>JALIZF010001497.1:0-360090 GCA_029948255.1 Telmatactis stephensoni
AAAACAACAGAGAGTCTGGGTTCAAATCCTCATGGAATTAATTTTTTTTACTTTATGTAGTTAATAATATTGTGTTTGCATGCTTTTTTCTGTGTTGAGCCATTTTAAGCTATTTTTTTAATTTCCTCCCTCTATATATAGAAGTACTTCTATATTTATAAATTCAATACAAAAACTATTTGGGTACTTGTCAAAGCCTAAATTCAAATAAATTCAAATTATTTTTGTTCGCCACAGAAAACCAAATCACTGATTTACATCATCACATTAAAAAATAGATAAAATGATTAAATCTTTATATAAATTTCAACAAGAGTACTTTAAAGCTACTTGACAAAGCCTAAACCACATCTCACAATCACAAAGGCTATGACAACATGATACTTGAGCCTCACAAGATCGAGCAGGTTTTTATAATTATTTGAGGCTTGTGGGAAGAAAATTGTCAAGGGGAGAACAGCTGCCTGAAATTGAGCTAAGCTTAGATACAAAATTCCCCAAAAATGGGCTAAAATTATTTCTGGAATTTCTCCCATAAAGCTCTAAAATTCTTTTAAAAATCTCTAATATTTACAAAGAAAATTCTAAAAAATTCTAAAATTCTGAGAACATTTTCTATACATTTGAAGTCATAGCAAGAAAGAGTGACTAATAACCATAAAAACAACTAAAACCACAGTTTTTTACCTATGCTGTTACAATACTAGCCACATCTGGAAAAACTTTCGTTTAGTCCGTCTGCATAACAGCCACATGAATCATTTTCTAACTTAACTCTTTCTTATTTCAAAAAGATTTTCTTGTGTTTTATCTTATGAATGCACTGCATATCTTTTATAGCAAAATATATCTGAGCCACCTTGGTAAGCAGGCTGGCTTGGTAACTCAGGGGCTGTTTATATAGGGGTGAGCCACAATCCCGTTCAAAAATAACTGAATCAGTAGGAGGCAAGAAAGTTCTGCTATCCCCTCTCCCCCTTTCAATGTTGCTAGCCATGTCAGAATTGTGCAGCGTGCTGTGAAAAGTTGCTGATATGGAAAACCAACATTGGAGAAGAGGATGCGAGGAGAGAGAAGTGATTCAGGTTTTTAGAGCTGCAAGATTGCAGCTTGGTAAACAAGCTGGATTGGTAACTCATAAGGATTTTTTGTTTACATAATTCAGCCCACTCTCTGGGATAGAATCTGTGAAAATAGAGTGGTTTAGCAAAAGTGATGCAATGCAAAAACAGGATGTTAGATGACGAATTTATCACATTCGTTTGTTGCGTGACTACCGTGACGTCATCGTGATGCAACATTCAGGACACCATGTTAATTATTGTTTTCACATCCTCTTCTTGATGCTGGCAATGACAATGGTCATTTCGAACAAAATTCGTCAGCGTGCACATCATCCTGTTTAACATCGCATTGTGTTTGCTAAATCATTCTATTATGGCTAACTTCTCCAGTTTGTTTCCTTTTTTGGGGGGGGAGGGGGGGTTAAGGTGGTGAGGATGGTTACTAAGGCATCAGCATGAAGAAGTGGTGTGAAGCCAATTTTTTATTTATCTATTTAAGCTAATTTTTTATTCTATTTTCATTAATTTTTGTTGGGGAAAGGGTGGACTGATGACATTTTGGAAAGCAACTTTCACAAAGGCCTTTTATTTAGACCTTTCTGCTAGCTTTGTGGGCAGTTTGCCTTTTTAAAGGTTGGTCCCTAAGCTGCCCACGTTGGTCTTAGGGGTTTCATCATTTAAGCTCCATTGGTCACATCTCCCTGTTAACCTGATAAAGTAATAAACCTAAAAACCAAGCATTAAATAAATCCATTTTTCAGTGCATCGGTAGATGTACAGATGTAGATGCACAGATAATGTCAAAATGTGGTAGAACAATAGTCATGCCACTCAACTTAATTTATGTCTCAAGATATAAGTGAAAATGAATCCTGTTTCTGATTGGTCAGCCTGTTTAAATCAACCAATCAGCATCCAGTAAATGAAGACAGCACAGTTGAAAAGCCATCATAATGAATTTTAATTTTCAAACTAAGTTCTAAGAGACAACACACTGACAGGGTGATTTTTCTTGAGAGCAAGAAACATCAGCTTTAGAAAAATATACCTCATTTCTTGTGGATGTTCTCAATTAAATGCAAGATGGCTACCATATAAATCCATCCAGTATCTGTAATACAGTAGCTAGTATAAATACATGCCGCTAATTAGATACTTACAGATTGAAACCCTTTTCTTCATACTATCCAGTGATGTCTTGAGTACAATTGTAAACCAGACCATGCAAACCATAGTCCCAATAACAACAACAACAAATAAAACTTGACAAAAATTCCAGAAGGTAAAAACAGGCTTGGTGTTGGAAGAAGACACTCTGATTTTTCTAAGACAAAGAAACAATTAATATAAACACTAAATGAAAATGTGTTTCTATAAATTAATATAATATAGCAGGTTAATATTATAAGTCTGAGTCAGGCCTAACACAAAAATGTTGACCATGCAGGATGACATAGCAGCACAGCACTTATATAAAAACATCTTTAATACAATGGTCCTAATAATCCAAAAAGTCAGTCCTTTTAACACAGGTATGGACGTAGGGGAGGAACTTGACTCAGGGGGTGAGAACCCACTCTACAAATTACGTTGGACCTTTTTCTTCTTGATTTTATTACCAAAACACCCTCTGGTTGGTTTCCTATTTCCGTCTATAACATAGCTGCCAACCCTCCCGGATAATCCAGGAGTCTCCAGATTTTGGGCCTCGTCTCCCGGTCTCCCGGATAAAAACCTAAATCTCCCGGATAATCGCTCGAATCCTAATTATAAAATCAGAGATAGTGCAGTGTAGCCTCGAGTACGTTTTGTCCCACTTTGAGTCTCCTCTCTTCCCCAACCCCACCCCCTCCCCCACTGAGCGTGAAAATCGACCCAATTCTAAGGAAAAAATGTTGATCTCCAGATACGAAAGACTTGGGGGTTGGCAGCTATGCTATAATGCTGCACCCCCTAGCCCTCCTGAATGACAATCCTGGATTTGCCCCTGTAACATATGCAATATTTAGATTGAGTGTTTGATGTTGATGAGAAGTTTTTTGGCAAATATGCTTGTTAATGCTTGTTCGCATCCTTGCAGTCCACTAGATATGGTAGGCATTTCTTTTTCACTTGTAATTTTCACTGAGGGGAAAAAAGGATTTTCTAAACTTTGCATTTAAATAGAAAAATGTTTTGTTTATACCCACTGTTGAAGTCATAACAAGACAAAAAGTTTAATTTGCATGTAAAGACTTTTTGAATGGGTCTATACATTAACCATTTTAACTCAAGTGTCATTGCCCAATAACTAAATATACACAGCACTAAGAGCAAATTTACTATTCAGTAATTAAAAGACTTTTTGAATGGGTCTATACATAAACCATTTTAACTAAGTGTCTTTGCTTTTTAACCAAGTGTCTTTGCTCAATAACTACATAGCACTAAGAGCAAATTTACTTAACAAATAGAACAGCTTTTTCCGTGCTCCGTTCAGTAATACAGCACGCAGGAAGTGACAAAAGCACGAAAGAAGTGTAAGGTCCACACTTCTTGAGTGCTTTTGGCACTTCCTAAGTGCTGTATTACTGAACGGAGCACGGAAAAAGATGTTCTATTTGTTTTATTATATATTTTAAGTAAATATTCAAGGGAAAAAGTTCGACTTTCTCCATACAAAAATTCAAAAGGTGCGCAATCAGAGAGCGCATATCAACAAGGGTATATAATAATATTCAATGGAGATTGGACATAAAGATTGCAATTGTGCACAACTGAAAATCACTGATGTCACACTGAGCTGGTCTTTGAGGGGGTTACTAAGTTATTAGATATTCATCAAGACTTGATATCTAGTGATTACTTCTGATCATTGGTTGACTTTTTGAGGATCTAAGTACATGTATGCTTAATTATGAAAGCTTACTTGTATTACTTCTTTTCAAGAAGAAATCATCAAACATCTACGCATAAAATGCACATGTATAAAGTGGTACCATGCTGTGGTTGTGCAGGATTTTTATAAATTATTCACGCGCTAAACCACGCAAACATTTTTGGGAGGAAAAAAAATATGTAAGATATGATCCTTTGCTTTTAATATAAATTAGAGATAAAAGATCTAAACACGAACAGTATTGGAGAACTAACAAAAATATCTTGAACGTTTTTACTAAACGGAGTACTCCAACCGTACAAAATAAACCCAAAATAAGCATGTATACAATTTGTCTGCGCATGTCTGTGTTTTGGGCTTGAAATTCATTTGCATATCGAATGCAAGAAATTTTATGTTGACACGGAATATTTGGCTGGCTATCTCGTTCTTCAAAATTATGTTCAACAACCGAAATACTAAGACAACTGAAACATGAGCAGTCTACCTACCGCTAGTGCGCTGTGGATAACTATCCAGATCGAAGGCACTCCAGATGGGAAAATATCACGCATCAAAGTCAGTAGAAAGTTGTGAGAAGGACCAGAACTCCGCACTTTCGAGTTATAATGTTGGCGTTGAATTCATGTATAAGGTAAATTTAGTAATGGATGTCATTACCAACATGGTACTGTTTGAATTGGATCCAATAAGAGTACTCTGGACTTCATTGATTGTTGAATAATTAGCCATGTTTACTGGAATGTCGTACTTTTTCGCGCAAAATTCTTGCAATTCATTCTGAAAATTTTACATCTTTGACAGCGCCCCCCAGCAAAATTATTTAATAATACGCTTTTTCCATGCTTCGTTCTTGTAAAACAGAGCTTTCTTGCTGGAAACTTCTGGTCCCTCCATGTGATTTCAAGCAATGTTTACAGTCGGGTTCAAGCCTTGTTAAAATTGACTAAATTTGGTAGCCTATATTTTATAATCTGCAACATTTATCTAGAAGTTAATGACCTATTTTTATACATGGTGAGGCATACAGTTTGGGCCGTATGAAGCAGCGTTTTATACTTTATAAAAGAGCAATAAATTCATCGCTGAAATTTGCATGCAAACAACGTGCTTGGAAACACGTTCACAAAAATGCTTTGGATCACATGTAGGGACCACGAGTTTGGACTAAAAAAGCTCAGTTTTGCAAGAAAGAAACGTGGAAAAAGCAAATTACTAAATAATTTTGCTGGGGGGCGCAGTCTCAGATGTCAAATTTTGAAAGTGAATTGCAAGAATTTTGAGCGACATTCCAGTAAACATGGCTAATTATTAAACGATCGATGGAGTCTAAAATACCCTTATCGGGTCTAATCTACACAGTAACTTGTTGTTAATGGCTTTCACTGCTTAACGTACCTTACATATAAATTTAGCACCCACAATATTACTCGAAAGTGAGGAGTTCTGGTTCTTCTCACAACTTCCTACTAACTTTGACGCGCGATATTTTCCCATCTGGAGTGCCTTCAGTTTGGATAATTATCCACAACGCACTAGCGGTAGGTAGACTGTTCATGTTTCAGTTGTCTTAGTATTTCGGTAGTTGAACATAATTTTGAAGAACGAGATAGCCAGCCAAATGTTCCGTGTCAACATAAAATTTCTTGCATTCGATATGCAAATGAATTTCAAGCCCAAAATACAGACATGCGCAGACAAATTGTATACATGCTCCCAAAATAAAATTAAGTTATTGTTGTCGTGCATAAAATTATGACGGGAAATATTTGATTTCCGTTATGTACGGAATATAACAGACTAGCGATTGTCTATTCGTAATTATCTTTATATCTCTAAGGAATCATAGAAATTATTATTAAAACTGTGGGGATTCATTTGTTAGGGGAAAACTTGAGAAATTATCTACGTCAATTTATCTGGCAAATACAATAAGTAACCTAGCTTACTTGACATGTACATTAGCAAAATATATTTTGTGTACGACAATCAATGAATGAACTTCATTCTAAGCTTAACATTTAAACATAATACTTTCAAAGCTTTTAAAATACCTTGATTTTGGTCTTCTTAATCGAGTGGGTGGTAATTCCAGAGGCTTTACACGATCCGAATCCGATTCACTTGGTCGTTCTTCTCCAGAATAGTTGATCAAAAGTTGCTCGTCATGGCGGACGCCATTTTTGGCTTTTTTGCCGTTCTTCTGGTACTCCATGATTTACTTCAACGTTTAAGAAAATGCAAATGGACTAAAAACTAAGAAATCGAATATCGATGTAGAAGAAATCAGGTCAAATTCCGCGCATGGAGCTGTGAATGGAGGATGTACGCTGTGTTGTTGAAGTCTGACACTTCATTCACCAAATGAGTCACAAATTTCGCGGGAAACGCGCGGACAGCCCAAATCACACACTATACCATTTTGGTTAAATCCCTTGCTATAACTCCTGACGATGTTTGTGGTAAGCAAGCAATCGAAACCCGATTTTATAAATTTGGTGCCCGATTACCAATTATTCAGTCGATGCATCATCTTGAAACTATCGATCGAGGAGACAGTTTGTGCCTCGTCTTGAAGAGAAAATTGAACCCAACTAGGGTCTACTAGGTGACATTTGTTACCCTAGCCCTGAACCCAGTCCTACCCCAGTTGGGATTCTTTCTCCGGTCTGCAAATCAGATCAAAATAACTAAAATAATTTGATAAAAATGTACTGGTATTGACCTTTCTAGACTTTCCTTGGTTTGAAATTACTGTGATTTTTTTTTTGATAATTTTAGAGTGAAATCTGATTGTGATATTTTTTTGATAATTTGAGAGTGAAATTCATTGTGACATTTTTTGATAATTTGAAAGTGAAATTTAACTTCATCCAAAATTTCAAAGACTGTTTTTTCTTAATATTCAAAGTATTGCAAAAATAAACTTCATTTCGAGAAATGTTACTAATCACCTCCACCCTCCCCTCCCACAATAGCAACGATATTTATGCAAATGATGACTGGCAGATGGCCAAGGAAAGCGAGACCTTTTGATCTGTGTTGTCGTTGGGTTTTTGACTTTATTCCAAGTGTTACAGTCTTTTCTTTCTAGTCAAACCTTAAAGAAGATCTGGTTCAACCCACAAGACAATTTCTTCCTGAAAAATCACAATATTATGGCTGGAACACTGGAATATTCCTCGCAATTTGTGAGCGCGGGAAAGCAAAGCTTCAAAATAGCAGCTATGGAGTTCGAGCGAACATGTATACAAGACCACGGTTTTGTCCGTGTGTGGGCCTTTCTACTCGACAGGTATGCACGAAAATTATTCTAACTTAAAAGCAATATAACTCTAATTCAGTAATTTAAGGTCCAGTTTCAAATTCTATAAATTTTGTTGTAATAAAGACCGCAAATGTGAGTCAAAATAACTCAAATTTGCGACAGTGAGGATTAAGTTATGTTTTTTTTCTCGCCTCCGTTATTAAAAAAAGTCTTTTGCATTTATAATTCTGTGGGAATTGTTTCCTAGTTCAAGTACCAGAGCAATATATTCATGAAGCATTTCGCTCATTAAACCCGCCAGCTCAAAGCCCAATGTTTTCATTCCAGTCCTCCTGTTTTGCGCATATTAGTGATCATTAACAGATTATCTAAGTATGAATTTATGTATAAATTTATAAGAAAATGGAAGAAAATAATATGTGAAAAAAGATCATTTGTCCCGTAATATATGTTCTCATAATTTTTTTGGTCCTTGTAGCCAGACAGATTCCACTCCAGACTGAAATATGATTCTGATGAATTCGTGCATATAAAATTTTAAATAAGTAAGCACATCTGAGGTTTTACAGTAATGAAAACCTGAAAATAATGTAAATCTAAAACTTGTTATCTTTAAAGTACTGAAGTTGTTGGCATAAAGTGTGTTAATTTTGCTAAAAAAATTTATGAGCATAATTTTCCCAGACAACTGGGATTTACTTGGGCGATTTTCCAAATCTTATGCATTCAGGAATGTGATATCTTGTCTAGTTTGAGCAATGAAGTCCCTCTAGGCTGTGTGCTGGTAGCCACTCTATATTGTTTGCATTTGAAGTTTTATGGTCATGTAGATTACATAGCTAGGTACCATTTTGAGTAATTTCTGACATTTGAATATATATTTTAAATATTACTATTCCCATTTCATATACATTTCATGTAAATTAGCTCAACAGCCCAAAAATGCCTGACATTATTTGGCAGCCATTCATAAGTGATTGATTACACAATCAATCATATGAATGGCTGCCAAATAATGTCATGTTTCTGTTTTTAAGAATCAAGGGTGGTATAATATTTGAAGGGTTCCCTATGAAAATGACCTAAGTGACTTTTTGATGGTTAAAACTAATCTTGTAAAAAAGAAATTTTCTATGTTGTGAATTCTAGTTCCTTTTTTCCTGTAACATGCCAATGAACTAGTAAATTTGATTTAGACTGGAGTCGTTTGCAAATTCATGCTCATTCGAGTTATTTTGTTTGAATATTTACACATTTTGTGTTGCTTGTGTCCGACCATGAGAAAGTCTTTTCTAGTTTAATTTAATAAGGTAAAATTTGTGGATAAATCATTCGTCTGAAAACCATGTCTTTACCAGTAAAATAGAGCATAGATTTTGGTGGTCTCTCAGCCAATCAGAATGTGTGTTATAATTGAGCTATATTATAAAAGGTTTATGAGGAAGGAAGGAGAGAAGGGAAAACCAAACTCCATTTCCTTTTGCCATTTCTTCACAGAGTCTGTTCACAGGCTAATTAGTGTACCACTTTCTAAGCCGGAAGTTCACAGTTCTACTCTCATATTGTTGTGAAATTTTTGAATCCTTGTTTTTGTCCTTTCAATTTGTGTAGCTCAATGTTGCTTTAAATACCCATAAAACAGAACAATGATGGAGGGAGTGGGGTAGATGGTATGTCTGTTAACACACATAAAGGGACTTGGGCATCAAATACAGCTGTATCATCCTATAAGAAAATAATAAAAAACGCCATTCAGCCATTATTGCTTTTCTGTTCAAAACCGGCTATAAACCATGGGCTATCATGAATAGCCCCCTAGGTAGTAGAATAGCCGATCGGAATGCAGCATTTGTGATAGACCACAAGTTCTCAGATACTACTAGTGAATAAATGTCCCCGAAGCCAAGGGATTAGTTTAGTAGAAGACATGAGGCCATAGCCCAAGGGACTTTTACTAAATCTCGCACAGCTTCTCGGACATTTCATCACTTATATCCTGAAGAAGCCATGGTATTACAAAGTAATACCATGATCACTGAGGAAATAAACAAAAATGTAGTTGATGCTTGGCTTCCAAAAGTTGAATAAATTTTACCTTAGTTAAACTCATCAACGGTGATAAGGTTGGGTGAGGTGCCTAAATGCTGCCTCGAGGGATGTGCTGTCCCCAGCTCATTGATGTTATATATGCATAATATGTCAGTTGATGTTATATATGCATAATATGTCAGTTGATGTTATATAATGTATAAAATCAATTGACTGTATTCTATTGTCATTCTATTGTTTTATGTGTTATTCATTATATTTTTATGAATATATTACATCAATTGAGTGATACCTTGGTACTTCTCCCATTACAAGACCACTGCTCTGACCAATCAACCATGCTGCCTACTGTGGAACTAGGGAGGGTCACTTTTTTCTGATCACTAACTTACCACATGGTGAACTATTTAATTTACAAGTACTAAATGTACTGTACTTTATTGATACTGTAAAATATCTACAATTTCAAGATATATATATATGCCTTGTTTCTAAACCTTTAATTTATAAACAATGTTAAGGTCGCTTTTTTGCAACTTAGATATTGTGTCTAGTAAAACTCGCTTGATAAGACTCATCATCCTCTTCTCCCTTGCTCAACTGGTGCTAGGTTGGGGTTTTGTATATTCAGCCTTCTCCATTTTTCTTGATCATGTGCCTCTTCCTCTGTTAGTCCCAGTGCTTCCAAATCTTGTCTTACATTTTCCATCCAGTGTTTTCTTGGTCTTCCTCACAAACTTCCCTTTTCCAGGTCGTCTTCACCTTATTGCAATCACTCATCCTTACTTAAGGTGGCCATACCACTTCATACGTGTGACTCTAACTTTGTTCAGTATGCTGTCAATGCCTAGTTCACAGCATATCCTTTCACTTCTTTGCTTGTCCTTCAGAGTGACTCCCTTTATCCTTTGTAGCATTCTTATTTCTGTCGCCACCAAAATCCTTTCCTTGTTGTGCCTCATTTCCCATGTCTCTACCCCATGTAGCAACACTGGCCTGATGATTGTCTTGTATATCTTGACTTTCAGTCTTCTTGGCATCCTTTCCTCATCATAGAGTATGCCAATCAGCTCTTTCCATTTCAGCCATGCTGTGCTCACTCTTGCTCTTACTGCAACCACCTTTCTCACTGAGGGTCACTCTCAGATATTTGAAGCTTTCAACTTGCTTCAGCTGGGTGTTTTCACTGTCTAGGATCATCACACCTCTTGTGTGCCTGCTGCTGACCATCACTTCTGTTTTGATTGTATTAACTTTCAACCCATATTTTGCCCTGCCCCTCTGCCACTCTAGCCACTTCTCCTGTAGCACGTACCTCCTCACTAATTTCTGCTAATACAGCAAAATCATCTGCAAAGAGGAGCTCCCATGGCACACCATTCTTGAACTCTTTACTAATGGTATCTAGCACAACCATAAACAGGAATGGTCTAAGTGCTGACCCTTGGTGCAGTCCTACTTTGATCTTGAATGCTTCCATTGGTCCATATGCTGTCCTTACCACCGTCATTGTATTCTCATATGTCGTCTTCACCAGTCTGATCATGCTTTCCGGGATACCCCTTTTATGCAGACACCAGAACATCAGCTCCTGGGGGACAAGATCATATGCCTTTTCGATGTCCACAACAGTAAATAATAAGTCCTTCTGCTTTTCCAAATATTTTTCCTGCATCTGTTTAACTATAAAGATGGCCTCTATAGTTCCCTTTCCTTTTCTGAAGCCAAACTGCATTTCATCAATGTTGATCAAGATTCTCAATCTTTGGTCCAGTATCCTCCCCTTGATTTTCAATAGATGTTCAAGTAGTTTAATTCCTCTGTAGTTTCCACACTCCAATGGGTCTCCTTTTTGCTTGTATATTGGTACAATTTCCTTCTTCTTGTACTCTTCAGCTATTGTCTCTTCTATCCAGATGGTCTGAAGCAATTTCTGTATTATCTCTATTCCCCCTCTCCTCCAAAATTTTAATAAGGTCTACACTCACTCCCAAGCAGCCTGTGGCCTTTCCCTTCTTCATTTTCAGTACTGCCTCTTTAACCTCACTCCATGAAAAGCTCTGTATAGAGCCTTCATTTGCCCATACTTTATCCAAGATGTCTAAGGTGATATCTAAAAGTATGGATTGGAGTCTCTTGCATTTCCTACATTTAGCAGCAGAGTATCAAAGTACTCCATCCACTTAATTCCTTGATCTCAGCTTCATCAGTGATGATATGTCCATCCTGGCTCCTTACAATCCTCATCTCACCAACATCTTGCCAGCTGGCTGCTCTTTGTTTGGCGACTCCATATATGATCTTTTGACCTTCTTGTGCCTCCATATTCTTGTACCATTAGCTCATTGCTTGTCATCTAGCTTCTGTCACTGCTCTCTTTGCTTCTTTTTTAGCTTGATGACATGTATATATCTTTTTCTTCTCCCCATCATAGTCTTTTTGCCATATTCCTTTAATGCTGCTTTCTTTGCTTTGATTTTGTCTTGTACATTTTCATTCCACCACCACATCTCCCTCTTTACTTTTCTTCCACCCTTTGTTCTACTGCACACTTCCTCTGCGGCTCTTAGCACCACATTTTTGATCTTGTCCCACATATTCTCAACCGATTTACTATCATTCATTTCCGGGTACACACAAGGTACTACCATAGCTCCTTCCTTCCTTCCTTCCTTCCTTCCTTCCTTCCTTCCACTTCCTTCCTTCCTCTTCCTTCCTTTTCCTCCACTTCATTGATCATTCCTTCCTTTAATCTTTCCTTCCTTTGTTTCATTTATTCTTTCTGTTGTTTCATTTGTTGGTTCTCTGCTCTTTCTTTCTTTCCTTTTTTCAAGTGCCCTTTTTGTGAATTTTCCACCAAGGGGGTGCATTTCCTTCTCTTATTGACCAACAAAAAAGAATGCAAACTAAATAGGAAGACTTTTGGGTGAAATCGCTGATGTGTTAAAAGGTACTTTCATCTTGTTCTTTCTATATGTTCTCTTTCAGTCTTTCTTTCTGCCTATTTTCTATATGTATCAGTATCCATTATAATATAATTGAATAACAACAGGAATGAATACTAAATGGGATAGGCTTTTGGGTGAAGTCACTGATATTTGAAGGCAAGACTGTTTGTACCTTCATTTGGCATTAAATCAAATTTTCATTTCTGATATTCACAGCATATGTTAATGTGTGCAGTGCAGAATTTGTGTGTTGGTACATTATATGGCTTAACGTAGCTGTTTCTTATCAGACTTGTCAACTTTTTCTCCTTATTCACCAAACAGCTAGATATGGATATTACTTGTTTAGTATCTATACTAATTATGATGTACACTGTAGTTACCTTAAAAATTGGCTGTATGACAGTGCTTAAATTACACATAAATGTTAACATGGAAATGATGGACAGTTGTTTTTGGAGTTAGTTGCAAACATTAAATTTCTTTTGTTCTTCTGTATTCTTTTACATCTCCGATAAAAGTAAGAAAGCCACTATTAATAACGTAATTCAGTTACGTGTACTGTATGTTTTTTTTGTGTTCAAGTTGTGTTTATGGAACTTGCTTAATTTATTAGTGTAGACTATATTAGTCTGTTGTATGACAAAAATGTGTCTATATTAGATGTAAAATCTCGAAAAGGGTATATTTATTTTTTGTTTGTGCTTAATGAATTCTAGAGTTTAAAGCTTAAAAATAAAAATTCAAGCAATAAAGACCCTTCTACATATCAAGGAAATTTTCTTAACAAATTTTCTTTGACAAATATGTTTTGCTTGTGTAGGTGAGAAAATTTGGCCAAAATTCATATGAAAATGCATAAATTTGCTTAAAAGCTGACAAGGTGATATGGGGACCTATACATATGGTGGATAAAAATATAAAAATAGGTTAAAAGGAACCAAAATAATTACAAGCTACCATCAAGTACAACATTTATGACTATTAAAAAGAATTGATGTAAATTTTAACCCTGGACTTTGTTAAAACTAAAAAGTGTTTGATCAGTACAGCGCTCATAATCTGCAGTCATGTGAAATTTGTTCGATCATCCAGATGGGCAAATGCATTATTTTGTAAAAGAAAATTGGCTCATTTGGAAGATCGAGCCTTTAGTTTTAAATTACATTAGCATTTATTCTGACTGTTTTAATTAATACAGTCTACTGGTACATGCTTGTTACCCAATTTTGGTTCTTTGGTTTTTGGAAACACATGTATTTGGTCTCTTGTTTATATAATTCTGAGATCTTGAATTAATTGAAAGTGAAAAACAGAATTTAGGCAAATATGCACATGTATGTTTGCAATAATAAGAATTAATGACATGATTGTATAAATATTGTTTGTAGTGTTAACTGTTGAAATATTAATGATTGATTAAATGGTGGCCAATTTCTTGGTAGAAAAAGGACAACAAAAATTTGATCATCCACATTGTACCTTTTGCTTCAGTCATTAGCTTTCAATTGATAAATTAATTTCATTAACTAAAGGTGATTAGAGATATTGTAGAGAGTCCAACTCTCAGTAAAATATTGCCAAATTGTTCCGCTTAAAACTGTCAGTAACTGAACACAGGTTAATGATGTATTTTTCTCAATTTGCTTCTCATTTACTAACAAATCATTCTTAAAATTTTTGAATACAGATACATTTATGTCCAAAATGAACATCATTCTACAGATGTTTGATTCAGGCAATTTATAAATTGATATTGTGATTACTGCATTCATAAACATTTCATTAACTAAACATCTTTTCATTGAATCTAAATTTGCTTGAATTGGTTATTAAGTCTTATACCATTCAGACGAATGATTCAGAAAGAAATCTCACAATAAATCTTCCAGAGCTCTTCAGATAACATGTACTGATACATTGCTGATACTGACTTTAGTACATCATTAGATTTTTCTAAACTCTAACCTTGGTTCTAACTAATTAAAAGCTGTTTTTCAAACCACTTGAAGTTTCTAGGTTCACTGCCAATGAGATTTTGGCTTTCATCATGCCTATGAGTCACTATATTTGATCACCCCAAGGCTTTTCATGCCCATTTGCCAATCTAGCTGGCACACTAAAAGAGGTACATGTATTACCCTTGGTTGTGGCATAAGATACTTAAGCCAAATTGTCAAGGGCACAGTTAAATTTTGATGTCTGCTCTCTGGAATTTGAACTCTTTTCAAATGGTGAGTTTCTGTAATGCCTATTTTTTGGAAATTTGCTGTGATTTTCTGGGATGTGTTTTTGTTTTTTTTTGTCTTGTGGCTGGCCTTCGGCCACAGTGTAATAGAGCAATTTTCGTATGAGTGGGAAACTTACCGTGCTGTACTGTGACCATGTCAGTGCCCTAATATTTATACAAAAATATTCAAAATTCTTGCCGTAACTGTGCTGTGACCACGCCATGCCAATTTCACAGTCATATGAAAATACAGACTAAAGGACTGTCATGACTGAATGTGTAGTAACTGATTGATAATTAATTCTCCACTTTCATATTTTATTTTATGCTGTCATTTCAAAGTTTCACAAAATTAGTACATGTAGCTGGTGGAGTAATCTTAACACAAAACTAACCTTTCTTTAATATATTTATCAATTATTTATACATGTTTTTAATATATCAGCATTCAGGGTAAACCCACTGACCTTCAAAGCCATTGAATTCTTAAAGTTTCACTAGGTCACTAGGAAATGTCAGGGATTTTTTAATTGGTTAATGAAACTCTTAAAAATGTTACAAAAGTCAGTGAAAAAAAAGTCAGGGAATTTTAGGTTGGGAAGTTCAAACAACTCTTTTAACAGTTTTGCTTGCCTGTGAATGGCATTCCTCAAACCTTAAGCATTTAATGTTATTGATATGGATATAATAGAAATAGTTCTAAATTTTTGTCTAGTAAAATGTCAGGGAATTCCATTTTACCAAGATAGTTAGAACCATGTAATATCATTCATACAGTTTAAATTCCACTAACTTACCACTTTCCTTAGCGGACACATCCCATTCACTGTATTCAAAAGACGTCCATTGTTTTACCCCAGTAGCACAGGGTCAGCTAGGAAAGGCTCAATTCAAATATCATTATCATTAAATTTAATACAATAAGCACATATATACATGTAAAAAGCAGTAATATAATAGTTATCCATTACCCACATGATCCAAATGATTATAATTTACTCTGTATTTTAAAATTTTGTACCTACAAGCGATTGATTAGCGCTTCTTTTATTGCCCAATACAGTTAATACACCCCTCAACCTCTTGTACACCTGCCATGACATGGATATCTGCCATATCTCAATTAGATACTGAATAACTCAATTTAAAAACTTTCATTTTGTCCATGATTCAAGCCAGGTTTGCAGTAGTAGAACTCTATAAGATGTAATTATAAAATCCACTTTGGTTGTCTCCCTGCAGTGATGAGAATTTGAGTAAAAGGAAGAAAAATAGACAAGTAAAGAAAACAAGTAAAAAATGGCAAGATTGTAGACACTTGAATGTTCATTGGCTAAACGTATTACCAGGGGTTAGGGTGATAGGCACGCGCCTTGAGCCCTCGCGCTAAAAACTCCCAGATGGCACCTAAAAAATGTAAGGCATATTTACGCGCTCAACTTAGATCACTCTCTCTTTGGAAAAAATGTGTGTTGTAACGATTCTTCGAGGTGAATTTCAAAGTATTTTATGTGGCAGCGCGTCCTTCTGGGCGGCATTGAGGCACCTACGCCCAACCTCATCATTACCGATGAGTTTGACGTCTTAAAAATTGGAAGGAATCCAATAGCACACTGCAGCCGTAAAAATGGAAAGATATAGTATACATCGAACTGAACCATTACTGTTCTTTACTTTTGAATCGTTCCAGTTTTTCAAAAATGACCCTTGAATTGTAGAACTTCGGGGCTACATGTATAGGCAATTCCTTGTTTTGGTCTACCCCAACTGCTGATTCAGTTCAGAACTGGTTTCTGTGCCGGCGTTTTTGTTCTAATAGAACAAAATGCGGCACAGAAACTTTTGAAATCTCTTTAAAGAATGAACCCAAACAGTGTTTTACCTTTATTTTCCGCAAGAAAAACAATCTTGTTTTATTCAATGTGTAGAGTAGAATTCGATTAAATATTAATAAAACCTAGATATAATTTTAATTGAAAAATAGCAGTGTCATTTAATTAATAATTTGATCACGGTTGGTCCACATACTGTACCTCGTGATATAACTAGAATGACCGCTAAGATCTATATGATAATGTATATCATAGAAATAGTGTTACTATCACGCGACAATTTGCAAATAACTAATATTGCACATAAGTTATGTAAAAGGTAAAGAAAACAATGTAAGAACCTGAAATAAGAAACTAAAAGAAAAACAAACATTGGGAAAAAATGCCGATTCAAAATTTGGTATCGATTTTGCACCTGGTTTATTCCATATTTTCACTCTTATTTTTATCGATATCGATAGTTCGGAATAACAGGGGTTTTTGTAACAAAGCTGAAATTGTCTATCATTTTCCCAATGCTGAATCAAACATTTTTTTGAAATTGTTTAGGGTTTTTAAAACCAGTCTCTTTATCAACTATTTACATGAGACGCACTTTCTCAAAGAAAATTAATCAATAAATTATTTCCTGCGAGGCTTCCCTTGTGTCTTTTTAATTAATTTCTTACAACTGTCAAAACTTGATTAGTTTAAGGAATAAACCTGCTACATTACTGGTGGTCTACTTTGTAAGGTGTGATCTGGTGGTGTCAAAACTGCCACATTGAATGAACGACGCACAAACTCGGTTTGTCTTAAGCCCCCAGATGAAAAATTCTTCATTATCCAAATTCCAAATACGAAAACTAACTATTAAAATAACAAGAATAACAACAAAAATACAAGAATAGTTTTTCTCGTGTTGATTGGCCTATTACTAAGAGTTTTAAAAACTTGATGACCATGTCAGAATATTGAAATTTAGGTAAAACTAGTGACTAATTTTGTATTCTTTTTGTAATAACCTTCCCGACTGGAATCCGTTTTTCCTTGTCAGTAATGTCGAAGTTAATTGAAGATTTTAAAACATGTCAACTGAAATCTTGTCGTATTCATGTTTATCCAAAACAAGTAAGACAGATAATGGCAACCGTATTTTCCTTTATTTTACAATTAATAATAGTAATAATAATATCAAAGGCCTGGCTACACGGTAAAACTTTCCTTGCAGTGTTGCACGCAACAGCAGAATAAGCTCCTTCTCCCCCTCCCCATAGAGTGACATTTAATTTTTTTATTCGACGTAGAAGTAGAATCGAGTTTAGCGTACTTCTGCAACGTTGAGCACAAAAAGTTGTATCAAAGAAACGGCATTAGTTGCGGCTTGGCGTTTCAGACTTTGTGATGCAAACAGAAAGCTTGACTCTACACTTAAAGTGTACTCCAGCTACTCACGACGTTGCAGGAAAGTTACATCATGTGACAACGCTTAAGAAAAGACGCAATCATTTAGAAGTATTCAATAAATAATGCTCTGGTTTACAGCCGATTTCGAGTGTCTGTAGCTTTAATGTCCATGGTAAATTTAAAGATCACTACGGTTATAGCTGTGTTGGTCTAGGAAACAATGTATCAGTAAGTTGCTGGTGACGATACGAAGATCAAATGACAATGTGACAAGATCCTTTCTCCAAAAAAAAATCCACAAGAACTAGAGAAACAGCGGCAGAGCAGAAAAACGACAAGGCCTCTACTTTCGCAATTTTTTTTATTAAACTTGAAGTGATACGCCAAAACTATAAGCGTTTCATTTGTTTCACTGCTGCTCCAAACTTGTGACAAAATCTTGTCGAACTAGAGTTAAGCTACTTGGAGATATTCACGAAAATGTCAGTTTTTTGCTGATCAAAATATCACATCTCCCAAATTACAAGGCGTTATATCTAAAAATCGTATTCACTGAATTTTGTTCACATTTGATATTTTGTTCTTTGGCCCCAAAAAGAGAGTGTTTACAAAATATTGATCTTAAATATGGATAGGATTGTCCTTATAACGAAAGAAATAAAAAGGTTTTTCTGCTCTGTCGTTAAAACCAATGAGGGATTGATTGGTATAAACCAATGGAATTCTGTAAGGTTGGTATCATGGATTGAGCTATCGCTTTTAAATAGGATCCCTACCAACCAACCTCATATAACTTTTAACTCCTGGGATAATGCAGTTATGGTGAATTTTAGGAAGACCATCATGATTTTCCCAATGCCATCAGCCTTTTTTGATATAGCTGTATATTAAGTTCAGCTATTTCAAAAAAGGTTGTCCTTGGTTTTGGTGCATACTGCATAGTGAATACTGCATACCAAGACTGAAATGTATTATGGACAATTTGTAATTGGGTAACAAGAGGCTTTACTAATGTTGATTCTCTGTTTCCTCTCAGGTTGAATCTAAGTAGACTTTTTCGCAACTTTTCTACTTATAAAAATTGTGAAAAATACCCAAAATTTGATATCCACAATGCATTTTGGTCTTGGTATGCGGTATTCACTATGCAGTATGCATTAAAACTGAGGACAACCTTTTTGAAATAGGTATATAGCGGTTTTAATAGCACTAACATGACAATAGAGATAGAGAAAAGGGTAAGGCAACCTCCTTTAAGGCACATCTACGTCATTAACAAGTTCTTCTTGACAAGAAAACATGACATTTTTTCATCTTCTACACGATCAAATTTTCAACAACAACAAATCTTTTATTTAATGAAGGTATAAACATTATTACCGGTGACCCGGTAGTTTACATAATGGCCCTTAATTAAGAATCCCAACTGGCAAGGAGGCGAACCAGTTGGCTATATACAAGGATGGTCGAGAAACTGACTGTGAACTAGGAGTTGCTCGAAACAAATTCAGCCTCAGCTAGTGGCCAGAGCGAGGATTACCGGATTGCGAGATCGAAGCTCTGACCACTCGACCACGCTGCCTCCCCTTTTTTCTTTGTCAAGGAAAAATTGGCAATTTTGTTGACGTCGACACGAGCCTGTTTTCTTCGTCAAGGAAAAAGTGCCAAGAAAAATTTGCACGTTTAGATGTGACTTTAAAACCCGTAACAGTGTTCAGCCAACTCGCAATGTGCGTACTCTAACCCACCCCTTCTCTCTCCATCAGTGCTCCACTTTGAGGGTACGTGCTTAAATTAAAGCTACAAAGAATGGAGACAAGTCGAAGCAAGTGTTCGAGGTCGCTGGGGATCCAACTCAGGGCCTCAGCTGTCGCTTAAAAGGCTGAGTGGGCACTTCCCATCCAAGGCACGCAATAGTCTTGTATGTTATTCCAGTAAAAAAGTACGATATTTTTGGATTCAATATTTTTAGGTCTTTAATCTCATTTGTTCAGCAAATTTAAGTAGAACTTTCTGCTGTTTGGTTCATGATTGCAAGACATTTCAAATGTGTTGCATGTTATTCCAGTAAAAAGTACGATATTTTGGAATTCAATGTTTTTAAGTCTTTGTGGAACTGTCTACTGTTTGGTTCATGATTGAAAGACATTTCAAATGTGTTGCATGTTATTCCAGTAAAAAAGTACGATATTTTGGGATTCAATTAATATTTTTAAGTCTTTAATCTCATTTGTTCAGCAAATTTAAGTAGAACTGTCTGGTGTTTGGTTCATGATTGAAAGACATTTCAAATGTGTACTCACGATGTGCGTCCTCCCCCAACCCCTTCTCTCTCTCCGTCAGTGCTCCACTTTGAGGGTATTTAGATTAAAGCTAGACCGAATGGAGGCAAGTCGAAATAAGTGTTCGAGGTCGCTGGGGTTCCAACTCAGGACCTTAGCTCTCGCTTAAGGACGGTGCCCACTAATATGAAGGTAATTTTTTCCTAAGAAACTATGGGTATTAAAGAACTTCTTATAGGCTGTTAGAATCCAAGAAAAGAATTGGGGGTCTCCATGCATTTTATTGAGTTATACGTCATCAAATGTTGCAAAAAAATGCATATTCTGCTGACCAAAAGAAAAAAATATAAATTCTCCATATCTTCAAATAGTTTCAAACTTTTTACTGATCAATGCCGTGAAAACCACGAAAACTGAAAAGAACATTTTTGGAAATAACATTTACTTGGCTTTAGGCTTATTGTAGTCCATGATGACGTAATATAAACTTTGAGATATTCCTATCATCTTCCAATTTTAAATTTATATAAAACTTACAAAAATCTTAGCTGTTTCATTACTTTATATATAATTTAGAAAAAGGAAATTAGGAGTATTCAGGCGATTTAAAAAGTTATTTGCGAATAAACGCACGAAATGCGTAAATGACAATTAAATCCCTAGCCCTCCCTAGAGAATAGAAACATATTCAAGATGGCGCCCAGAATTCTATGGTCAAAACAATCGTTTTTATGCTGTTTTATTCAACGAAAATTGTTGTTTTTTATTTCATTATAACAAAGGCTATGTCTTTTTCTAAACTGCCCTCTAAAGTATTACTTTTTCCAAAAATCAGAAAATTGCTTTGTTTTCACAATGGTTTTGCTACGAAGGAACGATCTTCGCAAAACGTCCGCTTTCAAATTTGTGTGTCGCGCGCGCGTTCGATGAGCAAAATGGGCAGATCGAGGTGCGCGCTGACAAATATTAGGCACCGTCCTTAAGAGGCTGCGTGCGCACTTACCATCCAAGGCACGCAATAATCATGCATGTTATGCAATAATCGTGCATGTTACTCCAGTAAAAAAAGTACGATATTTTAGGATTCAATATTTTTAGGTCTTTAATCTCATTTGTTCAAATTTAAGTGCACCTGCCTGCTGTTTGGTGATTGAAAGACATTACCGTAGATAATCCTCTACCCTTGATGCACGGAAGAGAGATCAGTCGATCAATCTTTTAATGGTCCCTATTTTCTCTTCTTGAAATATTTCATATGCAACTTCGCTTGAAGATTTCTATACTATAATTAACCCCGGGGGGGGGGGGGACTCCATTGTAAAAGGATCGGGTATGCTTGTCGTATCTCTTAGAGGTAAAAATCAGAGATTTGGTATCTTTTAGGGTGTTAAAATTGAAGTTTTTTTGCTGTAGTTTCACGTGGAAGCCTTATGCATTAAAAAGTTGTAATAATAATTTCAGTATATATTTTTGTGAAGCGCTTAGATAAATTATTATTATTTTATTTTTAATTTTGTTTTTATTTATTTTATTTTATTTTATTTTGTAACATATCTATAATTAAACATCTATACACATATATCGTATCTATAATAAAAGCACATATAGTATCTGCAATCAAAGCATATATATATATATTTCTGTTAAAAGTTGTATGATTCAAGTAGACGATTGTAAACTACCTGAAAGCAGTGAGGTTTATAATTGTAAATTAATGTAAAAGGTTATATAATAAAGTTTCCATTATTATTAGAGTACAAACACTAAAAGTGTGCAACATAAATGGTACTAAATAGTGATAAGTAATGCCAATTCAATTGTTTTTGTTTAATTAGTGCTATTTAGTACTAAATAGTGCAAAGTATTGCACACTTGTACTCTATTATTATTATTATTATTATTATTATTATTATTATTATTATTATCATCATCATCATTATTATTATTATTATTATTATTATTATTATTATCATTAAACGTAGCAAGCGTCAGTAAATATAGAATTGCCGCTAAAAATTAAGTTACTGATATAATGTATGTATAGCTTTTCAAGAGTTTAATATATCTCCTTTGGTGAGAAAAACTGTTAAAAAAACAAGTTTTGTAAAAATGAAAAACAAGCTTCGGCATATATAAACAATGCAAATGCGGTGAATTCAAAAAGAATACCTGAACGTACATTTGTCGGCTGTCAGTTGCGGCAGAGCCTACATGTAACCTCGTCAAAATTCGTAGTCATTGACTGAACCGCGTTAGACATTTTATTTATAGATTTTTGTTTCCTTTGTTGTGTAGTAAATTTTGTTTGTATGTTTTTTGTTTGTTTATATATTTGTTTGTAATCGTTTGTCATCAAAAAGAAAAGTCAATCATGAAAAATGCCTTGCACTGAAGAGGTGCCCGTATTATAAAGATTTTTCAATATGATTTGCCTATAATTGTTCACTTTGTATGGGTGTGTATGCTTTCCGCTCCTCATCCTATATGACCTGAAGGCTGCAGCCTTAGAGCCGCTAATATGAATTCCGACTGAGCCAAAGGGGTTTTTTTTTTCGGTGTTTTTTTTTCTATAGTGCTGTGGGTTTATCATACTATCATATATTTCAGTGTTGCATTTATCCATATTCAGTATTTGATCATTTGATCATAATGATCCTAATCATATTGTTTAGGATTTTATAATTCAAATACGTATATCCACGTGTAGGCACTTATCTCAAAGCACGTGCATTCAATCAAGTGAATAAACATTCTGTTTAGTTCTTGTCGTCTTTTGTAGTATAAAAACCTTGTTTACAACTTTTTGACAAAACGTGAAACTAGAGGTCACATGCAGGTCTCATCAGGTATCTACACACAATTGCCTGCACATTCCAAAACATATTTTACTCCATCTCACAAAGACTACCATGAAGAGGTCACACGGGCCTCGTCCTGTACCTACGCAATTGCATGTGAATTCAATTCATCAAGATTGCCTTTTACGCATCTCCAAAAATACCCAAGAAACATGTCTGAACTTGTACACATAGCATCACATCCCGCTTAGTGAGGGTAGAATACCATTTTTATGAATAACCAAAACTATTTCCAGCCTAGGCTTAGCTAACTGCCCCATGCAGAGTTACCAGCTGGGGCCATTGATGTAGTAGTGTGCTCAGAGATACCTTGTAGTTCTTCACAATGCCATGCGTACAGGCTATGTTGTTGACCTTCTTCATTGGGCTAAGAACTTTGATGTAAACATCACTTCAACAAGTCTTACGTTTGCGTTGAAATGACCTTGGGATTGTATTGGTTACTACAGTTACTGAGTCGTTTTTCGACCTTTTTAGTGCTCCGTGATTTTAATCGTCGCAAACGTTTTTTAATTTTTCTTTTTGAAATTGAATAACGGTTATGTAGACTCTTAACTTGGCGGAGTAGACTTGTCCCTCTACTTTTGAAAGGACCAAAACGTGGTCATGTATGATTGCATGTACGCCATCGGAATCGGAAATACGTCAGATTTTGAAGAGATCGTTAAAACGTTTATTACCTCGATGGAAATCCAATCATTACTTATGTATTTATTTGTGCGACTTCCTTAAATGTTTTAGTGGGGTATAACGTATCTGAAGAGGATTCAAGGATTTTTATGACAGATCTTTACGCATGGATTTTTTATTCTTTATTCTTCTAACGTAAAAACGTAGAAATCTAAGTAAGCATTAGCGTCGATAAATGGATAAGAAACTTTGACCTCGCAAAGTCTAATCGCTATTGAGTGATGTAACTTGGAAGTGATAGCTCTTCCGTAATTGCTTCCAACATAGAATTACCGGATGCGTTATGTTAGTAAATTCCGGAATATATATAAAACGGAGAGCAGAAAAGAATAAAAGAAACCGTTACAAAAACGGTCTCTCCTCTGCTTTGAAAAAAAGACATACACAACAAACATACCAGATATATGTATGTAATTATGGTCCTATAGGTTGTCTTCTCTTTCCTTCGTTTCCCTCTGTTCTCTTGTCTTCTCTTGTTTTCTCTTTTCGTGTTTTGTTTTGCTTCTCTTGTCCTGTCTTCTTTTCTTGCACTTCCTTTCCTTTCTTTTCTTTCGTTCCTTTCCTTTCCGTTCCTTTCCTTTCCTTTCCATTTCATTCCTTTGTTTTCTTTTCCTTTCCTGGATATGGTCGAAACCCACGTTATATTTCCCATTGCCTTTGTTAGAACGTTAGTACTCTACAGACAGGTTTCAGTCTTGCATATCTTACATTTTACTTTGTAAAGTTCCATAGAAAACTATATTTAAATATTTCTATATTTAACTAATACCTATGTTATTCTGGAAGTCACTTTATTAAATCATCTTTCCGGCAGTCCGTTGAACTGTTAGTCAAACTCTAGGACACGGTTTCCCCTTAGTCACTGTTTGCAGGAGATTCTTCCTGAACCATGAACCATATTAACTTCAACAATAGCATGCGAAAGTAATCGAGTCATTTAATTGTTGCTGAACCAGCATGTGATACTGCAGGGTGATGGTATGGTTCAGTAGGTGCAAGTAACTGTTTGCAGGAGATTCTTCCTGTATCCATGAACCAATTAGCTTCAACGACAGCATGCAAAAGTAATCGAATGATTTCATTGTTGTTGAAGCAGCATGTGATACTTTAGACGTGCAGGGTGTTGACATGGTTCACCAGGTGAATGAGTGGGAGTGAATTGATTGGATCATCAACTCGTTAAGTTATCAGTTGTCCAACTCAGTAGGTTATCGTCCCACCCAAGCATGGCAGAGGGCGGACAACTTCCTTTTTCCATGTATCACTTCTTGGTACTGTTCTGAGCATCTTTGTTGTTGTGTTATCTTTTCTGGGTGTAAATGGAGTTTCGTCGTCGAACAATGGAGAATCTTCGCCAAGATTAGGGTTTTTCCATGTGTCAATTCGAAGTAATGCCGGTTCTACATATTGCCTCGCAGTTTTATCTCTTCTTGGTGCAAACTCAGTCTTTTGTCGAACAATTTATCAAATGTAGAATCTTCTAAGTTTCACCAAGACTTTTTGGTTTTTGTTTGTTTGTTTGTTGTTGTTGTTGTTGTTGTTGTTGTTGTTGTTGTTGTTGTTGTTGTTGTTGTTGTCATATGTGACGTCAATCACGGTTTTGAACATCTCTTTTCTTTTGTTCATCTTTTCTCTTGTCGAACACTTTAGAATCTTAAATCTTAGCATTTCCTGGCATTTTACTTGTACTTTGAGATTCTTATACGTGTCTGTTGTGTAAAACGTAATGGTCAGCTATACCTTTGCTAGATTATTAGTGGACATTTTGTCTACAGAGAGCAGTGTTCTCGTGGTCTTGGGTGCTGAGTAGCGCTTTGACAATCGTTTATTGATAAATGAGGTGAGAGATTAATAATATCTGAAATAAGGTGAACTGGTCATCGTTAATGACCATACACTGTCATAAAATACATCAGTGGCATAGCGCGCTCTTCACGGGGTCAAAGTGAAAGGATGAAAGGCGCCACAGCCCACGCTTTGTCCAGGATTGAAGCACTGATCATTTTGATCGGTTCAAGAGCATCGATCAGTCCTGGATGATGCTTTAGCAGCTACATAATCCAGGGCATAACTTCAAGTTAATTCCTTGCTTGAATGAAGCACAGTTTTACCACGATTTTCAGGAAAATTAATATAGAAATGCATGAAGGATAAGACGATAGCTATTCAAAAAGGGACGGCATATTCAGATCTGGCCTCTTAATAAAAGTCCCAATAAAGTATTTTCTCATGACGGTTCTACGGTCCAGGAAGTGCAATGGATCATGCGGTTGACGGTATCCAAGTCTTTTATCTTGATGCCCCGTCTTGGTATCGACACGTATACCGAATTATCTTTATACTTGTACCACCAAAGGTTATCTTGTGCTTGTTAAAACACGTATCTTTTTATTAAATTATGTGTCTGATTATATCTTGGATTAGCACCCGACTGCGTAGCCCGGTTAGCGGTAGTTCGTTGCACTCTCCCCCTACCCCACCCCCTCTACAACCCTGAAAGGGACAGTACTCGTTTAGTTTCGTTGACAAGGAGGGCAGATATTGTCCTTAGTACTATATAATTATTCACTGTATGTGCTTTTTCTTTAAATGATGTAGAAACATGCGGAAGATATCATTTCGTGGGAGTGAGTGGAACGGGCGGTTCCTTTGTGATGTATGAAACCATGTGTGTTTAAAAGAACATTTGTTGGTCAAGGGAATATTTCGTTTGTTTGCCGGTTTGTTGATGTATTTCTTTGTTCGCTGGTCGATATATTTGTCTTACTTTTTGTTATGCTACTCGTACAGAACTTAAAACTCCATATAGCTGTTTCCAAGAGTGCTTTACCGTCTTTCCAACTTGCTAAACTACAACATTCCTATTTTTACTCCAAGCGGTGGTCTATAATGAAGATATCTCAATTGCCCTGACCATTATCAAGATTGAATTACTGATCATCAATGCCCTATCATTCCAGGCATTCCAGAAAACCTTTTAAAAACATCTGCCGTGCTTGTGGTATTTCTTCTTGATAGGAAGCAATGTGAAGACTCCATGGGTCAATCCATTTATATTCGAGTCAGACCTCATGTACGCAAGTATCTGCCTACCTTGACAGTCTCTTGCGTACTAAAGGTGATTGGCCATTGCTCCTCTGCAGAATAACGATGGTAGTGTGATGATACTACTACTACTGATGATGATGATGATGATGATGATGATGATGATGATGATGATGATGATGATGATGATAGTGTTAGGGATGGTGGAAGTCTGAATTGATGATGATTGAGAGAAAGAAGGGAAAAAGACTTTCTTCCTTCCTCTATCTTTTGCTTTGTTTCCCTTTAATTATTTTGTTATTCCCGGCTGTCTTCTGTTGCTAAGAGGAAAGCAAACGTCACGCTTCAGGTATCGTTATTGTATTTTATTATTATTATGTTATATGATATCGTGATAGTAACTAAGTGCTAAAAGTATATAGACCTATTGCATTCTGTTTTCACCAGCGCAAGGGACTTTTTTCATATTTCATAAGGCGAAAAGTGCGAATCTTTATTCATATATTCCATCTTTGGACGAAAAACACGGAGTCATAGCTTTACTTCATTCGTCTTATTCTAATGAAAGTGAGAGAGTAAACTGATAGGTTGATTTGTTAATGTAAATCACTTGAGAAACATCTGCGTTTTCCTTCTTTTCCCTTCGCTTTTTGTCTGGTTTTTGTTTAGTTGGTTGGTTGGTTGCTTGTTTGTTTGTTTAATTGTTTGTTTGTTTGTTTGTTTGTTGTTTGTTTGTTTGTTTGTTTGTTTCAAAGCATGGTACAATGGACACAAATCACTAAGTAATTGTGCATCAAAGAAATATATTGTTTTCAAGCTGAAAGTGATATTTTCTACCAGAACCGAAGTTGATTTGGTAGTTTAGATCAGAAACAGCTGTTACTTACAAAACCATTACTTTATCAATTTGTTCTTGAATATTGGAATCTAAGAGGAAAGTAAACAAAAACTTTATCTTAAACTGAACATTTTCTTCTATAAAATCATTATATTTCGTATCAAAAGTAAATTTTATTTACATGTGGTGTTGTTATATACTTCTCTGTTTAAACAACATATGCTCAATTATAGCTACCTGCTAAGATAAGACACTCGAAAATAATTATTCAACAGCTGTAGTCCACCATTCATACGTAGCTCCAAGTATTTCTCAAGTACATTGTCCTCAATATTCCATATTTTTTCGTAGCATTTGTCTACTTAACAATTTTTTTAGTTCTTTTTAAAAAAGTGAACAATTAAGTAGACGTGTTAGAAAAAGATAGAGTGAGGTGTTCAGTTTGGATGCGTAAATATATTTAAAAACACCATTTGCTATTTTTATGGAATTAAAAAGATCGACTAAAGCTGTGCTGTAAACCGAGATGGTTTTATGCCGTCCATATACAGACGAAACTTTACAATGATGTGGAATGAGCTTTTATCATGTAATTCCAAAAGTCACAGTACAGAAGTATAATTACCATAACTGGAAAGAGCACGTCAAAATTAGTAAACTGTGAAGTTTCAATGAAGTAACTTTCAAACTCACGAAGATATGAATTTTCCGAAATCGAAATTTTGTATGAAAACATTCGCTGGTAGGCAAGAGATGCCTACCAGCAAAGGTTTTCTTACAAATTCACACTTTTCAAAAATTCATATTCTCGCGAGTTTAGGATATAATTCCTTCAAACTTCACTGTCTTGCTAATTTTAACATGCTCTTTCCAGCTATGGTAATTCTTTTTCTGTTTTGCGAATTTAAAAATACCTGATAAAAGCTCATTTCGGGATGAAGTCGAAATTTCAGTGCCATCGACTCGCAACTGACCATATTGAATTAATCTAAATTGATTAATCTTTTGTTTCGTTCATTAAAACATCACGTACAGTAAGATCTTACGCATTATCTTTCGGAGGAAAAACGGGGGGGGGGGGGGGGGGGCGTTCACGAGACCTCCCCCTTCTGCTCACCACAGTGGAAAATAACATTCATTACATAACCACTTCAGCCTTTTGTTTCATCCTTGGTCTACTTTTGTAGTCAGATCACGTATTCTCAATTAGGAAAGTAATTCGTTAACGCCGGATCTGCACGGTCTACTCGGATGTATTTTAATCTAGTCTGAAATGTGAGACAGAAGTTTGGTATTCAAATTAGAAGAAGCACTAGAAATACTACTTAAATTTTGTTAAAGAAAACTTTGTCTTCTAGAAGCCATTGTTAGTTTCATCCGTTTCTAAGCTGAGACCTTTGTTGCACTCTTTAAACAGTTACCACTTCATCCGTGTCCTGAAGCCTAAATCTGTTTACGGTTGTGCTTCAGTAAAGAAACGAGCTTACACGTGCTCTGAAACAAAACACTAACTTAGCAGAGACTTCGACCTCACTTATGTATGCCTTGCTTTTGTCAAGTCAAAAACGATGCCCGCACGATCCTCCAACCCCCATACATGACCGCCACTCGGAATTAACACTTTCAGCAATGCTTAAACAGTCCTTTGGAGTTTCCTTTTCCCAAAACAGAAGTTTAATAATCCTCTCTAGAAGGAAATAGAATAAGAATAACAGAAATTCTATTCAAGAAAATTCGTTGTTGCAAATAGTGATGCACGATAACTGAATGTAAAGCATTTTGTCGGCAGTGCGGTTATCGTTGCGCTGCCCGCAAGTCACATTGCTAGGGAATTAGGAACCAAATCTCCTTACACCCTGTATTGAAACTGTTGACCTTAAATCAAATAAAACAATGAATTATGACAAACCGTAAACAAACATAGGCCATTATGGTTGCAGCTGTGGTTAGAAGTCATCTAGGAACATTTTTGGCTGCTGACTCATGCGTTTTCCCACGTCGATACCCTAAGGTCTTTGTTATCCAACAGTTAGAACTGAACCACTTAGTTCCACACCCGTAGAGAGAACATTTTTACAGGATTTTTACTGGTTTCTTTTTATGTACATAAGGACAAATAAATTGTACAGTGTACAAAATGGACGCGACATCTGACCTTTTAGTCACAAGACTCGGGATTGTGAACGCATACTCTAGAAATATGCCACATACATCCAGGCCGGAAAGATTAAAACCATTTAAATCTGAAAGGCTTATCAGACTAAGAGTTTTAATGCCGATATTAGCCGTTTTGAATATTTCATAGTGTAGAGATGAGAAGCTGACGTTGATGGTGATGGTGGTGATGATGATGATGATGATGATATTTTTTGTGTAAGGGTGGCATGGTTGGCCGAGTGGTGAGAGCACCGGCCTTTCACCGCTGTGGTCCGGGTTCGAGCCTCGACTCGGACATTGGGACTTATGTGAATTGAGTTTGTTTGATGTGTTGTTCTCTACCATGCCACGAGGGTTTTTTCTCCGGGTTCTCCGATTTTTCCTCCCTCAGCAAAAATCAACATGTGAGTTGAGCGATTTATGAAAAAGATTTAATGTAGAGGTAGAGAGTGTGAGTGCCAGCAGAAGAATAGCCACTACGTGGATCTGCTGTAGAAATTATTTATTATTTATTTTATTTTATTTATTTATTTATTTTATCAAATGATATAAATATCTTGTGGCGGTGGTGGCTTTTGACATAAATATTAGCTTGGTATTAATGATGACGGCGATAATGAATTTTCATATTGAGTTTTTTTTAAAAAAGATTGCTTAGTATTTGCCTTCCTTTCGATCAGTAAATACATGGTCCGATAAATAACACAAGAGATATTAAAGTATTGATTAGTATAATAGCGGGTTTGATAGGGGTGCCAAACTTCCATAGAATTTTAGCAACAGTCCGATGGAATGTAATGAACAAACAAAGAGAATACTTTAGAATTCAACGGGGTTTTTGCTAAAATTCATGAATATTTTACTTGGATTCGAGGCTAAGCCTGAGCAAAACGGAATTCGAAACTGGTCCATTGTAACTATATAATTCATAAACCCGTGAAATAAATACTAGCAGTTAATGTGTAATAGTCAAATATGAACAAAAGAAAACAATCGAATTAGGGTCTACTGATGTGTATTAGTTTAGTATCTATTTCACGGGTTTATGAAAACCACTCTATGATCAATTAAATTATTATTATTATTATTATTATTACTATACTTTTAATCCATCTCATGAAGGTTGACGGTTTTTAGATATGCATTATTTAGGCCAACACATGATATATTTCTTTTATATTTCTTTTTTTTTTTCAAGTTTCTAGTGCAAAGTTGTCTTATTGTAGTTACATGGAAAATATATTTTAAAGCAAATATCGTAAGAGTTTCTTATGGTCTAAAAAAATATTGGTTTTGTACTTCCAGATACAGCGATTTGCAAAAAATCTGTAAACTTTAAAATATAGAGCGATAACACTAAAACCGTGAAATAACTTAGCAACTAAATAGAGACAAATAGTAGCAAAACCCTTTGTTTTCTATTGTTTCGTTAGTACTATTTGTACGTTTTAGTTAGTACTTGTTTCACGGTTTTAGTGCTATCGCTCTATAAATGCATCTCAAAAGAATGGAATAAATTATAGGATAGCTTCACTTCTTAATCGTGAAACCCTGAGGCTAGTATCAGTGAAGCTATAATTTCTTTCTTGATTTTAATATTCATTTATGTATATATATACAAGTGTATTTCAAATTTACAGAATATTTGCAAAATGCTTTGGTATTTGATATTTACGTTCTTGATATTGACTGCATATACTCACTATACTATAATTTAATGTAGGTCACTTTAATTCTCATGAGAAGGGGCTCTTCCTTCTTTACGCCGCCGCTGACGCCCTTTTGCCGCCAGCTAACCCGTCAAGGGTTATTGAGCCCACCAAGGTTTTCTTTAGCTAATATCAAAGAGACGTTGTATTCGATCATTGTTTTGCAGTGACAAAAATAATCAGATGCTAACTGATGATCACTAAGTTGGACAATATTGTACAAACTTATACAAGAGCAGTAGATTTATTTTTAAATTCTACTTAAAGAAGGTTTCTTGCGGAGGGATGAGAATGCTCCTAGGGGGAACATGTGGAAGACAGTGAAATGATGTAAATGTGATAATGATGATAACCTTTGGTTCAGAACGTATCCCACCTAGTTACATGTGCATATGTTTCATCTGCAAAAGACACCATGATGAACATTAATCGTATCCTTTCATCAAGATTGGAAGTTTCTCTTCAGCCTTTTTTAGCTTTGTACTAACTATATCTCATGATGTTCTCCGGGACCTGCCAGGGTTGATAAGACTTGCAGAGTATTTTTGTGCAAATTAGAAAGGGGCTTTCTGAACGTATCTAAAAAGTGGCAAGTTATAGGACATTTTATGATGTTCTCCAGGACCTGCCAGGGTTGATAAGACTTGCAGAGTATTTTGTGCAAATTAAAAAGGGGCTTTTTGAACGTATCTAAAAAGTGGCCAGTTATAGGACATTTGGCTAGGAAAATGGCACAGTGGAAAGTACCTGAAGGCAGGGAGTCAGTTTTAATTAAAAAACGTATACAATGTATAAACGTATAAAATATGAACATCATATATAATAATATGTGCAGGCTAGTGTTGTACTTTCTAGTTCTACAATTATTTTTCAAAAATTACTCAGCTTTTGCAACAACAATAAAAATCTGATTGACTTACGAAATATTCTATTAGAAACTTCCCAAGTCATTTTTTACGTTATAACCAACTTTACTATCACCGCTTTTATTGGCACAACTTTTTGGGGGCCTTGCGCTTTTCTCCTCTGAAGGCTCTTAAAATAGCTAGAAATAGGAAGTATCCAATGCTGACCAGTAACCAAACAGATTATGCTATTGATAGGGTTCCTATACAGTTCTCCATATTAAGGCAAAACCATTATGTTTACACGTCTTTAGCTTGATTTAAGCTCTTAATAAAACACATGTAGCTAGCTCACCTTATTTGGTCAATATGCGATGTTTTATCGATTCTCTCGGTCAAGCTTCCTGTCGGCTCAGTCAATGCTTTAACTGGTGGCGCGCGAATGGCGTGACATGATTGGTCAACAGTAATTTGGCGCGCGAATCATTTTTCCTGATTGGCTAATTGAGTATCTCACATGATTGTAAGTTGCGACCTCGTGGCAGTGTTCATGTCGTTGGCTAGGCGCGACTTTTACCTCATCGACACTCCTAAGTCACAAGACTAGCTCCATCAGTTGTCGATTTCCTGTAAGCTTATCCTTGGGAACATTCGATATATAACGGGGTCAACAAGGCTGTTAAGAGGCCGTCATTTTGACACTAGTTTTTAATTGCTCTTTATATGTTTGTTGTTGTTTTTGTTTATTTTCTTCTTTTTTGTGGCATTTACTTCCTCGGCTTTTTCTTTTTTTTCAATTCGAACCTTTAAAAAATGTTTCACCCTAATTTGAATATATTTTAAGTCAGTTTTAATAAATGATTCTAAATTTGACAGTTGTCGCTGGTTCCAGTTGTTCGATTAATTTTACTTTGTATACACAACTTACTGCGATGCAAATAAAAACCGTTTTCGTGCGTTGCGCCATATTTTATTTTTCTTACACTTTTTTTAGGATATAACGCTTTCAGCAGTCAACCATTTGACCGACAAACTCACTTCCTTCTTAGAAACATTTTGACCCCTTTTCTTAGCGAGCATCTAATTTACTACGTGCGAGAAGATTGTTGGCTCTGCGTGCCTGTTCCCTAGTCCTGCTGGGTGTTCGAGCCATATGGCGACCGTAAGTCACTTCGTTGCTCAATTACTGATCCTCTTAAAACTTTCAGCTAACGACTGTTTTAGTGTAATTTTTTATACCTTTCAGTACTAAAATACCGACAACCAGGCGCCAATATTCGAAGATGTTTATCTTAGAAACTGTGTTTCCACCTTTTTTTCTTGTTGGAACTTAAAAGGAAGTGCGGGTTTGTTCGGGTTCCGGTTCAACTTTCCATGTTGGAATAACAGTTGCACTAAGATATTGCAAGACAATGATAGAGTTTTGTTAGCGGAAAGTATTGTATAAATATGTAAATCGATTCAGGCAAACTGCTGAAACGTCTAGTTTAGTTTCACTTTCACCGTCAATTGACTATTCGCTGCTTCATAAAGCCTTCCAACTGTCAGTTTGGCTTCCTGTGATGCCCTAAGCTAGGCGTGGGAGAAATTTTACACTGAGATTGATACCCCTAAGCTTGAATGCGGCTTGTTGCTAGCTCCCTCAGATCTCAGCATTTGTCCCACTCCTCCACGGCCACATGTCAGGTTTTGGATCCCTGTTATTGTGAAACTCTGAGCTGTGATTGGCTGAGTTGTGACAGTCCGTCCATAACGTTTGTGTGTAGTGACAGACTGGACGAAGTAAACAGACTGCGTCAATTACAGAAAAAATTAGTTCGCATTGTACTGCAACATACGAAATGGTTCAGAACTAGGACAGCATCGGAGCGCGAAACAGCTACCGCGATGGTGCTAAGCGCTGATCACTCCACAACTGCAGACTACTTTGAAATGGCTAACCCAGGCATTTTTGATCAACAGGATGAAATCCATTCGTTTATCGAATCTCTATTGCCCCATGTCAAGGCCTTTGCATATACTTGGTTCAACCTGCAAGCTAGAAAGCGAAAGCACTACAAGAAACACGAAGTGCGAATGACACCGGCCGAGGAAAAGCGTTGCAAGGAGGAATTAGATGCAGAAGCGCCAGAAATCAAGACGAAGTGGGCTTCTAGGCTGCTTGGGAAACTTAGAAAGGACATTAACGATGAATGTCGCGAGGAGTTCGTCACGGCGATCGCAGGAGCGAAGCCGGGCTCGAGTTGTCGTTGCGTTATATCAAAACATGACCAAAAAGGCAAAATGCGTCGAATCGACTGCCTTCGACAGGCAGATAAGGTCTGGCGGTTGGACCTAGTAATGGTCATTTTATTCCGGGGAATTCCACTAGAAAGTACTGATGGCGAACGACTCGGCAAATCGGAACATTGTCATCATCCTGGACTATGCGTTCTCCCTAACCATATCACAGTCACCGTCAGAGAACTTGACTTATATCTCACAAACTTCATGTGCACAAGAGGTAATCTCAAGATAGTTTAATTCTTATTTATATAGCATAGTCGAGCAGCTGCAGCTTGGCCATTTTGGACACCCGATAAGCTAAATTAACTAAGTTTTAATAGAATTGTCCAAGTTGTTTATATAAGCTATACTTACCTGCTCACAGCGCTAATCAACAAGTTGAAGTTTCTGTTTAATAATTCAGTACACTGGTGTGTTTAAGTTCCCTTTTAGACCCGATTACACAGTTTATTGCTTAAATAATGCTAACTTTTCTCGCCCTTATGCACTGATAAAACCTCCCATCGTTTTCTTAGACCATAAGGAGGATTCCGACACTACAAACAGCGCTCCTAACTCACCCGCAGACCAACAAGCCCGGATTCAAAGATGTAAGTATAAATATTTAAAGTCTCTTGAATTTACGGTTTAATGGCTTCCAAAGTTTGCTTGTAATTTGACGAGTTAAGTTAGAGCTTTATGAAGGCTCGTGGCAGCCCCCGTCATTTCTGCCCTTGGTCCCCCTCGTTTCGTGTTATTATTTTGACGCAGACACGTGCATTCGTTTGAACAGAATTACTGAACCATTTATACCTTTGTTTCGATATTCGCAGCTAGTTTACCTCTTTAGAGCACCAATTAGGTTTTCAATAGTCAGAAAGTGAGCAACTTCGATAATCTTTGTAATCTCGTGCCACTTTACTCAGAAATTTTAAGCTTTTTGAAGTTCATGGTAATTTGAAAGCTGTTATGTGGTACTTTTGTGTCGAGTATGTCAGCTCGTGTCGTTCTTGGACCCCATCGAGGACCAGTGGACAAAAAATATTTATCTCTTTCTCGTAACATCCTTAAAATGTTACATCTTTTTATCCAAAACACACTTCATTACGATTTTTTTCGAATTTGCAGTTACAAGAGTGTGAAATCTAGAGCCTTCCATCTTAGTGTGTTTTCTTTGGGGTTGTGTTTTGAAAGTCTCTATCAATCTTGATGGATTAATTCGTCGTATAAAACAATGGACATTTCTGCCTGACAAGTTAGCCTTACGATGTTGTGTCAAGCATTAAGTAAAAGTTACCCATCCGAAAGATTGCATTACTAACAAACTTATTTCCTCTCAGGATAAGTTTGTTACTTCGTAAGAGCTTTTTATCACGTAGAATTCTCTCCTTGTTCACAGCTCACTGCATCCGGACAAAACGTGGTCGTAGCTTCGCCGTTTTACCAACTCAGTCGAAAATAAAACGTTTGTATTCTTCTATAAATAGCTATTAAATGTTAAAATAATTTACTAGCTCTCTAATGTATCCAATGCTATCATTTTCGCTTGCTTAGAATTCTGTGATTGAATAATGTTTCTGAAATTTCACTAATTGTCAAACATGCAAAATTACGTGAGTGAGTAATTGCTTTGCGTAGATGATTATGGCGATGGAAATAGAATTTAACTTTTGCTATTCAAACAATTTCGAGGCAAATCAAACGCAATTCTTTGTTTATCATAAAATAGTTTTATTTCCAAACAGGAATTTCGAAGGACTAAAAGCCGAGTTTTGCTGTACTAATCGATTGGATAACGTGATTCGGCAACTTGATACCTTTATTATTCTGGAGGATAATAATTTCCCCTGAAGCCTTGTTCAAGGGTGCTCAGGGTCATGACATATTTGACGTAGCATATTGCATATTCTGTTGACAGCCGCATAATAACAACTTTATAATGAATAAAAACCGATATAGTAATCCTACATCTCTGTAAGAATTATATAAAACGTCTTTGTTCATTTGGTAGGGGCCCTTTACAGGATCTAATGCCTTTGGTTGTTAGTTTGGACATAAACTCTAGAGTTTGTTTAATGATTGACATAAATGGTGATTATTTCATTTGACATGACATTGGAAGCTTGTTTGCCTAATACAACTCCTTCATAATTACTCACTCTATTGTTCTTGAGTTTGATGGGGCATGTCGAGATTTGGCAAACAATAGCTCTCACATTTGTCTAAAACAAAAGCCATTGTTCTCCTTTTGGATTGGAATTACTGCTGTAACTTGGGTCATGTTTGTCAATTTTGTACAAATGAGTAACTTGATCAAAACTTTATTATAACTTTTATTAATGGTTCCCACTTCTACTAAATCCTTGAAGAAGCATTTCAACAATGATTAATACAGATGACAAGTATTAGGAAATTGTATTTTTCCCAGAGGAAGTTAAACTACCTTGAAAACATCATTTACACCATGGGCCATCAGTAATTGATGATTGAAGGACTAGTGTTTGCAGTATATGTCATCCAACGAATGTAGAAAAATGACAAGCAAGCTATTCTCATTTCCTGTGAAGAATGTTTGTTGCCCCTCTCCAATAGGCCACAAAGCTCTGTGCTTAGCATTTTTGTGGTTTTCAGAAAACCAAGTGAGGTTTTGCAGTCTCCTAAAAGCCTGCAACATGTTTGACTTAGCTTAAAGGTCATCTATTCTCTTATTGTGTTAGGTTATCTTAAGATAAATATACAAAAAACAAATGATGTTACCCTAGTTGATTTATCTTGAAGTATCTTAATTGATGGTTGTAATTCTATGGGCTGATATCTGTCTGTCAACATATTTGTACCTTGCCATCAACTTCAACATGATCAAACATGTTTTGTTGCAAATGCTCAATCCTATTATACTGTAAGCAAGATAATACTACTTTAGTTTGCCTCAAAAACTTTTTAAAATTTGGCAAATAATTTATAACACGAGGCATTTCACAAAGCATTCATAACCTATGAGTACTCATAAATCCAAAATAGGTATTTCGAAGGTTTTAAACTATTTTAATAGAATTTTTAAAAGCTATTACCTTTAAACATGTACATAATTTTTTTTTTTACTTTGTTAAACTTATTTGTACAAAAATAAATTTATGGGTGTCAATTTAATCAAAAAGTTTAGCTTTAAATAGTCAACAAAAAGATGTTAAATGTTACTTTAACCTGTAAGTTACCCTTTGTAAAACAGGGCTACAATTTTTTGTTTTTGTTTTTGTTTGTGTTTGTGTTTTGGATACCACATAGGGATTCTTCCATTTAACTACCATTATTTTTATTTAGTAACATTGTGCTGTGGGTTTTTAATGTTTTAATAATAATGGAAACTTTATTTTCATTTTTCATTGTAAATCTCTCTATAAAAGGTAACTTACAATTGGCTACTACTACTAATAATAATAATAATAATAATAATAATAATAATAATAATAATAATAATAATAATAATTTATTTCTATAGCGTAGTTTCCTAACAGTCCAAATATGCTGTACAATGATAAGAAAATTAAACATATAATAATAATCAAGATGAAAAAATGTGACTGAATGCTCTCGTAACAATTGTAATCTATTATAACCTAAAAAGAAAAAACAAACAAAAAACAAACAAACAAAAATCTTAAGATAAACTTCTCAAGACTAATAAAAAGCCACTCTAAAAAGGTAGGCCTTAAGCTTACTCTTGAAGCTATTACATGAATCACTTTGTCTAATTTTTACTTTGCCTTACCAAACAAGCCTAAGTTTTAGGGTGCTTTATTGTTGCTAATCCCATTTAATGTGTAGCCAAAATACGAGTCCGAGAAAAGTCATTAAGAGACCAGTTTGCTTTCTTATAAGACAAGATGCTATTAAGTACTATATTTCAACTTTCAATGTATAATGAAAGTTTACAATTGAAAGTTATTTGTATTCTATTCACAACCACGTGTAAAGCTATCAAAAGTGTCTAACTCTCTAGAGGCTTTAAGGCCTTAAATGTTAATTGATGGATTTAAGTTCTTAAAATAGTAGGCCTCCATTTATTGTGAATTGCTTCAAATTATCATCAGGACCCTTACATGCATGTGGGGTCCATTTTGGCAAAAGTTCATGATTGTTGGGATTATTTTTGTTACCTTAACTGGTAGTAGCTGCAAAATGTAAAAGTGAAGTACAGTGAAGCCTCCACAAGTGATTGCCTCTTTAAAAGGTTAAATTACTGTATTCACTGGATTTTGGGGCTTATTCTTAATATGTCCCCATTTGCATCTACCTGACACTCTAGGTGAATACTCCAGAAATACTCCCAAATATTGATGTATTAAGTAATGTACAAAGAACTCAAGAGCGTGTTCTATCAATGGATCTTTAGACTCGATATAACACACTCTCGAGTTCTTTATATTACTTATCAAACGTCTAGTTGTCAATTATCATATTTGACCAGAATTTTCCAAGTTTGACTATTTTTGGCTTAGAAAATCCAATTTAAAGTTTATGCAAGTGAACAAAAATCTTTATCCGATATAAAGATCTACATTAGGGTAGTGATTTCCATTGTGTGTTCTAATGAATTATTAATGAGTTTGATAATGTTGCATATGGTTTGATATTCCTTCTGTCAACAGTATCAAGAGATAACAACCTTGTTCTTTCTGGAGTTTTTACTGTCACTGAACTCTACAAATGTTCTAAAAGTAAGTGCCTGAAAATGTTGCTCTTTTTTAAGGTCAGGATTCTCAATACAATGTTCTGCACAAATTGTAGGCTTACTGGTATCTCACAGAGTACAATATCATGAAGGTTTAATCCCCTCAGACATTTTATTTGTAAATGCCAGCTACTGAGAGTTTGGAGTGTCTTCTTTAGAATCTCTGACAATGCTGGTCATATCTCCACATTGTTCAAGAACTTGATAATTCATTTTTACCATTTCTTGTAGCCCCTATACGCTTTGCTGGTAACCAGGGCTTAGTATTGTCTGGATTTGACAGCCCTCCTTACATGCCTGAAACAAGCCTGGAGCAACGATTTCCCCAAGTCTTGAACATCCAGCAAAGGACAGACCCTCATGAACTACGCTATCGCAAGAAAAGTAGAACACTGAGTTCTATTTCATCAGTTGATGAGGACTTGATTGATGATGATTATGTCCATTCACCTTCTGGTTTTTCCCCTCAAAATGGTGGATGGCCAAGTGATATGGATGCAGGTACTGTGTATTAATGACAAAAAGATTTCTCAACTTATACATGAAATTTTACTTCAAGTAGCCATTATTTTCTCTCTTACCTTTCTTTTTTGGGGGATTATACCAATTAACTCGATAAAAAGCCATCTACTGTTAGTTGCAGTGGAATATTTTGTAACCACTTCCCAATAGCTGTTCATATTACACTGCTTGTACTCTCCCTCCCTCCCTCCCTCCCTCCCTCCCTCCCTCCCTCCCTCCCTCCCTCCCTCCCTCCCTCCCTACCTCCCTACCTCCAATTACAAATTTTAAGACATTAATTGATCAAGAAATCTTTTTTACATTGAAGTCACTCTTGTGATCTTTTTATCTAACTAGGTGTTGTCCAATCACCTGCAATACCATTTCCAGTCAAAATTAAACCAGAACAGAACTGCGGTGGATACAGCATGATGGAGCAACAGTCTAATGTGCAGTGTTGTGGTATGAATGAACCCCAGTCACCATCCATCAACAGCTACAATACACAACCACAGGCAGGACAACCAAGGACAGTCATGTCACCAGATTACAACAACAATATGAATGATGCCTATCTACAAGCACTGTCTGGCCAAAAGGGCTTAGCAATGAATACAAACATGGGATCTATGCATTCACAGCAGCAGGGATTTCAGTTTAGAATACCTACAGGACCTATGCCAACAATAGGTAGGTCTAATATCAACTCTTTTCCTTCTTTTTCTCCGCCCTTCACAACCTTTTATTTTCATTTACTCTTTCTCCAATCATTCACTTTTTCCTTAATTCATTCCCTCCTTCTATCTTATTCCTTCTTGCTTGCTCACTTGCTTTCTTCCTTGCTTCTTTTCCTCTGTCCTTCTTCCATCCCTTTCATTCCTCCCTTTCCTCCTTTTCTCCAATATTCCTCTTTCCAGTTTCTTATCCCTTAAAGTTCTTTCATCTCTATGAAGTATTAAGCATAACTAATTTAATTTTTCAGGTTCAGCTCCAGGTCGCACAGGATCAATAACGGCAGAGTATGCACAGTACCTGGATAGGCCACGTTCAAGCTCAGTTCCCACACCTCGTCAAATGGGTATGGGACCTTCTGCAGTCATTCCTCCATCATCATTAAGCAGGTCACAGAATCATGTTGCTGTAGTGAATGGTAGCAGCAGTAGTAGTTTAGGAAGTACAGATCAATCTGCACCTTCCCCTACTAGACAATCACCTATACCTACCAGTCCTTCAAGTAGAAGTCCACCTTCTGGTATAACCTTAAAGACTACTCTACAAATAATACAGGTATTGGTGAACAGAACAATTATGCCTAAAAAATAATCAAGTAAGCTGTTGGTGGCCCACCAATAATGATAATGATGATAATGTTGTTGTTGCTGTTACTATTGTTGTTGTTGTTGTTGTTGTTGTTATTGTTGTTGTTGTTGTTGTTGTTGTTGTTGTTGTTGTTGACAGAAAGGGTTCTGTTTGCAGGTCATGTCACAAACTTTCACAAAAGTCTGAAGAGTTCTAATAATATGAGTGATGAAGAAGAAAAGTGGTGATGATGGTGATGGAACAAATTATAAATTGTCCATTCTGAATAACTTTTGAACTACATAATAGTTACTGGCCTATAGAAAGATGGTGGTTATATCATCTTAGCCAAAGGTTATCATCCAAATGTGAAGCTAATGGAAATATGCTATAATTTGTCTTTCAGGCAGCAGTCAGTAATTCTCAAAGTGTACCACCTACTCTAAGCAACCAATCACAAGTGTTCACTTATGGCAATTTCAATGCTTCACAAATGCCCTCGAGCATGAGTCCAAATATGATGGGTATGTCACAGAGATATCGTCTACCAACCCCACCCCCACAGATGTCATCTGGTACCAACCCTGGTGATGACGATAGTGGGGATTACCAACAAATTGTACAAACATTGAACGGCATGGCCTCAGATGTCACTATGCTTGAAAGTAAGACTACATTGTAGATAAGAGGGATTGGTCCAGCCCTTTGTAGTATACAGGTAACATGGAACCCACAGAATGTAAAGGAAGATTTAAGAGGGGATTTTTTTTCAAGTTCAAGCAGTGAACAACAAAAACTCCTGTGTTGAAGAATAGCTGTTATACAAAACTAAAATCATTTCTGTCAGAAAGTTGAAGTTGTTTCATTGTAAGTAGTTTTGGCCGATGAAAGTTGAATGAAAAACTCTAATACAACGTGTTGAATACTAACGTAAACATGGCAAATTTATTGAAAAGTCTGAAAATTCAGAAATATTGCAGCATCACAATTATCACACAACTAGCAATTGTGATTTATTCATTATCTCGTCCTGTTTTCGCATTGTGTCAAATTTTTCTAAATCAGCCTAAGGATGATGATGATGAATATAATGATAATAATCACTAAAATAGATGGCAGTGTCACTATACTGATGTTAAGAAAACATCTGTCCTTTTTTCTCAAAGATGTATCTATAACTATATTTACTAATTAATTAATTGATAATTAATAATTACCTATTTGATTACAGATGGGAGAGACTATTATGCTGTGCCTAATACTGCTGTTCCAGAATCTATAGGAGGGTCTTCGAGAAGAGTATCTTCTTAAGGTCAAGTTTTTGCTAGTTCTACAAGAAAGAATATGATCTTCAACAGCAGAAAGTGCAAGAAGGGAAAGTAACATACGTCATACTATTTCAAGCCCATTCAAGGTTTGTTCAAGGAAGAGCAATAGTGTCGATAGATTCCTGTCTGTTTCCAAGTAAAGTAATATTGCCTAGGCTTCCAAGGTCCTAGTATTTGCATGTTGAAAGTATATCCCAAAGGTGTTCATCAATATTACAAATACATTATGTGGGATACAGCTAAACTTCGTAATATATGCTAATACCTCCTCATGCCAACCGGTGTGAACAAATTATGGAGGTATTGTAAATTTTGATGCCCAATTGGTCATCAACAAGAAGTTTGGCTATAAATCATGGGTGTTGCTTTCACTTGAATATAAGCACTCACCCCTAGTTTTGTAAACTTGTCTCTATCATTATAGAGATATTTGACAACCAATAGATAATTATAGTATTTTAAATGTTATAGACAACACAAAGCTATGTTATAATCCTACAGGCTTGCAGAGCCTTTATTGGATAAACAATGTACATGTATGCACACGCACCTGCACTCATGCCAATACAACGCAAGTATTTAAAATGAAAGATTTATAGATGTTTTGCACTATACATAATTTAGAGTAGATGCTTGCTTTGGCAATGCCAATGTTGATCAATCAAGGGGAACATTTTCGTTTCACAGGACATTCTATCTAGGGAGGAGACAGTATGTTTACACGTGCTACTTCTTGGTATAGAATGCACTGTGAACTTGAAATGATCTGAAATTAAATTCTCAGCTCAAAACAAATCTTTCGTATTTGTCAGTCTAATTTTTGATTACAGTGTTTATAAAATAAACATTTGCTTTTTGAATTAAGCTTTTATACAGTTCTTTCTTCTCAGAAACAGTTTTTAGATTGTGCATGTATATATAAATTCTAAAACAACTTTTTACTCTTTTTTAAAGTCATTTAATTTCCCAGACGGTCCAGGCAGCACCTTTGAGGGTAACTTAAATGTGACATACAAAAGTCTATAAGGGTGTATTGATGTCCCTTTAAGACCATAAGGTACCAAAAAGGTTCCACTAAGGTTATTCCACTTTTCCAAAAAAAATTATTGGAGAAGATAACATAATTTGAACTGCAGCATTGCAAATTTTTAAAACGTGCATTATTTATAGAAATGATATAGACATATGTAGAAAAAGTTTGTAGATTTCTCTCAAATGATTATTTGTATTTTTATGGCACAGTGGATCGCACTTCGTGTTTTTATGCTTTGTATTTACTTTATGCTATCAATTTTTCTAATATAGAAGAGAATTCCAATTCAGTATGACCAAAATTTTGGAGGTCAAAAAAGACCCACTGTTATTGACTTATTGAGGTGTTCCAGAGTATTATGGCATACAATATGAAGCTCATTCAGCTACTAACACATTGGTAATATCCAGTAGTAGCACATTTAAAGGTTTTTATTTCATGTAAAAAATGCAAAGCTTTTGCTGGTGGTCTTGCCATATGAATTGGACCAACATACTTACTCAGAAGTTGATGAGAGTGGGGCCTATTGTTTTGTACCACAATTTCACCACCACGTTGCACTGCTTGTGAGATGGAAAAAAAGTAGTATTTCATCAGTTAGGGAGAACATCGATTGCTATTAAAAGGGATGGTTGACAAGATGATACAGTTGAACTTCTCACTGGTGAAAGTTTGTTCAAATTGAAGAGATTCTCCTTGTATGGGGTTGTCTCTTTAAGAAACAAAATTTACTTTAAAAAATTGTCAAGAGAATTCCTTAGTAGGGACATGAGTTGTCCCCAGTAGTTGTGCTAATGAGGTACCTTTGAGAAGAGGTTGCACTGTTTTTGCCAACGTATTCCTTTTGGTTTTGTGAATTTGAATTGTTAATTAAGTCTGTATATAATAGTTAAACTATTGTCAGTTCTGTTATATTCAAGGCCATAGTATAACTACACAGTGCTTCCTTGCTTAGGAGGGGAAGACTGAATACCAATCTGGTGATCAAAATCTGGTTCCCACGTGCAACACAAAAATAAGTATATGGAACATCATGCAAACTTGGACCCCATTGGGTCTCTTGTTTTGTTTTCTGTGGACTAGTCAAAACAAAAGAGTTAGATGCTGCCTTTATGCAAACAAGGCTGAGCACTGTAATTGCATTACTTATCCTTATACTTTTGTGAGATGATGCAGTATTGTGTGCATGTGCTTATGTGGCAAATGTGAGCCAGAGCATAAACTTTGTATCCAGATTGGAACCAAATTAGTAGGAAGAGGGATACTTCAAGAGACCATAGCATGAGCATAATATGCACTGCTGTTTTGTACTACGTCTTACCAACAGTACGATGTAGCGTGAAGAAGATCAGTTGCATGTTTGATGTGCTTATGCTTATGTCTCTAATCAACTTTTGCTGTCCACCAACACTTGGACCCTGAAAAGTTACTCTTCCTACATTGGCAAAACCAATGAGAATACTTGAAATTGCTGATTGAAAGAGAGAGCTCCTTACAAGATTTTTTAATGTAAAACAGTTGTTTTTTTAATATCATTTTTCTAGGTCTCTGTCGTGATTAAGAATCCCAGACTTGTAGTATATATATAGTTTTTGATACAAAACGTTCCTCTAAATGAATTAATATAATATTAATATACATTATATCTGTTAATTGATGGCAGATGATTTTTAAACTGAGTTTCTAGATCATATATATATAGCGAGAGGACCATATGTTTTGTAAAAAGTAGATACTTAAATGGGTGTTCAAGAATATATAGTAGTAGATGTAGATTTTAGGCTTAAATGTATGAAGTCTTTATAAGAATTTTATTATTAATATATAAAATATCATTAATGGAAAAGGTACAGCTAACACAGGGAAAAAAATGTAAATCTGGGTCTAAACTGGGATGCTGTTCTATTTTACTTGAGAAATCTGTAATACCGAAACTTGTAAGAACATAACAGATTCCCTGGTTAGATCCAGACAAGCCCCATGTTTGACCCAAGCTGGGAATTAACATTTTTTCCTTTATAAGAGAATGGTCTAGAATTGGTAAATGAGGAAAGTTTGGTATTTTTTCGTATTTCATGTTCAAGATAATGTTTAAAAATGTACAGAGTGCCTTTGTTTTTTAATGGAAGTCGAGTGCTGTTGCCTTGGTTACAAGTGTGCAGTTTCCTTTTTGTTTTGTTTTGTTTTGTTTTTTATATATCTTGATTTCAAAATACCTGATCGTGTGCGCATAATGCATGTTTGTTACCATGGAAGCATGTAACCATGGCAATAAATCCCACTGTGCTTCTGCAATGGAATTCATTTGAAGGGTGCTTTGCATTTGCTTGCTAAGAGCACTTGAAACTTTCGTTAAACCATATCACTACTCTCTGTCCGTCGTATATCACAAAAGCCTTTGAAAACTACCTTCCTAGTGTACATTCTCGGGATTAACAAGCCCTCCATCCTTTGTGTGAAATGGTTAAAATATGCAGCTAGTTCGATTGTTAGGGAAATAGTGCAGCTAATTTTGATCATTTTACTGTACTCGAAAAGATCAAACACTAAAAGAGCAAACATAAGCATAAAGTAGACCTTTCCCAAATTACACTGCAAAACGAGGTTGAACTTGAAGCTTTCGTAGATTTGTTGTACAGCCAAGTCCAATCTCCACTTGAAACCAGTGTTTTATGCATTGAAGCACATTCGGGAAAGGTCTATCGTAGAGTGATTGCACTTAACCCGTGACATAACTAAATAATGCAAAATAGCACTATTAAACAATGGAATTTAGATTTTGTACTTTTTCACGGGTTAAGTGCGATCACTCTACTGAAACTAAGAAGTACAAAATCTTTTGTTTTCCATTGTTTTATTAGTACTATTTAGTACCATCTCATGCTTTCATTTGCCAGCCTAAAATTGATGTTCTAACTTTGATCAAAGTTTTTCGAGTAGCTTTTCCCCTGCTGCCAAACTGGAGTCATGCAGTGGCTTCTCTTAGAAAATACTTGAAAAGTTTTTATAAAGTTCACTCGAGTTTGGCAGCAGATATTTTAGTGTTCTCCGTTTTTATTACTGTGGCTTCTTTTTGCACACTCACTGGTTTAGGAGTTTTAATTACTTTTGTGCTGTCTTGCCCACGCGATTTCAGCTTATCTGGGACTTGGCGGTCACGTAAATAGCGATCTTTTAGTTCTTGGTTCCTTTGTAAACACTCGGCGCACTGTCTTATTGAATAATAAATGAACTCAATTTGATTTGGTGTCCAGTGATTTGTTGGGTAGTGGGTGATCATTTGTGCTGACCTAGAAAATCAGATTACCACTGGTGGGTGAAAGAATGTGAAAAAAACTACATTTTATATTTCAAAAGTATTTTTCACCTAATGCTCACAGTTTAAGCTTATTATACCCGAAAAAAATAAATATATATAAAATCTGTGAGGAAACCATTGGCAACGCACGCATTTCGATTCTGTTAAAAAAACAGAGAAGTAAGGCCTAGTTCAAATGTCGCATCTCACATGTGCTGAATTCAATGCAAATGAGATGATAATGAGAAGAAACAAAAGATTTGACTAATTTGCATTGAATTCGGTACATGTGAGATGCGACGTTTGAACTAGGCCTAAAATATAAAAGAAAGAGTGCATAAATACTTAGGCCATTTAGTGGAACGGCAAGTGGTCCTTAAATGGTACACCTTGTTTCTTAGATCTGGTTCTGGCATGTACCATTTAAGAACTAGCTGATTCTGGCCGGCTGGTTCCAGTAAATGAAAAATCAGTACCCTTACGTTGTCACAGGTCATGTGCACAACCTGTGAAACTGACCTTGAGAAAAATCTAAACGGCGAAAGACTATATTTAGCGTCGGTAGTTCCTTCACGGTGCGCTCTTTACCCCTTTCTCTCCATTAGTGCTCCGTTTTAAGGGCTTATGGAAATGTGTGAGGTCGCTGGGAATCGAACTGTGGACCTCTCGCATTAGGAAGCCGCGCACTGCACCAACTGAGCTACACTGACGTGCTCCTATAATTAACTAGGTAAGATGGCATCACGCGCTAATAATAAAGGGTTATTAACCGAGCGCGAGGTCTGTATGGGAAAATATCAGACCGAGGTCTTGACAGTACGGACCGAGCGCAGCGAGGTCTGTACAAAAAGACCGAGGTCTGATATTTTCCATACAGACCGAGCAAACGAGGTTAATAACTTATTTATTATATGGCTTTGAGAAGTCCCGTAAAACAATTGCCAAACAAACTTTTCTTTTCATCCGGGACAGCGGTCATGATATGGCAAAATACAGACCATGCGTTAGCCAATCAGAATTCAGGAAATTATCTAGCCATATAATAAAGGTACGTATATGGAGGTTTTGTAACTGAATAAGTAGAATTACGTCACAGTCAAAATAAATGTATACATAACCAATAATTTGCTTGAAAATATATCTTCCATGTACCTTAGGTACAAGTTGTGCAAACGGCCAAGTTCACAAAAGAAAAGAAAATCTAAAATAAAACTCGGTATATTTAGGGGGTGTTTATAGGGCACTAGGATCATCCTAGCAGGTGAGTCATCCTACCTGCTTTACATTTACTGCATTCTGTTTAGTAGGATAATCCTAGTACTCAAAGTGGTTATTCTTTTGTTCTTTGCTGTTTTGGTTGATGTACGTACATACTATTACATAATTATGCAATGGTTTGCTTATTCCCATGAGTCACTTGTATTTCTAGTATGCACACGAGCCTTTAGGCGAGAAAATACAAAGAAAATCCATTTGATTTGTGCGATAACCACGGTATGTCACTCGAAACCACTGTATATAGCTCTTTTATCCCAAACCAATGAAAATCCATCCAAATGCCGCAGTGTCTCACGTGCACGAGAAAAGATAGTTTCGGGTATTCTGGGGATCAGAGGCGTTGACTCACTCTAGGGATTCTCTCGGGTATTTTTTGTCAGTTTTATATTTCTTCGTACCCATCGTGAACGAACTCTTAGGCCTAAAAATAAAAACTATGAAATAAAAAAGACAACATGATCCCAAGTGAGTCAAAACCTCTGGTCTCCAAGGTAACAGTTTATCTGTATGATGTATGCACAGTATATATCGTGAGTACCTAGCCTGCAAAACAGGCGTTCCAAGCTGTAGCGCGAGGGGAATGGGGAGAGAAAGAGGAGTTCCCTTCCCTTCTCTTCCCCTTCCCCCTCCCCCTCCTAGCTTCTTTCCTTTTTTTCTCTCCCCAGCCACAGCTTTTTAAATAATTTCTCAAAATAATTTCTTTGGAACGCCTGCTTTGCAGGTTCATGAGTACCATGATACAGTCTCCTAAAAACTATGCTTGCACAACATATTGGATGCCATTGTTTTAATGTCTCATTCGCCTTTTTAACATTATCTTCTCTATAGTTTAGCGATTTTAATTACAGTAATTCAGCTAGTATTATGATTTCGTTTCCTATATTTGATCAGCACATTTTTGATACTGAACTCCTGGGTTTAACACTTTGCCTTCTTGTTAGGTGCTAACAGACCGAGCTCTTGACAGTCAATGAACTTGTCACCTGTAAAATAAGAAGAAGAAGAAGAAGTAGAAGAAGCCCAAAGTTCGTGGCATAGGTGCTGCAAGGCAAGGAAGGGTGATGAGCTACACCAAATTTCAAATTTCAAATATGCATGTGATAACATGGCAGACAAAGTATTTGGAGTCCTATTGTACTGCAGTATACGTAGAATTGGTTTTGTGACGCCTTTTTAATATATATCCCTAATATATATCCTGAAAATTCAAACAAGAAGTAACTGAACTGATTGATCCCTTATTTAGATGGTTTCAATCTCGGGTCTCGACAAACTTGCCATCAAGGGAGGATGGAGTTCCTAGAAGCTAAGGCAAGCAACATCATAACTTATAACTCAATCATAGAATTTGCAATGAAAAACAGTTTCTAATTAAGAGTTTATACGTTGAATACCATTTTTGTCGATCTTTTTGAAAGTAGAGTAAGAAGTCCTTCTGTCATTGGGTTTTGGTAAGACTCTCATGAACTCGTCAACGGAGATGCGCCCATCCTTGTTGGCATCGTAGATTGACATTTTGTGTGGAAGAGGGCCGATTCTGACAAATTCTTCTTTAATGTTGGCGGGTGCGTCTTGGTCGTCGACAAACGCGGCCTGTACATGTGGATGAGTTATAAAAGCAGAATAAGAGAATTTACCTGATATACGTGCATGTAAATAATTATATGTGATTAGATGAACAGATTAGTTGCAGTCTCGTCATCAGTACTAAACATATAGTTAATTAATTCAAGAATCCATTTTTAACTTTGTCATACCATTTTTGCTTGCCTAGGTTGCATGAACAAAGATTTATCCATAAAATATTTGTAGAGGGGATACGTAACTCGGTTTAGCTCCGGCCACAAAGCGGGCCGCTTTCGGACCGTGTTTGTCTGGGTTCACCCTAAAGTTACGTCCACCGGATAAATTTATAACTAAGCCCCTTTTTTCGTTCGTGTCCGCCATGGGCATTAAAACGATGTTTTCTTAGACAAAAGAAAATTACCGTATTGACCTAACCGTACGTAAAACAGGTGTGTTTTTCAAATTTATCCAGTCTAAACAAGACCTTTGATAGCAGGCGTTTCATAACAGTTTGATTCACTTGTTTCGTAATTACAATGTTTTGATGACTCAACATTTTTTTTTTTCTTTTTCTTTTTTTTGCATTCGAATTTAATTACGTCCTATACTTAACAATTAGACCTCGAGGACGAATGGACTAGGAGTCAATAGCTATCACAAATTAGACCTCTAGTAGAATAGCCAATCAGAATGTACAGGATGTGTGATAGACCGTTAGTAGATTTTTACTAATACTGTATATACTACGTCGTTGTACGAACGTGTTACCATGCATGTCTGCCTTGTAGAGATCTCAGAGTATACATGACTTACGTTTTTTGTTGAATCCTCAACTGCATCTCTCCCTTGTCCGCGACAGTACCAAGTGCATCCCTTGGTTCCGCATTCCCATCCGCAAGTAACACGACGCCTTCTTCTGCCCCACCACGACTTGGCTTCAGGTACAAGAAGTATGGTCACAAGTAACAGTGCACAAACGACCTTGATGTTCATTGTGTAAATCTGAAGCAAAAAATAAATATAACAAGCATGGAGTCAATTCATTCACCGTAGCGTTTATGTATATCGACCTTTTTGGCTTGCTTCTTTATACTTGTGGAATGTTCTGGCCTCACTGAACGTTTGTGGAACTACAAAGTGAACAAGAGAACTTTGTCCTTTTATAATAATGCACGATGCAGAGTTGCATCATCCTAATTATTCCACAACCTCGCCAAGAAATGAGTTTCCTTTAAGGAACTAAACTGATTGTTGCGGTCCCGTTAGTTCTAATATTTACTATTGGAAGTTTATCTAATAAACCCAGGATCGACCTGTTCCTAAGTTAGCAACGGCAGCGCTATATATCCCCATAAAGTGAGAAACGAAATCAAGGTATTGAAAAGTCACATGGAAGGGGAAACCATGGCAATCCACCATACGGATAAAAGTTTTACTGACCCAGCAACTGTGACAGTTCAGTTCCGTACAGTATTTGATAAAATATAAAAAGTGGAACCGCCTTAAGTAACGGTGGTACGTCGTAATAGTAATTTGATCAATAAACGTCAGTGAGGCCGACACCGTACCTTTACGAGTCCCCATTCCCCAGCCCTCGCCCCCACCCCAGCGCAGCCCACCACCTGACTTTCTCAAAAGAAAAAAAAAACCTCGAGGAATAATGATTAAAATAAAGACTAAATAAGAGAAGACGAGTTGTGGCAAGTCGTTCCGTTTCACGGGTATTCAACGCTAAATAGAACACGCATAGGGAAGAGGTTAAGAAAGCACAAGGAAAAGGTTACTGAAGACAAGTGTTTGTGGTTGAGGATCAAACTCGAGACCTCCCGCTCACAAGAATACGCACTAACCACTAAGCTACCTTTCTCCTTCGACCACCCGTCCCTTTGACTTGAATTATTATTTTTGAGGAAGAAACTATCACATTTGTAAAGCAAACAATGTGTCAACATAAGTGATGGTTATGTCGCTTAAAGGAACTACTTTGAACAATATACAATTAACTACTTTGTGGTTATCAAAATTAAGCCATCTGATGGTGTTCCAATATTTTAATTGAGAGCAAGAAATAGACAGTAATTTGCAGTGATATTTGATAATCGGAACGACAACAAGAATATGCTTTGAGAGCTTTCAGATGTAACTAAGGCAATTTACAACTTGGTTCTTAGTTATTGGAGGCGCTTGTTTGACATTAAATTCAGCGAAAAATGAGATTAGCTCTCTATTATTTTTTGTAAAAATGGAGCAAAAAGTGACTGTCTTGTTTTGCTTTTCACATTTTTTTTTTCTTTTAATTTGGCCGATATAGAATATAGCTGAAGAATATTAGCATTCGCTCAGACATTTGATCATTGGTAAATTTTACTGATGAAATTTTTGAATCGTACTTAAGTAATTTCAAGAATTTCGCATCTTTTCATATCCGAAAATGTGGTACAGACAATGCGAAAGGTCTCAACAAAGTTTTGGATTATTGGCCTGTCCAATATTACCGAGGCAGAGGTTCAAAAGCCATCAACTCAGAAACTCCGTTTGAAATGAAGAAGCAACTCTGTGCATACTGACAAATAAGAGGAACTCCGGTTCCTTGTGGCAAGAGCTAAGCAAACATGAAAGCCCCATTTAGACGACAACCTATTTATGGCAAGGCAACCGGCCCCTAAATCTTGACACGTGGTCCAATTATTTTGGGTACAGCACCCCATTAGGCAACAAATTTTCAGTCTGTTCGCATGATGATAATTACGGCTGTCGAACCAAAAATGATCTACCGAGTGCTGCAGAACTATAGGGGTGCCGTGCAGTAAGATGTTGCCGTGGAAATCTGGTTGAAGTTTCTAATATTTACACTAGCTTGAGAGTACCAAATCGATGAATACTAAATTACAGGAACTGATTGGATCCTTCTAAGTTTCTTCCTGGAGGACAGTAGCTTCCTCAAAGTTCAAGAAATGTTAAAACAGAAGAAAAAATAACGTGCTGAATCTGACGACGAATTCAATCGACAAATAAACTAACCCGATCGACATGTACAGTATGCACAGAGTTGCTTCAAAATATATGTCGAAATTAGTAGAAATTAGATTTCTGATCTAAAATCACAAATAATGTGTCATTGGATCGAAAGGTCATAATTAATAATTAGAATAAAAAGCGTGTTTCATGGTGTCAATGCAAAAGAGCGGTTCGTCCGTTGTATTTTTGTGATTAGAAGTTACGCGTATTTTTTCAGTATAGGAAATTACACCGTTCGAGAAGAATTAATGAAAAATACCGCGCGTATTTGATGAATTAAAGTGGCTTAATACCACGAGTGCGTAGCACGAGTAGTATTCAGCCTCATTCATCAAATACAAGCGGTGTTTTCATGAATTCTTCTCGAACGGTGTAATTTCCTATACTAATAGGGGAGTTTCGGTGTCCGCTAACAGAAGTACGACTGTCGAGGTGTCACGTGATCTATGGGCCAACGGGGAGAATTTGAAAAGAAACAATTTTTGCTGTTTTAGTATTCTATTAATGTAGTCTCGTTCTAGAAAGCTGTCTTCATCGCTGGTCCACCTCTCTAGCTTGTTTTAGGAGATATAAAAACGCACTCGTGGTATTAAGCCACTTTCATCAAATACGCGCGGTATTTTTCATTAATTCTTCTCGAATATCCCTATACTAATAGGGGGGTTTCGGTATCCACTAACAGAAGTACGACTGAAAATTTAGGAGTGGAATTAATTGTAAAATAAATGTATTGGAAATGTAATTTTCTAGCAAATATCCAACAAACTTCTTAACAAATTTCCAATGTTGGAAAATTCAATTGCTAATGATTCAATCAATCAATCAATGTTTTATTAAGTACCCTTTTTTTACAATTTTATATCTATTTTGCATTTGTCAAATTTGCATTTGTACTTTTTGTAATCACTAAAAACCAATCAGTAAAAACTAAATTATGACGTCACATACAGAACACGTGATTTCTCTATGATTACAAAAAGTACCACAAAATGTTAAGTTTAACAAGATATGTCTATATCGAAATCGAAAGTATTTGCTTTGTTCGTTTACACCTCCCTAGTTCATTTGTGTGCAATCCTTGCCTTTTCACGAGCTGTTACCAAACTATAAAGAATATATTTCATGCTGTCGAGGCTGTGGTTGACCAAGATATAATTGTAAAATGGTCTATTAGCTTGTTTCACCAACCCTATTTGTAGAGATTTTTTTATCGAAAAAAACCTCCACAAACAAATGAATAGGTTTAATGAAACAATCTAATCATGAAGTTAATAACAAACTACAAACAGCTCTTTCAACCAGTTAGTTGTCTGGAAGCCATTTCAGTGCACAGATAGTCTCATCGTTACCATGCCAACCATTTATAACGCGACTGGATTGGTCTATGCGTGTGCGGCGAGATGTACGTCATTCTGCGTCATTCTTCAACATATTTACGTTGAATGCGTTTTGTTGCATCTACAGTACTAGATTATTCTCTGCTTGCTGCGTAGTGTAGATTTGAGGCCAATCTGTTAACTTCCTTTTTTTTCTTCTCTTTCTGCATTGGACTACACGGTAAATTGAGAACAATTCTTTTTCACAGACAAAGAGAAGAATTAAAGGTTAGTATTTTTCATTGCACTAAAGGTGGGCTAGCGGCGTTTTATCAGTATTTTCAATAACATTGATCTACTACTGAGTTATCTCCTAATTTCAAAATGTATGTTTTGAAAATGATTATTTTTTATCATCCCAGCAAATTTCATGAAATTTTTGTCATCTGGCTGATGATTTTGCTTCTTCGTGCATCCGTGCTAAAAACGTAGCCATTGCTCCAAGTTAACTGAGCTGTTTTCTATTCAACATGTCCAATTATTTACTCTATAATTCAGTAAATGTTCGTAGGCCGTGTTAAGATTCATTGATCAAGATTTTGCTTCATCAGCCTTGCATTTTTATTATCCAAGCTTTCGAGCAACTTGCTCTTCATCAGGGTAAACGGTTGTGACAATTACAAGAAATCACGCATGTAAATACACACGCATTGGAACAGAAATGTTAGAACAAATCGTTATCGTAGCGAGCGTTCCAGGCATGCAAAATGAATATCAGTCGAACGAGAGAGGCCAAATGCAGCGCTGCATGTACATCTCACTTATTTGTCCATTGTTTCACTTATTTCTTATTGTCAATTTGCCTTTTTTTGACATTTTCAGCATTTAAGAGAAAAAAATTTGAAAATTCCTTTTGGTGAGGATTACCATGTTATTCATCAGCGCCATCGTTGCCTTCATTGTCATGGTACTAGGTTGCCTGGGTAACGCAGGAGTATTGATTACATCAGCATTCACGAAGACTTTCAGTTATTTATTCGTGATTAATATCGCCCTGTTTGACGCCTTGTCTATCCTGTTTGGTCCCGGTGTGTTCCTCATTTCCTACTACAATGGAACAATTTGGCTCAGCAAAAACCTTACAGTGTGCCAGGTCTTGGGATTCATGAAAAATGTCACAGTCCTTGGATCCATTTTTGGTTGGGTGTGTTTAACCATTTACTGCCGCCAAATCCATTTATTTGAACCTAGAGCTACGCCATTTCGCCTTCTCATAATTGCGTCCTGGCTTGGTGCTGTCGCGTTGTCTTCGCTCGGGTTTGGATGGGGTATGTACAGTTATCAAGATCACTTAAGAGTATGTTCTCACTCCACCACACTAAGCCACGAAAGCTATGCTCAAGGTTATTCGTACTTTGTGACTGCCTTGTCCATCGGTGTCCAAATTGTTGCCCTGGTTCTCAGCTATCTTTCACTGAAGTCACTGAACATCTATCGTATGAAACTCCAGTGGCAGAGGCACAGGCACGAGCTCAGACTGAATGATCCAGAACGTACAACTGTACAAAGTTCCCAATCTGAATTAAGCGTTACTAATTCATTAGAAGCACTTCTAGCTGCATTGGCGCAAACGAAAATACCAGGGAAAAAAGGAGAAGGAGAAGAACCACCTGGCTCAAAAACCTTGAGAAACATGGTGTGTTTAGAAATACCCAGTACCGCTAGTCATAAAGTTGATATGTCAATGGAACAAGAAAAGAAAGATTGCCACGAAAGCCACGCAGATACCCAATCACTACACACCTTGCAAGAGGCGGAACCATCCTTCAATCCTTCAGAGAATTTCGAAGGCAAACCTTACACGATTCCACTGAGAGACAGTAGCACTAAGCAAACGAAGATAAAAAGTGTCATATCCCTTACGGAAACCAATGCCAAACTAGATCGAGACAACGGTCAATTTTTACGCTTTATTTTCATAGCAACCTGTCTATCAATAGTTGGTTGGATCCCAACGTTGGTCATCATATTCTTTCCAACTGCAAATATAACGCCTTCAGGGACTCTGCTCTTGATTGTTGATTGGTTGATCTATTTGAAGGCAGTGACGTGTCCAATTCTATGCCTGATTTGTTGTAACACCTACAGGCGAGCAGCAAGATCCTTCATTCGTAAAATCAAGAGGTCTGTTTGTCCTTGCCTGGTAGCTTCAAGAAAGACTTCTGAGAGGATAACTTTAAGCGAAAACGTACAAGGTTTAAGATCCGTTATGCAAGAAAACGAAAACGTGGTTTTACACGCCTTTTCTCGTGCATAACGTATTGTGTTGCTAATTTGCAAGTGACATCTCGGCAGCCATCTTGCATGAACTTCAAAAAAAGATTTCTTATTAGTGAGCGTTCGATACAATTAATCATAAAATACTTCTAGACAAACTGTAAATACGGAATTTGTGAATCACCCCTAAATGCTAGTTAGAAAGAATAGTAAACAATATGTAAACATAGTTTAAACAATTTGCGAGTGACACATTTGCATATTCGACCCCTCACTATAACTCGTGGATTTGCAATCCACGTGAATCAAGCTTAAAGATTATCAAATGTGGAGTTCCTCAAGAGTTCACATTAGGGCCTCTTCTCTTCAACTAAATCAAGAGAAGATTTTTTTCAGTGACGAGCAATAATGGCGAATAGCGCCAAAAACGGCTAGACCGTGCGAGTTTTAATCCAAATTTTCGTTCTGGATTAACACTCAAATCCTTTTTCTGTCGGTTAAAAACTGACGTACCAAGTTAAAATACCTGTTTAAAACGGATTTTTGAATTGTACAAAGACCTTTTCTTGAAGTTGTGTAGGGATTAAGCTTTTCCAAGCGTAATATAAAGAGAACATATAGCAATAAGCAAATGAAGGCCTAAACCCCCGCCTAAACCTCATTTTTGATCCAAATTTTAATTTCGCTTCGGATTAATGCTTAGATTCAACTTTCATCGGCCAAACTACTTACAAACAACTTCAACTTTCTGACAGAAATGATTTTAGTTTTGTACAACAGCTATTCTTCAACTCAGGAGTTTTTGTTGTTCACTGCTCGAACTTGAAAAAAATCCCCTCTTAACTTAAAAATCTTAAAAATATTTTTTTACTCCGCAATTCATGAAAGTGAAATCCAGCGGACTATTAATAACGAATTAACTAACGTAATTGAATACTGTGCTTAATTTGAATAAACTTTCGATTAAGTAAAACGAGTTTATCATTTTCTACATGCACTATTCAAGAAAAGTCGTACATCAAGTATTTAGGTATTGATAATTGTTATTTATCTCGTGATAGTTTTTATTAATATGATGTGTATATATATAATGGCAAATATAATTGTGATTATAGACTATTTATTAGATATATTTCTGTGATAATAAGCATTTTTATTCAGTAATTAGTACTGAAAAAAACATTATTGGAGTTGCTAATAAAGTTTATGTGGGTAAAAATATAATCTCAAATGGGCTCCTGAAATCGCACATGTCAATACCAAATTAAATTGGCTAAAAACATCGGGATCTTGCGTAAATTACGATACTATGCTTCTATTTCTACTCTAAAACATTTTTAATATACACTTATTTATCCCTATTTTAACTATTGTCTGATGAGCTGGGGCACTGCTTTGACGACGAGTCTAAAACCAATCCGGCAATCGCAAAACATTCGCTCGATCTTTTTCGCAAAAAGGAAAGAAAGTGTCTCCCCCTTTTATAAACTTGAAAACATTATCAAGCTTAAAATGTCGTTAATCGTACTTCGTTCAAAATCCAACACGCACTAGCAATCTCCCTGATATTTTTAAACGATTTCAATGTTGTATATACATATGTTATGTAAAAAATTACTTAATTTTACTTATCCAACATGAATATCATTTCTTTACCTTTTGTTTTTCAAGGGAATTATTATTGAACCAAGCCCGATTAAGTGTAACTAAATTTTTGTCACGTTATGTATCTTGGAAGTTTCCCTTTACGGAAATACGAGCAACAATTTCACTCAACTCGTCTCGAAACATTGTTGGAAAACGAGTTGAAAAGCAATGCTGCAGGTTTTTCCACTCGAAAACAAACTTGTCTCGCGACAAAATTATTTGCTGCAAGTTGAGAGAATCCTGTATTCTAATTGGCCGAGAAAACCATTTGTTGCGACACAAGTTGCTTTACATGAAGTGGTAATACGAGCAACATTTTAAAATTTTGCTGCAAAAAGTAGAACGGCCTTCTACTTTCTGCAACAAAATTTCTCAACCTTGCAACAGATAATTTTGTTGCGAAACAAGTTTGGATTCGAGTGTATTGAGCGTTGTTGAACCTAAGCCCACAAGCCTAGGCTACTAGTCCAAAAAACGGGGTATATGGAAAAGATCTGTAAAATGATACGAACATCTACAGTTGATACCTAGCTTGCCTCGTCCTTATATGCCTAAAGCACATGCGACTAGACCGAAAGGGAGCATGGGTAGATGTAAACTTAACTCACTTTTCTGCCATGGTCTTGATTTTAGATATCAAGAAATGACGTTTCGTGTTGTATAAGGGTAAAGTAAGCTAGATGTGGATGTCGTGTTAATATTTTTGTGGTGATGTTGTTTTAATAATTTCTACCCATACTCCCTTTCAGGTGAGTTATGTATGCTTGGAGTCTTTGGCCCCACGTTTTGTTGAAGTGAGGTGTATTCCAAAAGCTAAGAACAAAGCCGTAAAATGCATGCATGGGCTACAGGACTTCTTTCCGAAAATCTTTTTATTGAAATAGCCAGCTGATCTGAAATAGTGACGTAAAATGACGTCACTGCAAAACTGAGGTGTTCTATCGCCTGTGAGCGAATTAAGAAGAAAAACAATGCGATATAAATACGAAATTCATTCGAATGCATATTATTATCACTGTTTTCAAGTGCCTTTAGCATTTCTTTTTATTAGCTTATTTCGGGAGCCTTGGAATATAAAAATAGTAGAGCTCAAGGGAGTCGCCGGGTGAACACCTCAGTTTTGCAAATTTTCTCTATTCTGATTGGCTGGTAATTTCTCTCAGATCAGCTGGCCAGTTGTATAATAAGCTGAATAGTGGGTACTTTATTTGTCGTAAATATATTATATCCATCAATAATAAGCTTAGCCCCGACCCTAAACCCTAAGCCATACGACAAATGAAATACCAACGGCTGAAGTCACAGCTGACCGCGGGCCTTTTTGGAAATTGCTAACTATCAATAGGCGTCACCCTCTATGTGTCTATCACAAAAAATTAATGTCAGGGCTCCATAAATGCCAGAAATGGAAAGAGCATGTCAAACTTAGTAATCACTGAAAGTCTTGGATGGTCACCTTAAAACTGAAGCATTGGTGAATTTTGGAAGCATTGACTTTTTTACAAAGAATGTATTGTGTTTTTCGGATGAGGGGCAAAACCTGCCCCCAGTGAATGCTACCTATACATTTTTTGTACAAAACCCAGTGCAACAATTTTCAGTGATCACTAAGTTTGACATGCTCTTTCCATTTCTGGCATTTATGGCACGTGTTTATGGAGCCCTAACATTTTTTTGTGATGACACATAAAGGGTGAGGCCTAGCCTATAGGTGTATATAACACACTAAAACCGCTGACCTGAAAACCTGAAACCGAAAAACAAAATAACAAAACAAAATAAACAAACAAACAAAAATCGCCCACACACCAGGCAGGGTAATTAATGTACCAATTTATTGGAATTACTTTTTTTAGTGATTATATATCGTTCGTATAAAATGAATCGAAAGAATACGCGTACATACGTGAATTACAGATTTCCCTTCTCGCGTTGATATTTTCGCGACTTTCAACTAATTATATCAAGTAACACATTTCTACAATGTAAAACGAACCATCGGCGACTACAATGTGTCGATAATACGAGTTTAAAGTTCACATTTTACACTTGTATACTGCTATGTAGTATCTTGAAACAAATGGGCATGAACTGATAAACGGACTTAAAACAGAATTGCGTTCTCAGCAGCAAGTGTGGTGTTGTGATCCCAGCAGTTTCAGTTTTTATGAATTCGAAGGAAGCATTAGGGTCTATAGCAGTGTTGTATGGTGGGTATTAATAGTACTTTATCAGTTTAGGTATAAGTTTTAAAGGATTAAACTTGAAAAAAGTGCATTATCAAGGTATGCCACAGTGTACTCAAAATCTAAACCAGCGAAAATTCAAACCACAACTTGTATAACCAGGAAGATATTTACGCATGGTTTAGTCAACAAGTGTATGCATGAGTGAACTTACAACAATGAAAAAACGAGCTTATTACTACGATACTATACTACTTAAAGACTATTATTACAAATTTAGCAATTATCTCATTCCATGTTTAAATCACGTGACGTTGCCATGGTTACCGTACAAGTTAAATGACAAGCTGTTCACGTGTAACCAGGCAGCTTTGTTGTGTCATCTCGACGGTTGCTGGGCCGTCTGAAACACAAACACATTGATCAAAATACGGGACATCTAGAAAACACAAATTCTTATTTGCGCATGCGTCATACTTAGAGTAAAGTGAACGTCGTTCCCAGACTCTTTTCTTCCATCTTCTACTGCTCGTTTCACAGCAAACAAACACGAGCAGGACATGGTACATGGAGGTTCTCCTGAAGCTGCAACACAGGGAATCATCAAATAGGTTAATTTTCTAATCCCTCTAGGGAGAAAGGGAAAAAATATTCATGCTATTTTACTTTATTAGCGCACAAAAGCCCGGTGCGAAATGACATCCTTCAGCCTCCTTCCACCCCTATTCACTGATGTTAAGGAGGAGGCCCCTGAAATATGTTTTAATTTATAAAAGAAAAACGATAAGTTATGGAAAACATGCCTATTTACGCAAGACAGTATCAAAGGTACGTTTTGAACCCCATTAATTATATTATAGGTTGCCTTGGCGCAGGTTCAATCTAAAAGTTGCGAGAAAGAGTTGTTTTCTCTTGCTTCCAGGCGAAGTTGAGTTAATTCCAGGAAAGGTATGCTTTCAGAGAACTTAGATGGTTTTATTAATTTCCTTACCAAGCATCGCAATATAGTGTCTTCTACTCACCTTTGGAACCCAATACACCGAGTGGATTAGGTACGTTTTTAAGCAGGGTGACCCTCAAATCTACTGGGATGTCTTTAGTTGTAGGTGGCTTGTAAGTCTAAACGTGCAAAAAACACCTTGATTAGGCCCGGGTTACACTTGCAGCATGGCCAACAAGACATGCATTTACGCAGTCCCGATAAGCCAGATTTTAACAGTTTATGTTTGGACCTGTAAAGTTATCGGGTTTTTCATTTCCTTACCCAAGTTCCAGTAGACAACTCTTCTCCAGTTTCCTGGTCGTGGTAGACCTTCTCGGACATCCAGTAACCCATACCAAATACAAACGCACCTTCCACTTGGCCAATGTCGATTTCTGGGTTTAAACTGTTGGTATTGAAGATGAATATTTGCAAATGAGTTTATGGGCGATATAAAGTCGTTCTCAAACACGTTATCCTCAATATTCATTCTGTAATTATTAACTGTACTGCGACTATAAAGAAGTACTCCTTTGTAAAGCAGAAATAGTTAATTGTATTATCATTGAAAATGTTGTGGATTCATTTTAGAAAGCAATACAAGCAGAAATGGCAACGAATGATTAGGACTTAGGATTTAGGATTCAGTATTTATACATTTTTCGTTATATTTTTCTCACCTTTTTTCTTGGCTTAATTAGCACGTATCTGCTAGAGACCTAACCAGTCTCACTTACGTACACCCGAGGACAAATAAAGTTTATGTATCTATCTATACCCAGTAATAACAACAACAGAAGATACCTTTCGCCACAGTCGTACAAAATGTCGGACCTCAGAACAAGCCGCTCGCCAGTAAGGATGTCAACTTCTGCTTCAGTACAGGTAACTCCGTAAGCCACGTAGCCTTTGTCCATGGGTTCACCAGATACTCTAAGGATATGGAGATTGGTCAGGTGATAAATAAAGAGTGTTAACACCATCATCATCATCATCATCATCATCATCATCATCATCATCATCAACAACAACAACAACAACGTAACATAGCCAAAATCACTGGCTGAACCATGCAACATAGAAAAAATTGAATCGTATGTCCAGGCCTTGAACCCCAAACAATGCAACTCTTTCTGCAACATTGAGTCCAACACAGTTGCAATGTGTGTCCAGCCCTGCAATGTTGCGCGCGTAGCCGAAGTAGAACTAACTCGATTCTGCAACTGCTGGAGAGGTGAATAAACGGTACAGCTAGTGTTGCCTGCAATGTTGCAGCAAAAGTTGCCAGAAAAAGTTGCATCGATCGTGTGTCCGGGCCTTAACCACCTTAACATCAACACGTAATAATAATCATCATCATTATACCACCACCATCATAATGCACCGTCTTGCCCCTCTCCCCCTCCCTCCTTTCGCTCCCGAGGCTGAGGGGACATTTAATCACTAATATCCCGAAGAAGTCATGGTATTACTTTGTAATACCATCATCACCGAGGAAATAAACGAAAATATACTTCGCTGTTTGTTCATCCAAAACTTGAAAATATTATACAATTCTTTTACCAATTGTGCGTAACCCTGTTCTCTGGGGTCTTTCGAAAATAGATTTCTTTGTTATATACTTACTATGAACAAGTATTTATAGGTTGTTAATCAAGTTGCATCGATCGTGTGTCCGGACTTAACCACCTTAACATCAACACGTAATAATCATCATCATCATTATACCACCACCATCGTAATGCACCGTCTTGCCCCTCTTCCCCTTCCTCCTTCCGCTCTTCCTTCAAAAGTGTCCTTGAAATCTTACTTGTACTTAGCAGAAAGGTCGATATTTTGAAGACCACATTTCATTATGAGCTGCTTCCAATCAAGGCCAGGATTGGCGTCACGAACGGGTTTGATTCTCTCGTTCAACATTTTGCAACATTCCATTACACCCTAGCAGCAATGGAAGAGTTAATCATAATAACAAGACACTTGTTGGAGAATTCACTCGGTGGGCTTCTGAACTTTCTCATCGAGCATGCGCTGTTAAGACCTGTCTGCATTCCGCAGAGGGCGAAAAACCTGCATATTGCGTCCGCCGAGTAAAGGGGTAGTTTCGGTTAATAGGGTAGAATCAATGCACAAAACGATAGGTAAATTCAGTTGCTGCGTTCTATTGACTCGATAATAGTCAAATTTGAAATAGGCTGTTTTTATACTTATAATACTTTTATACTTTTTAGACGCACATTAAGGATGTTAAGGAGCAAGGATGGCACAGTTGGTTAGTGCGCGGCTTTCGGTGCGAGAGGTCCAGAGTTCGATCCCCAATGACCTAGCTCACATCCTTGTTTCGACTTCTTTACTTCCCGTGTAGCTGAAGTAGCTTTAAATACCCGTAAAATGGCGCACTGATGGAGAGAGGGGGGATAGAATGAGCGCACCGTCGGCTTCCTGGGAGACTAGCTTATAGCTTTGCTTCTAGCTGAAGGAACTTCCGACGTTAAATATAGTGCTTTACCTTTACCTTTTACCTTATATTGTGTCTGGACGAAGTTCGGCAAAAACAAAATGGCGTCATGTTATGCGTCTTTAAGTTCGACTCGTATAAAGACGGACAGAAGACCCATTAGGCGTGCAGACCAACAAATCTATTGTGTGTATCGTTCAAGACGCACGAAATGAATTTGTGCGTCCGGACGCCTAATGTGTCTTCTGCCCGTTTTTATAGAGACGGCAAGTAGTCACAAAATATGCATGAGCATTTTCACGTGCTTGTTAGTTTTACGCACTCAAGCAGCATTCGTTTCGGTCATGATTTGAAGCTAGTTGCTTTGAACCGCGACGTTTTTTTTTAAAAAGTGTATACATACAGTTATAAATCAACCATCATATAACGCGGTCTCTCATTGTCCGAAGGACGCGTATACTGTGAACTCTAAATATGCACACAGTACGCGCGTGCACTTTTCGAATCTTTTGTCAATGTAAATGAACACTGAATTTGCTCGAAAACAATGTTGTATTTTACAAAAGAAATAGAAAACTTGCCTTGTGCTTCTATTAACACTTCTCTCGTATTCTGATCAATCCCAGCGTACTCTAAATCTGCACACAGCACGCCCGCGCGTTTACTATTTCTTCATGACGACGAAAGACATGCAAACAATCTGCTAAACCAAAACAAAAGACACTAACCTTACAACAAATTTCACTTCCAACACTCCCACCAGTTCCGCCACCTTTTAAAAACAAAAGTGAAGAGATTTGTTATAAAGCTTTTCAAGACTAAGAACAAGGGTGATTTAGTTCTTCATGACTACCAGGTATTTCTCAAGGAAGTTAAGGCCTGGGTCAGTGACTAAATCAGGCGAAATATGTTTTTTGTGCTGTAGCAAAAATGCCAAAAACGGAAATGACTGAAACTTGGCACACTAATAGACATTCATAAAATAATGAACTTTAAGCTGTAAATTTGTGTTGTCAGTGGTCACGTGACCAGATAAGTCGTTTATGGTAAAATAATAATTAAAATTGTTTCCACTTTCGAATTTAGGCAAAGAGAAAAACCAAATGCATAAAATGTAGTTCTTTGATAGAGGTCTATTGCAATTTGAGTGAAGAACGTGCATGACTGTCGCTTTTCATTAAGGCGATCTTAAGCAAAACAGGTCACGTGACCAAAAGCAAAACATATTTTTCTCAATATCTTTTGATCAATTATAGAAAAGCCGGATTTCCATACAGAGCGATTTAGAACCACTTCACCTTTATAAATATTATATAGGAGCTATTTTTTGCTCCTTAAGAAAAATGGATAGCGATCATAATTTGTCACGTGACTGCTTTATATCGAAACCATTGAGTTAAGGTCACTTAATATCTAACATTGTGCCAAGTTCAATGATTTTTGCACTGTAATATCACGGGAACGCGAGTCGATGTAAGTTTTGACCTAATGGCATTTGATGGATATAATTTGCATCTACTTTGAGAAGTTATATTTTTTCTGCAAATCATCTAGCAATGGCGATGCATAACAGGTTGCACGAACCATTGCGCCGTTTAAGGCGCTGTTACACTGTGCAATTTTCAGTTGCAGAGAAAATTATGGCGCTGTTACACTGTGCAATTTTCCCCAACAACTTGCAATATTTTTGGCCGAGGCAAGCTGGGAGCGATATTCAAGATGGCTCCTCAGAGCGAAATGAGAAAATGCGCATGCGCTCGTAGAAAACGTGCTTCAAAAATTGTGAGGAAAGTTGCTGGAGGGGTGATACACTGTGCAATGGCATTGCAAGTTGCTGCAATGCGTTGCGAAAAGTAGACCTGAGTTCTTCTTCATGCAACGCTACGCGCAACAAAAAAATTGCGAGACAACCCCTGTTACACTGTGCAATCCTCCAGCAACTTGTTTCGCACAGTGTAATATGCAGCGCCTTTAGCGTCCCTTGTATTTCGTAATATCACTGCCAGGCAAGTCGGTGCAATCGTTGTGAAAAGTATACACAATAATAGAATAGCAAGGGTGTCGCAGTGGTTCACCGCTCGCCTTTCACTTCTATGGCCCGGATGTAACTCCTGGCTTGCTCCATACGTGAATTGAGTTTGTTCAGTTGATGTGTTCGTGCTCTACCATGCCACGAGGGCTTTTCTCCGGATTTTCCTCCCTCAGCAAAAATCAACATGTGAGTCGAGTGGGGTATGTATAGAATAATGAATGTGGTGGTAGTGAGTGTGGAGTGATTATTGCTGATTTATTTACTTTTTCAAAAGTTTTGGCAAAGTTTGAAAACATAAAACAAACTAGAAACAAACAAGCAAAGACAAAAAACAAACAAAAAACTAAAACAACAACAAAAAAGGACAAAAAACCGGCATTTACAGTGCAAGTGTAGTTCAACAGCTAGGTACTTCAATCAACATACAATATACTTACTGTTAGCTGAATACACAGTATGGTTGGGTTTTATGATAATTAAATCCATAGGAATCCCAAGCACATAGGAAGCTGCTTGAGCAACCTGGCAATCAGTGAATTAGCCATATATTAATCATACAATTTATAATGCATATTCAACAAAGGGTTCTGGAGTCTAATGCACCGAATGCAAATATGCCGCCCATTAATTGTTCTGGACTGACTAGCCTCGTATTCAAGGGAGAATACAAAAGAGTTTTCGCGCGAATGAGAGGCTAGTCAGTCGTGAAACAACAATTCAAATTAGACGCCATATTTACATTCGGTGTATTATATTGATGAACTTCAAGAACAAATTAAGAGTGCAACTTTCCGTGCGCAGACTACTAGCTATTTTTCGCGCTGTGACTGCCTGATTCGTAACATGACGTCATTGAAAAGGTGCTGCCTTCTTTCTTTCTTTCTTTCTTTCTTTCTTTCTTTCTTTCTTTCTTTCTTTCTTTCTTTCTTTCTTTCTTTCTTTCTTCTTTCTTTCTTTCTTTCTTTCTTTCTTTCTTTCTTTCTTTCTTTCTTTCTTTCTTTCTTTCTTTCTTTCTTTCTTTCTTCTTTCTTTCTTTCTTTCTTTCTTCTTTCTTTCTTTCTTTCTTTCTTTCTTTCTTTCTTTCTTCTTTCTTTCTTTCTTTCTTTCTTTCTTTCTTCCTTCCTTCCTTCCTTTCTTAATTAATTAATTCTTAAGCTACCAGATTGTATTCAATTGCGATTTTGAACTTGATCAAGCGTTGTTGTTGTTGTTGTCGTTGTTGTTGTTGTTGTTGTTGTTACAGTTGTTCTTGGAGTTGAGCTTCTCGCCAAACAAATAAGACGTACTAAATTGATTTCTAAAATTTGCGAAAGAAAGCGAGTATTCGAGCCTAGAAAATAACCATCTAGCAATTCCTACCTTTACGTTAATTCCTTGTCCCATCTCTGAACCACCATGAGCGACGGCCACTGTTCCATCAGCAGCGAATATTGACACGAAAACGGTAAACGTTGCAAACATTGAATCGATGTTAAACTTGCCAGGAACAAGTACCAGACCACGTTTTCTCCAACGATTTGCCTTAAATAGTAAAGGTTTATAGCTTATTAGTGTACAAACTTTGATTCTAAGTAAAATAAATAAATCTTGATTATAGAGAACCAAATGCATGCTAATATTTCCGAAACTTCTTCACACTCACTACCCCTACATTAAACATTTGGCATACAACGCTCAACGCACATGTTGATTGGACGTAGAAGCACAAAATCTGTTGTTTAGAAGTACGTACACGTGGACGTTTCAAACATAACTGAGCTACATACTCGGTATTGGAGGCGCGATTACACAACGTATTCATAAGATAAAACGTGTGCCTAGAAGCCATTTTGGTCTCAGCTTCTATATTCTATGATTTTGAAAGGTTAATCGCACTGGATAAACTTTCATTCAATTTAAAATTGGCATGCAAAAAAAACTGTACGGATTGTGGAACAACAAAAGAAATTCAACAGAAGGCATTAGTTAAATTGCATACCTTATTAAACTCTTCGATTTCGGCTTTTCTTTTTTTAAACTCAGACATTTCTTGGCATTCTACAAGATACAGGAAATGTATTTAGAGAGAAGCAAAAGTAATTCTCAAATTTCTTGGTATTCTACAAGAGACAGTAAAAGTATTACGTGTGTAACACGTTCTTGTCAGTTGAGCGACACTCTCTAGCTACAACATGATTTGTCGCTACTATACCTTTCCAAAGAGCCCGGATGTTACAGTATGGTATGGTCTCACCAGTTGGGGTTTTCTAGAAAGTAAATGATTACCAGTAATATAAGAATGCACTGCAATACAATTCTATAGAGATGTTCAAGTCGGCGAAAATCAAACTACCCTGCATGGAATTAGAGATTTCCAAATTGCAAATCAAACTACCCTGCATGGAATTAGAGATTTCCAAATTGCCCTCATTTCATCATGACGTCACATCAAAAGAATCTGTTGTTTAAACGCAAGAATCATGATGAAGACTAGCGAGTGAAATAGTATGGGCTGCATCGGTATATAAAAATACAACAAAGGATGAATGGAAATTTGCAACACCGTATAAAAAGAGAGACAACTTACTGACGTTTCGAGCCTATAATCCCTTTTAGTCCGACAGCTGGAAACGTCAGTAAGTTTTCTCTCTTATTAAACGGTGTAACAAATTTCCATTCATCCCTTGCGAAGAATGGCAGTACCTGGTGAGATGGGACATATCGGTAACAATAAAAACGAAAATGGATATAAAATGTAGTTTGTAGAACGAAGAACAGCGGTAACAGCCATCTAATGCAATAGATATTGTCTATTTAACAACTTTGTTCAAATTTCTATTTTTATCTACGATTCTGTCCCCATCGTAAACAAGCCGTGACGTCATAAAGAAATAGGGCAAATCCTCTCCCCTACGAGAAGTATCCGTTCGATATTCCGTCGATCATTCGCACTCTGGTACAGGAAACCACGTCACAACCAAACGTCACTCCCTTTAGTATGGCGGGAAATAGTTGACGCGTCTTGTCATCAGTAGGCTCGCAAACAACCACTAGTAAAGGTATGAATGATATAGGTAAACCGGTTTTAACTGGCATTAACTGGTTTCAATCCGGTTTGAGTTTAATTTATTTGCTCGCAGAGATTTCGTTTCGTTAACATAGAGGGGTAGAAATTATAGGAAACCTAACCTACCTGGCCTTCCTGGTAGAGATTTTTCTCTCTTATTTCTTCTGGTGATTTGTTAAGGGTTTTGGCAACGTGTTCCATGATTGACTCAATGATGAAGACGGCTTGTGTTTGACCTGCATATCAAACATTTATTGATGAGAGACCATTTTATTATGTATATATGTACTGCTAAAATACTAACAACTATAATACAGTGGAACCTTTGTATAACTGCTACGTTTGGCAGCTTGGAAAGTGGCCGCTTAATAGACAGACCGTGCAATTGAGGTATTACTTACAGTGTTTGTGTGAGCAAATACTGTGTATATAATTGTTACTTTGAAAATGCCAAGGCCGCTAAACAAAGTGTGACCGTTTATTAATAGACGTTCCACTGTACAGTACAAGGACTGGTTTACTAACCTGGAGCTCTAACGAACGTCGTGTTGGACTTGTTGGTCAGGGCTGCATAATGGGAAATCTTCCAGTTTGGAGAATAATACACTACAAATAGAAAAAAATTCAAAGCTCGACAGCCAATCAGAAACGAGTATTTTTTGTAGGTGTGTTATTAAAATGGAAATAATACTGGAAGAAACGATTATGATAATAGTTTTTTTAAAATTGTAAATGGAAGTGTCACTCGGAAAGATGTTAGTGATGATGATTATGATGATAATCACATGATGATGTTGTTTAGAACTGTACACACGATGCAGCTTTTCTTATAACTTAGTAAACAACATTATTTCACGCAACACAGAGTTGCAGTGTGGTATGGTTGGCCGAGTGGTGAGAGCACTGGCCTTTCACCGCTGTGGTCCGGGTTCGAGTCCCAGCTCGAGCGCTCAGATCATAATGTGAATTGAGTTTGTTTGATGTGTTATCAGATTCTCTATCTTGCCACGACGGCTTTTTCTCTGGGTTCTCCGGTTTTTCCTTACTCAGCAAAAATCAACATGTGAGTTGAGCAATGTTTGCAAAATAATTTAATGTAGAGGTTGTGAGTGTATAATTATATCAAACTTGTGTTTTGTTTAATGCTGCATACAGAAAAAGTAGCGTGTGTTCGGGTCTTTAATCTTTGGTTTCCATACGATCGCTACGATCGCAGAAAAATGTGTCCAGCGATCGCAACACTATGCATGTGAAAAAAAGCTTTATTATGCTTACGATTATCCCAGTGTTTCATGGCACCAATCAAGTCCGTATCCTCGGGTGTACAGCCCAAATCAGCATAATAGTCCATCTCAACTCCTTGTAAGATTCCTTCTTCATTAACGGCAACCTACATAAATTTCAAGATACTCGGTATAAGAGTTATTCATTCCACAGCCACAGCCATAGCTATAACAAAATACGCTAAATTAAAGAGGGATCTTTTTGGTGTGCAGAACAGTCATGTTATTTGTGCCTCGTTCTATCGTACTTCGCGGTTTGTAACGTTTTGTACCGTTTTGGGCTATTTCGGAAACTGCTATGTGATCGCAATATCAGTAATATCAACATATCATGCAAAATCAATATAACGAACACTTGTATCATACCATCACTACCAGCGCAAGCTGAACACGGGAGACTGGATCGAGTTCTAATAATAGCCCACACACGGAACATTTAACAGCCAAAGAAGTCCCAGCCTCTTCGTTATACTTCCCTGTATCTACCTTATATTTGGCCATGTGCGGTGGTCGACCGCCAGCTGTCGTCATATTGGTGTTAAAGTTCATCTTGAGCTTTACGGGTCTAGTAGTAAATAACGCATCATCATTGAGACGTTCCGGTCAATTCACGTGAAGTTAAAATAATTATTTTTCATGTAATTTGACTGTTACTGAAAGAACCCATTCGAACGAACGCTGCTAAGTTTTGTACCCGTCACCGAAAGAGCAGATTTCTTTACCGCATGTCGCGATGCAGATTAGTTTGTCTGGTGGACATCATGGTCCATGATCATTCACTGTCGTGGTTAGTCCAGACCCAGGCCTCTTTTTACCCCGCTCCGCTTCGGTAAAACAGAGTCCAGAAGAAATTGCATGCGCATGCGTTATATGAACCAATCAGACACCGTAAAATTTTGGTGTGACCTGGTTAGAGGACCTTTTGACAAGTCACACAGAGCTTGGATTTGATCCAATTTGGGTAAAAATGTGTGCTTCGTACAAGTGAAGGCATACGAGCTGCTTCGATGAATTTGTTTTCAAAATGAGCCTCATATAGCTGATTTAATTTAGATAAACTTGAACGATAGCTTTGTAACCAGGTCACACCAAAATTTTACGGTGTCTGATTGGTTCATGTAACGCATGCGCATGCAAGTTCTTCTGGACTCTGTTTTACCGAAGCGGAGCGGGGTAAAAAGAGAGCTTGGTTTGGACTATGTCGTGGGTCGCATGAAGTTGTCTCATTCATCGTCCTTAATAAACTAAGTGGCATACATCACCTACCTATCAAGGAGCTTGGCTGCCAGTGCGCATGCACAAGCAATCTGATTGGCTCGCGTCGCCTTTGCACCAAACGCTCCTCCACTGCGGCGGACAATCACATCAACACTGTCATAAAAAAAGTAAGACATGTCGTAAGGAGATGCCTTTCTACGCAATTATATAGTACGCAATTATATAGTACGCAATTATATAGTACGCAATTATATAGTACAAAGGAAATATTGGGGATAAGATGGAATGCCTCATGTTGTTTTAGATGCTTTTTTTGAGGCAGAGATTTCAGTATAATGGATAAACCTGAATGTGAATTCCAATACTGTACCCGGCCGTGTATAGATAATTATAATGAGATGAATACGTCTCCTGCTTTATCCAGAGATCAGAAACGAGAAAGAGAGTGGCATTTAAAGAAGGCACGCCGTCAAGACGTACGTTTTTGGGTGGCAAGGGAGGTGTAGTGGTTCACCGATCACCATCTCACAGCTGTGTCCGAGGTGGATTCCCGGTTCAGGTACTGAATCATATGTGATTAAGTTCAGTTGTTCTCTCCCTTGCCACAAGGGTATTCTCGGGCCCTCTGGTTTACCTTCCTCCCTTATCAAAAATCAACAGTACATGTGAGTTGGGATGTATGCATTTCCAAAATATCGAGTAGGGGCGGATCCACGATTGAGTGCAGTATTATAGAAATAGGAAATTGTCTAGTATCGAGAAGAAAAGGACACAAAGTCGTCTCAGGAAGGTGTGCCCCTCCCCCTAAACCAGCCTCTAGCCCAACAAGCATTTGGCTAACAAAAAGGTATTACCTATTTTATTTTTGAGAAGTACATATATATACCTTGTTGCTGGCACTGCCAAAAACAGGCTGACCGCGTTCTGAACCAAAGTAGCCCCTTGACTTGCACTGTACACAGTTATCCCGTCCTCTTGAGGGACAGCCATTGAAACCTTTAAAACAAAAGCTAGTTACCACTTGATAATGTCTTGAAAAGACAATGGAATATTTTGATCAGATATTTGTCGATTAACAACGAATAAACGGGTGAGGTACAGAGAAGAGAGTTGGGGCAACTTTGATTTTGATATTGGGATACCTGTGTTTCCATATGAAAGTGATGCTGACCACCACATTCGACCTGACCGGTGATCACGTGGGCAGATGACGTCATTGCACCTAAAAAGGGATTGAACGACAACAATATACATTACACACACTGTAGGCAACTACATCGGCAAGAGGCATCCGATTGGTGATGTATGGTGCGTGGATATTAGAATGTATAGAATATTTAGTTCTTTTCTCTTAGTTTTACACAATCCCACGTCTTTTAAATATATAAAGATTTTATCTGTGATATAGAAGTTGGCTAATAATAAAACGATCGCACGACCCATATATACTACTGCTACCTTGGATAAGCCAAACAGTTTTTATTGAGATAGCCATTTGAAATAAATATGTTGATTTCTAAATATTATATAAGGTTTAGTTTTATATTGTGTATTCTGGGGGGGGGGAAATTTGAAAAAGGCAATATATCATTGTGTAAGATCGTCCTTTCCACCTTCCTCTGTCTCTTCCTCCTTTCTATATTCCTTCCTTCCTTTCTTTCTTCATTCTTTCCTTCCTTTCATCCCTCCCTCCTCCTGTCGTTCGTTCGTTCTTTCCATTCCTTTCCTTCCCTTCCTCTTTCTTCGTTCTTTCGTTCGATCGTTCGTTCTTTCCTCAGTCCCTTCCTTCGTTCGTTCGTTCATATTCATTCATTTTCGGAATTTATCTATTGGAACTCACCTTGAACATCACCAACATCCACATCATGTACCAAAAAAGACCAATGTGGTGGTAGGGGAGGAGCAATAGACTTGGCTTCAATAGCTTGTTGAATAGTCAAAATAGGAGGCTTACATTCCTTGTATGTAACCTTGACAACCTTGGCGGCTTCGTCAGCAAGTTTTTGTGTATCTGTAACCATGGAAACGTCAATGCAATATTTATAGATTTGAGCTCAAGAACTGACGATAAACAACCAGATATATGAATAAAAATACCTTAATTATCTAGATATTACTAGTCTAAAATTTTATCTTGTCTAAATTTCGTTAAAAAAACTGCAGTCAAAATTAGGGTAATATCCTCCCTTAAGGGCCCGATCACATAAAGGCGAGTTGTCCCTGGTAAGATGGATAACTCTATTGTTTTGCATTTCCCAGGAAAAAGAGTACAAAAGAGTTATCCCTACTACCTAGGGATACTCGCTTCATGTGAACGGGCCCTAAGAACCACTAACCTGGTCAGACCAGCAGTGGCGTGCTAATTTTCCCCCTCAGGGTAATGCTAACAAGTTGTGCAAGTTTACTGATTGGTTTAATATATAGTTCCGTCTCAAGGCATCAGCTAGCTAATCTTAGGCCCAGGGCAAACGTCGAATCTTAGTCGAATTTAATTCGTCGAACCTATTTATTTTGAAATAAGGCGCATGAATGGTGCGACGTTTGCTGCAATTAAATTCGACTCAAATTAATTGATTCGACTCTAGCATGGGTTCGACTTGCCAAGTCGGATAATGCGACAGCGGTTCGACACAGGTGCGACGTTTGCTACCACGCTGGAATGAAGTCGACTCTTTGTCGCACCTATTTTAAATGTCTTCGACGCGACTTAGATTCGACGTTTGCCCTAGGCCTTACTGTGGCTTACCTGCTACGATAAGACCGAGTGCATGACCAACAAACAAAACATCTCCATCACAAAACACCTAAAAACAATATTCTTTAGATCAGTCTTCTTAGAATTGTCTCCAAGCCTATGTGAGAGTGCGTTGGGCACCTTTACCTAGGTCCATGTGCCGTCGGAACCTCTTCCCACACTGCTTTGCCATTGCTGGGTTGTATGTGACATCATGGCAGCCATCTTGGATGAACTTCAACAAAAGATTTCTCATTAGCGTCTGTTGTTTGAACCATCCAACATGGCTACCACTTCTTTGTCCTTTGATTCCCAAAGGAATGGATGAAATCCAGCAATGATTACAATGTTCCTTGTCACGTGACCTGGTCATTCCATTCGAAATTTTTGGCGCCACGAAACAATGGCGAAGTTAAGTGTACTTTTCATACAGCTCAAATACTCACAACACATATCGCAGTATTCATTTTTTACGCCAGTTTTTAAAAGTAGTGGTTAAAACTGTGCCTGATGCATGGTTGTGGCAGGCATTGCGGAAAAATTGCAAAAAACCTGCTGTTTTCATACTTTTCTTATTACAGCCGACTGAGATTGTTGGATCGCGACCAGGAAATTACGAATTTTGGTTTGATTTTGGGTTTTTCTGAGCCGTCAATCAGTTTGGGGCCGAACTTATTTCAAATTAACCAATCACTAAACAAGTTCGTGAAAGCACCGCCCCTAAGAATGATGGACGGATTAGAAAAGACAAAAACCTACCAACGTTGGAGGTCGCGATACAACGATTTTAGCTGTAAAACTAGTCTAAAACTGTGCCTAATACATGGATCTAGAATGCGGAAAAATTGCAAACCTACTGTTGTTGTCAGTACTTTACTTAATTATTAACTAGTAGAAATAATTATCAAAAACCAACAAAAACTCTGATCGCGCTACATTTGTGCTAACATAGCTCGAAACTTGTGGCAAAAGCTTGTAAAGTCACAGTAAAATATATAAATACATAAATAATCTTTTCATAGCAGCATATATATCCACATAGTGATTCTTCATCTGCTGGCACTCACACTCACTTCCTCTACATGAAATATTTTACATACAACACTCAACTCACACGTTGATTTTTGTTGAGGGAGGAAAAACCGGAGAATCCGGAGAAGAAAACCCTCGTGGGGCCGGTAGAGAACACATCAAACAAACTCAGTTCAGTTTATTTGTTTGTTTGTTTATATTGTTTTATTTTGTACTCAGGGCTCCTATTGATAGCAGATAGCCTTTTTTTTGGTATCTGACAGGACTACCCTGAGTCGTTATTGTTTTATTTTAAATAAAGGTGTCATTCATTCATTCATTCATTCATTTATGATCCAGCGCCCAAGCTGGGACTCGAACCCGGACCACAGCGGTCACTGGCCAGTACTCTCACCACTAGGCCAACCATACCACCCACGCCCATGACAGTAAAGCTTTTCGGATATTTTTACGAAAGCGATGGCATTTCTGCTGAACAGAAAGTCCCTTTTTCCAAGTTCAGGGCATATCTCTGAAATGCATCCATCAAATTTTGTCACCATTTGACATTTTATTCTTTGACCTTAAAAGTGGCTGTATACAAAATATTGAGCTTAGAGTGGTTTTCGTATGAGTGGGAACACTGTACGGTTACGATACGATACGGTTACGGCAGGAATTTCGAATGTTTTTATAGATATTACGGCACTGACACGGTCACGGTACGGCGCGGTAAGTTTCCCACTCATACGAAAACGACTCTATCAATCTACAGGAATTCCTTATTGTGCCGTTGCCGTAAAACGTTGTTACCGCCCTGTCGTTCTAGCTTACCTTTTCGACAGTTGGAGTAGTTAAGCCAAAAAGATGGAAATTATTGTATCCGCCCTTTGGTATATCGTTGACATCAAAGAACCTGATTACTCCTGGAATAGCCTAATAAATAATACATAACACATAGGAAATTATATTTGGGCTCCCTGTGCTTTGGAGATCGAGATTGAGATCGTCCTATTATTTTTTTTCTTTTTCTTTTACAAGGCATACAGTCAACAAGAACGTGAAAAGAAGACAAAAAATACGCATTTAAGGTGGCCCGTACCTATATTGATTTGTTTGTCAGGCATGAATTTCAATCGCATCTTTTTACATCAAAATCTTGTACGATTTCTGAGAAATTTGCAGCCATTTGTCTTCAAGCCTTGAACTTTGTATTCTGCGAATTGGGATCTAGACTTTCGGGAATGAAGACAGTAGTTCTCTGAATCCAATTGCTTCTGAGTCTAAATCCCGTGTGGAATTTTGCAACAGATAGTAAGGTGTTGTTTTGAATAAATTAACAAACCATAGGGTTTTACCTTGGCAGCTCAAACGTCGACTCGATGTAGTTGCTTCCTTTTGAACGCTTACTGAATTATACCTAGTGCAGCAAAGACAACGACACTTGGCAGCAGGTATGTTAACATCTTGTTCTATTCCATACTAGACACATTTCAGGAAACAATTCGACAGAATTTGTAGAAATCGAGGTAATACAAATTCGCAACGTTCACCTCGCGGTCACAACAACTACTCCGCAAGTTTGCTTGAGGATAACATTGGCTTTTAGCTTCTCATGTCTCCATATTTTGTTCACAAGTTACATTACGCATTTGTCTTTCTTATAGCAGATATGGTTCTCGCTGTTTTTGAAATTTTGTTGAGATTTTGGCGGTAGTTTTGACTACATAATTTTGCGTTCTAACAAGCTAGCGCAAATTTCGGCATCGCAAAGTTCGCAACTTCTAAGGACTAAATTGGCGCGATAACATGTTGTACGTAGTCCTCTAAGCCTTTATACTGGATTAATAAAATAGGGAAAAAATTCACCTTAGTTTTTGGATTTATGACCAATTTTTCTCATAAAGCCATTTTTTAAAATCGTCTGATATCTCAAAATTCTTAGTTGATCCGATTCGCAGAAAAATAATTACCGGTACAAAGGTCAAGGCTAGAAGACAAATGGCTGCAAATTTCTCAGACTTCGGACAAGATTTTGATGTATAAAAGACGCGATTGAAACTCATGCCCGACAAACAAATCAATATAGGTACGGGCCACCTTATATAATTAATATCTAGATTTTATTACCAGAGCTTCAGTGGGGTCAATCTTGTCGATTTTACAATTTGCCTAAAGATAAAAAAATAAATTAATGTAGCTATAAAATAATATAATTAAGTATGTGAAGTCTCTGATCTCAATTACCAGTACAGAAGTATTCTAGAATAGCACATCAAAATATCAGCAACATAAGAGGGGGGAGGGGGCGGGGAGACGAAGGGTGCTTGTTGTAACATTGAACACTAGCTCTAGTACCTTGGTGCTGATAACAAATGCAGCATAAACCTCCCCTTCCTGGGTTGGAATGTCGTTGACAAATTCAGCTTCACCAGCCGCCTGACAAGAAGCAAGAAATGAAATCAAATTAAATTAAGTGTATAAAAAGAGTAGCAGTGAACTTTGTCGACACACACAAAAGTAACCAAGATTTCTCTTTAGGAACTCGTTAGCTTCCAGGGTGGGTGCTAACTTTACGCCAGCAATGTTGGTACTCATTTATAGAGCTGAGTAGACTAAAAAAAAGTCAAATAAAGTTCCTTTCTTAAGGACACAAATTCAGTGTGTGTTTTTAAAACTCAAACTCGCAACATCTCGGTCATCTGGGGTCAGTGGGTGAATGGATGGAAGGATGGATGGATGGATAACATCTAGTAAAAAAACGCTCTCTCTCTCTCTCTCTCTCTCTCTCTCTCTCTCTCTCTCTCTCTCTCTCTCTCTCTCTCTCTCTCTCTCTCTCTCTCTCTCTCTCTCTGTCACACACACACAAAACAAAACAAAACAAAACAAAACACGTTAGCCACCATGAAATCACACCTGTAATTTCGCAGCGATTTTGGTCATTGGTTTGGAGACAGGATATATATCAGGCCTGGTATCATAGCTCTGTATTCCACTTGAAATGGCTCTTTCTTGAAGAATAGATTCTGCTGCAGACTTGATTCTTGGAGGTGCACAATCTCCCAGGGCACCAACGTAGGCCTGTTTGGTGTGAATTACGATTCAAGTTTCAGATGTCGTATAACCATTACATGTATACATATTCCATATCTAGGTCTATCAATGGCAATACAACACTTACAGGTGTTCCTTAGATGAAAAGCTTTGTTAACATTTAAGGTAATAAAGCGTACTCCAAAAAAAAAAAAAAATTAAGAATTGTTGTGTTGTCACTGACCTAAAAAATAAGACTAAAATTGGACGTTTCGGTTTCAACTGAAACCTTCATCAGCAATGTGCGAATGGAGTCCTTAATCTACGGAACATAAGGCCCTATAAACATTTGGAACGTGGATATGTTCATTAATGGAATGTTTGTTTTTGGTGGAATGCCACGCTTCTAGAAATCCTTTCTCGTGATTTATTGTACCAATACAATTGAGCTCGACGGTCCGTTTTACGGGTATTTAGAGCGAATTAAAGCTACACGGATTACAAAAAAGTCGAAACAAGTGTGTGATGAGGTCGTGGTGGTTTAAACGACAGACTTTTGACTTAGAAAGCCGTGTAATACTTTAAAAATACAACAGCAATTCACAGTTAGGGCTGCGCGCATGCAAGCGGCGGAAGCAGGAATGGAAGGATCATACGCAGACTCAGTATGCACTGTTCATTGTCTTTTTTTCACCTCTAAGTGAGAAATGCAACACTGAGTCTGCTTTTCTTCTCAAAAGTTATTTAAAAAGTCATTATCATCCTTGTTTGTTTTGTACACAAGCAATCGATCGACCTGGCTCACCTTATAAAACAGGGTCAAGGCTAGATCCTTGTGGTACGCCACAGTACTTCCATTATGAGATATCATCTCTGGACTTGGAACAACTTCGCCATCCAGAGTTTCAAGAGCAGCTTTTAAAGGAAAACGTTAAGAAACAATTATTCAATCAAAATCTTTGCAACATCAGAAGTATAATTCGTAATATACATGCGTTTAACTGTGTTGAATCGATCTATGTGGGTACCTTTAAGTGTGTCAGGATTTGTGAGATCTTTTCCAACAAGGAACTTTTCCGTGTTTTCTGCATGAAACTAAAAATCAATAAGAATGCAGTCAAATACCAGAGATAGAATAAACAACATGTACAAAATGAGCGAACGAGCAAGCGAACAAAACAAACAAACAAACAAACAAACAAACAAACAAATAAACAAGGGAACAATTAACAAACAATAACAAGCACTATTCTAGCAATTAATGAATAGATGCAAACTCTTTTCGGTGGTGTCAAGACTTATTTTCACCTATCAGTCTTGCTCATCACTTCGAGCCGACAAATTTACATAATTTTAACAAAGAGAGTTTTGAGGAGGCTGAAAAGATTTATGAGCGAACGAACAAATGATTACAACTGATCCTTAGACAAAGATTAAGGTGCAGTGCAAAACTACTTACAAAGTTGTAGGTTATTCCTCCATACACGAGGCGTGGTTGTGACGTCACGGTCATGGTTGCCTTATCAACAGGAATGGCGAACCCTGCATTGACGTACGCATGGGCGTTCTGTCAAAGAAGATAGAGTATGAAAAGCAATTGATTGAGGTAAATTTGTCGAAATCATAATTACACTCTCTTTGGCCACTGACTCGAAGACAACGAAATTAGCCAAAATTAAGGATCGTCTTCGTCCTCTTGATTAAGTAAAGCAAGTCCTACCTGCGATCTTGGAGTAATCTTGAAACTATTTACGAAGACGTTTTCAGGAAGGAATGGCAAAGCAATAGCAACAATAACCTAGAGACAAAAAACACACCAACAAACGGTAGTATTAAAGCAAGATCCAGCTTATTTCTTCAGCGACGACATATAAAACACCACTAGTTCCGTACAGGGAACTAAAATATTATTCTTCTTTATCGTACCTTCCCTTTCATGTCTATGTTTAGGAAGTCCTTCAGAGATACTTGGCTCAACATTGGACCACCTAAAAATCCAAATGTTTGCATAAAAGTTTATAGGGTTTCAACTGATACCAAAAAGGATACCTAAATCTGATCCCACTAAAACAAAATAAGTGTCATTTTCTCTATCACATCCAGAAACGAGCGAGGCTGTCAGGTGTACTGATCGTGTTGGAAACTGGCAGATAAGTACTGTATCAGTCTTTAATGATGGTGTCATTCGCCTTGCAAACAAAAGCACAGTGTGATTTCCTGGCTGTTATCAGTTAAATGTGGGCCACAACAAAGTAATAATATATTCTACTAAATGCAGAAAATGTAAAACTTGCTACAGAAATCACCATCCAATAAACCGATGCGCATTTCTTCCTTATACTAACCAATCAAAAGCGTTGCTCCACATGCTTCAAAAATTGTCACGAGGTCTGATGGAAAGTCTTTATGCGCATGTGCTAACATGAGATTACCAGCGAGAGAACCGACCTGGATAAAGAATAAGAAAAAGATATGTTAACTATTGTGATGATTCTTGAAATTACGAGAAATGACGCAGTGTGATTCGTTACGTTTTCATTGCTTTTTGGTGGATATACTTACGTTGCGGACTGGAGTGTTGGCGACCTACAAAAATAAAAAAGTAAGTTTTTATTTATTTTCCTCGCGAAAAACATTTCCGAAATTTTTGTTGTTTACACGAAAAGTTAGATGGATATTTGTGAACAATAAACAACTGTTTATTGAATTAAGTGTCCAATGTGTTCTAGCTAGCGTTTGCGCACTAATTTGGGCTGTCTAAACTCTTACACACTACCACTACATTCTAATATTCTATGCACACAACTCTCAGCTCACAAGTTCGATTCGTTTTTTGATGGAGGGAGGAAAACCGGAGGACCCGGAGAAAAACCCTCGGAGCAAAGGAGAGAACGAACTAACAAACTCAACTCGCGTGAAGTGCCCCGTCCGAGGATCGAATTAGGGATCGGACCACACGGCGAGAGGCGAGAAGTGTAACCACTCGACCACCCTTGCAGCAAGGGGGGGGGGGGGGGGGGGGTGAGGGGGGAGGATAAGAAAACAGCGAAACTTCGTCTAAATACGACCTGTCCGGCTCGCTCTTTTCTACACCCTCTAAATGGAAAGATAGCCCAATTTTGGCTTTTTATTTTATTTTTGGGAACTATTCTCTTTATAGTCTCTTCAGAGACCAAACGCCATGTGGTAGTTATCAAAACTTGTGATACAAAATTAAGAAAGGTATTTCACTTACAACTCTTAAATGTTTGGCAAAAGGAGCGAACGACGATGACTTGCTTGCTTGTGATTCACAAAGTTTGATGAATGAATTAAGTGAAAAGCTGCCACCAACTACCATGTGACTGCTGACTTCCTGGAATTTAAAAAAAGATAATAATTGTCGGGATACTGAATAATTAAGTTCGAAAAATTTAGCGCTCTCTATCTTTTCGGTTTTGTTTCTGGGTTTTGGAAATACCTCTTTCTTTATCTGGTTTTTATTCAATTTTTGAATTCCAATTCCAATTCCTGTTTTGTTTATTTGTTCGTTTGTTTGCTCGCTCGCTCGTTCGTTTGTTTGTTTTGCGTGTTCTTTCCATTCTTGCGCGACTCGTCTGTTGATCATTTTTCTAACATTTGTCTGCTTTATGCCGCATTCGGTAAAGTCTTCTTTACATTTATCTCCCGTCTTTGATTCCTGTCTGTTACACCACAGATATACATAAGATTAACTCGAGTATATGTCTTTCTGTTTGTATACTTACCGTTGAACAGTGTAACTCTCGAACAGCGTTGATGTCCACCATAACGTGAAATGGGCCCTCCTGTTTGAAAACACCTGTGAGCATAAAACCGTGCAGTATTTCAAAGTTTGGTTTAATTAAACAATATTTGAAGAAAAAATTAGAGAAATTAAAATTTGACCGCAAGTTTCTTCTGTCAATATTTTAAACCTTGCTCACCATTCAATCCAGTTTCTTTTCAATAAAATCAATTAGAGAGAAAGAGGGAAAGAGTGAGAAACAGAAAGAAAGAATCGAAAGAAAGAAAGGGAGAAAGAAAGAAGGAAATAAAGAAAGAGAGAGAGAGAAACTGAAAGAAAAGCAGGAAGAAAGGAAGGAAGAGGGAATGAGAGAAAGAAGAAAGGAATGTTTCATTATTGGGTTAATTTTATTTTCTTACACGCATCCACTGTCGTTTCTTTTCTTTCCCACACACCCACATCTTTCCGAATAGTATTTTCCTACCTTTTCCTGTGTTCCCAGCAATAAGTTTTACATTGCTTTGGCTGTGTTTCTCTAGAATGGCGTACAGTTGTGCAAGTGATGTTGGTGCATACCACTCAATATCAGACGAGTTGTTAGGTACTGGACCTAGTCGTTTGCACTTACAGTCATCACAGTTAGAAGTACACTTACTTAGCTCCTATCAACATGTAAATGAACCATTTAGAGCCAAATAGTATATTACTTATCGATGTTACAAAACAACTTTAACACCCTTGTGCTTTATATAACAAAAGATAGCACGCTGTATCGTTTTCTTTCTTACTTTTCTCCGACGTTATCATCGTCATTTGTGATCATATCAGACATAGCCACCATTATCATTTTAAAAGGCCACTAGCAAAATGACCAATGAGCAGCATCGTAATAAAATCGTAGTATAATTTACATTCACATGTACCTCAATGTCAATGGGCTCTGCGTCAACAGCAAACGACTTCATTGCGTCAAGAATAGGCCGATATCCTGTCAGAAACAGAGAGAAATCATTTCCTTCTCGTAGAAACGAAAGAAAAAAAGCACCTTTTATCAACACTACTTGAAAAGCTATGACTCCCCCCCCCCCCCCCCCCACACACACACACACGTTTTATATATCCGCCTTCTTTAAACGAAAAGTAATTATCAAACCAGAAAGCTACCTGTACAACGGCAAATGTTGCCATCAAAATTATCCTCAATCTGCTGTTTGGTCGGCTTTGGGCATTCTTTGAGAAGACTAGAGACAGAAAAGGCATAGTCAATCAATCATTGATCTTATCGACGTTTACTGAGACTCACTGATAAGATAAGATATCGTGAAGCCCTGTCCTGTTAGGCAACTTTTCTCGAATTACTGTGTTGCGCGCGCAAAACGTTTCCTGTATTTTGACGCATGAGGTGCAAGCCTTCTCTACTCTTTGTAACAAAGAAAGTTTATTACACTGCACGTGGAGTAGCAGTACAAGCAACCTTACCTGTACATACTCATGACCATCCCTGGTGTACAGAAACCACACTGACTACCATTACGCTCTGCAAGCCTTTTCTGAATCTCATGAAAGCCATGTTTTCGACTTGAAAGAAAAATAGAATACTTCCTTAATACTTAAGACTGACAGTAATCGTATAAGACTGTTTAACTTACTTGCCAATGCCTTCAGTCGTGGTGACTTCGCATCCATTAGCAGCATAGAGGGGGAAAAGACACTATAAAAAGAATCATTGTAAAATATTTGCACTTAAATAGATAATATATTCGTGAATTAACTCTCGCGCTGAATCATGGGACTGATTTAGGGGACGCACTTTGGTTTCTACATTCATCTGGCGAAACAAATGCATTGTAAGAAATAGACGAGAAAAGGCAAACAAACAAAATAAACTACAATTAATCAAGATTAGAGGTATTTTTCCATCATTCTAAGTTGGAAAACGTCTCCTAAAACAGTCCCAAGATTCAACGCGAAGCGAAATAGAGACGGAAATAGAGACTGATAGAGACTGATGAAATGGCTATAAATAACGCTTGGCATTGTAAATCAATGAAAAAATAGGGAGAGTTGATTTTTTTAAGTGCCTGAGAGGACCTCTAGTCAGAGAAAAAAATTGCCCGACTAAAGCGTGCACTCGAACCCACAGCCCTGGGATACATTTTCAGTATTCGACAACTCACTGAATCATCGAGCTACTGGCTACTTGGCAATTGGTCGATGTTATCAAAACTTACCGAGTTCACAGATAATGTAATTTCCCTGCCAGTCAGAGGATCAATTCTTGTCAGTGCAACAACACAGCAACCACACCCTCCTTCATTGCACATCACCTTTGTTCCTTGAGGAAGATAAAAATACACACAATTCAATTTAATGGAGGTGAATTTTACTGTAATTAACTGTCAGTGGAGGTTTAGTGTTTGGGTGGCATGGCTGGCCGAGCGGTGAGAGCGCTTGGCCATTCACCGCTGTGGTCCTGGTGAATGACCTTTTTCATGACTATATTTTCTATTTTCCATGACCAAAATTTAGCTGATATTTGCAGTATTATCCAAAATCTCAGTTTTATGATAATCATCATCTTAATCATAATAATCCAGCATGCATCAATCAAGACTACTATAGCTAGCATCAATAAAAGTACAACAGCTACCTAACATATGAACATCTCAAGAATAAACATAAAAAAAAAACGATAGGGCGTTCGTTAGTCAAATCTGTGACCATCCAGGCAAAGCCCTTCAATGTTGAACTAAATCGTTGATCGCAGGTTAAAAGAAAGTGCACGTGCATAACCCAATAAGTAAGCAGCGCGAGCATAGGGTACAATAAATAAAAATCAGATCAAGTGAATATAGTCTTTATTACCTTTCATCCCTTGCTGGCTTCGTATAAAGTCATTCAGACTAGTGTTAGGGTCAGGGTTACTGACATTGAACTGTATGCCATTGATGTGAAGTGTCAATGTAGCTACAGATGCAGGAGGTGATCCTGGTTGGATGATTCCATTATAGCAATCTTCCAGGATTTTTCGATTTTGCTCATTGAACAGAGGTCTTCTAAAGATGGTACAATATATAAGAAGATCAGTAGGATAGAATTAACAAGCAGACTGTTGCTTATTCGATGGCTATTGGGAGCATTAATTTTTTGAGGGAGAGAGGGAGGGCCGGTGGAATCTAATTGCCATCTATAAAGAAAGTGTAAAAGTGTTTTCCTCGGTATAAGTACAAAGCACACAGGCACACTAAAACTTTTCACGCTTCAGAATTCTTATCATAGCTTCTCATTCCTTATTCTCAAGGAAAGAATTAGTTTTTTGGAGATATTTTGTCGATTTAGTGTTGAATGTCGAATTCTATTACGCTACTTGAAAGACTTCGCTCGCATCTCGCTCCCATCTCCTGTCATCCCTCGTCGTAATCCAGACCGCTCGATTACGGGAAAATAATCGACCGACTTTCAAAAGTCTTACAAAATCATAGCGCGTGATTTCACCGGAAGTTGTTTGTACCATATATACAAAACTACACATTCGGTCAAATAAAGCAACAAGTTTCCTGTTTTTAAATCTCTATAATCACGTCATCACGATCGGGGCGTTTGTCTCGCTGGCGACCCGAAATGATTCACCATTTTCCATACATCGCTTCAGTGGTCACACACACAGCAGTGAAGCGAGGCTCCAGGGTCACACAAAGAATTATTCCGACTCACTTGGATGCTTTGTGTGTGATCATGGAAATTGGTGTATACTGTTGTTTAGTTAGTTTTGCTTCAAGTACATACACATACATACTAGGCTGACATAAGTTCAGCCGAAACGTCACCCCAAAAAACATTTAAAAAAATCGCGTGCACCGTTACGTCGTTATATTACGTACGTCGTATTCCGCAAAATTAACCGCCACAATTTCTATACATAACGCATGTACTCAAAGCCCCGATCAAAGCGGCCCCGATCAAAGCCCTGAGCAGTCAGATCCAGAATTTTAATTAAAATTTATGCTATTGTTAAACAAAGTGATCTTGGTATGCAAATTTCATAAATCCGAATCCTAAATGAGCTACAAATCATTCAAATCACTTCTGTGAAAAAAAAACTATGACCTTTATAGAGATAGCTACAGGAAGATAATCTATAAATAACAGCACATAGACAGCTCCCGTCCCAGCTCCCTTCTCAGAGGAATCGAAATGAGGCAGCAAATATAACCATGGGATTCTCGTCATAAATCTATTCCAGCATATATCTGAAACGGAGCCAGAAGCGCTTCCGGACCTGAGAGATTTGGAATTTGAAATGGTAGCAAAGCAATCAAATTATTTAGGGACAAATAGTACAAACCGTTTGCATTTGTAATGCAAGCAAATGCTGTAAAGAACCCAGGAGCTTATGACTCAGCAATAACTTACTCGTCCATTTTTATAGTCCAGTTAACTTGCTTGAGAACTGAAGCTTTCCTCTGGAGAAAAATAAGCCAGATCACCAATTTTAGAACTAATATAGGCAGTCAAATGATTGTTCCAAACAAGCAAATTCGTACACCCAATTTTGTACACACACAATCTCGACTGGAAACTGTTGACCTCCTGCTCATCGAAAAAGATCAGCTATGCACGTGATGTGATACGCTTGATATATCATGTAATTACGAAACATAAACACAGAAAGGTGTTGGGATATAGCACAACTTACCGTGAACTTATCAGACTTAGATCAATCGAGAAATTCGAGGGTGAATAAGATTGATCTGAGGCCAGCAATTTTTCATATGACAAGACTGGCTAATGTCTAGTGATGTGATTGCGTGACTGTCACAGAAATTAATTAGCATGGCCGATGTCACGATAGCCGGTACATACAGAGACCAAGGGCGTCGGGAGAGGGGAATGGTAGGGAGAGGGGAAAGGGAAGAAGGACGCCTTTCGTCTAAGACAGGTCTGATGAACTTTTGAGATTTTTGAGCCGGTGGTCTTTGCATCGCGATTGCGTGACTTAACAAATTCACTGACACCCCGCACAACACTTTTTTGCCGTTCCAATGACTGGGTTCGCACTAGAGCTTATTAGCATGCAAGTGCACCGACTTTAGTCTTACTTGTCGTGTAAACGGCAAAAATCGTCGCATCTTTGTTGTCGTAGTAATAGTATAACACAAACATTCCCTCGTGCACTTTGAAGTACTCACTCATCCAATCAAAGCACACTTACCCTGAGGACCCCTGAGGGGCTCCAGGCTTTTTTAGTCGCTTTCTTATTTCATACTTGTCAAACATTGCAAAATTCGTGTGCAGTGGCTACTAGAGTCTAAGTGCACTTGAAACAAGTCGATTTTCGCCATACTTGAAGACTACTCTATACTTGATTTGTAGTGTACATGTGTAGTGTGAACCCAGTCAATAAAACTAAAACAATATGCAAATTACTAAAACAATATGCAAATTAGGGTCCTTGATGCAGATCTTCGTTGACTCAGGAATAACAATTGTGAAATGAATAGCAATTTCAATGTAGATATGGACTGTGCATTTTTGTTCAGAAAATTAAAATAATCGAGATCAGTGATAAATTATTTTATATTTATCTATTTACTTGTATTTATTTTAGGGCCCTACTGAAAATCGCCTAACGCGAGTAGGTTTTACCCTCAATAAAGATTATTATTATTATCATTATCATTAACAAATTTGTCATAAGTGAAGCGTAACTATCAATTATCATTTTTAAACATTTTTACGTTTAATGTAGCCAGTATCAGTCCATTGTTTATTTAAAGGTTAACGCACCCAGCGCATACGGCTACTATGTGCACTTGTCTTCATGATTCTTCGTCACATGATTCTTCTTCTTTGTTCACCAAAATGGACGGTGACCCCCATTTTTTATCCTGTCATCTTGAAGAACTAATGAATATCAACATCCTTTTGTTTTTCAGAAAATTAACATTTATTTTTCGTACCGAAAACGACATTTTCCGCCAAATCTTGACCCGCGAGAATGACAGAATGCGACAATTTTGTTCGAGACCGTAAGTCGTTGTTGCCAAAAAGAATGACTTGTCTCTAAATAACGCTTTTAAAACAGATGAATAGTTCGAGAAGCATTCTGGTACCTTTTTTACTATGTTCGATAATTTTTTCTTGGAACTGAATCAAATTTCTTTCTTTTTACTTTGTGCTTCATGATGGAGGCTCTGCAAATTGCAAAATTGGCCGACTTCTCAGCGATGTAGCTCTCGAAATTTAACGGTGATCCCCTATTTTGGGGGGGCTTATTTTATGTGTTTCATGATGATTTATCAGCATGCTAAATTGCAGCGAATTTTCATTTATTTTACATTTTCCCGCGAACGTCCTTAATCTCGAAACATCTCTGTTCCGAAGGAGGAAGAGAAGGTATTTGGGGCCAGGACCACGTTCTATCAAACCTGAATTTAACTGGCTAAAATATGACAGAATTGAAATTATTTGGTTTTATTATGTTATTCGATGAATCGGTTTTGTACATACATTAATCATGTAATATTGTATAATTCAGTGACTACTGAACCAATCTTCTTCAAATCATTCAACTAAATATTAGTAGTCGAGTCGGAAGAGAGGTCCAATACACCAATTTGATACACCTATTTCAATAAACGTCGTCGGTATCAAGCGTACGCCACTCACCCGAAAGGGAGTATGGGTAGAAATTACTAAAGTTATAAAATCACAAAAACGTCACATAATTACTCAAATTCAGCTTGCTCTGACCTTATACACTAAAGAACTTCACTGATGCTGAAGTTAATACCAAAGCGGAAAAGAAAGTAAAGTTTTGCTACTACCCATACTTCTTTTCGGTCTAGTCGCGTGGGCTTGAGAGCTCTCATAGGGTCGACAACCTTTTATGAAATAGGTGTATACATTTCTAACTTACCGAAACTTACATTTTTATAACCCTCGATCACACTGTCTAGTATACAGATATGCATGCATGTTCCCATTTCGAAATATTGTCCCAAGGGCCTTGTTTTGGTGGTTGCCGGTCACTGTTATGATAGCCATCTTGGCGGCCATCTTGGATTTCTGACAAAAATCGATAACTCACAACTTTTGAAATGAATGTCAAAAACGTAGTATTTATCAAATATTACAATTTTGAGCATATTTACAGGTGATTTTCAACATGCTTGTTTAAAAAAGCAAACTGCTTTGATTAATTTACAAGATCGGGCCTCTTGCGGTAAGCGGGAAAAGCGGAAAATTTGGCCGGATATTGAATGTTCGCGCGTCCGAAGAGAAGAAAATCGAATTAGAAAGAAACATTTCTAAGCCGTTTTCAATATGCTGTAGTGTCATAGTCCATTACTACATGTTATTAAGTTTTACGTCAATTTCGTCCTTAAAACTTAAAACTTTTAAAAGCCAATTTATATTTATATAAATTAAAGTTAATGATACAACCATTAGCTACGCTTAAGATGCAATGGAATGTAAACTGATATTGATCTGGACAAAGCGGTCTTTTTCCCAAGTGTAAACACAGCTGTAGTCCGGAAATGTAATATGGTGCTTCACAATGAATGAAGCTTAAGAGTTGCTCAATGGTTGTTTTTAAGGGTATTAATTATCAATTAGGACAAAGTGGCTTTGTTGTCCAGGGTAAACAATAACTGTAATCCGGAAGTTAAATATGCTGCTAGTCCAATGAATGGAGCTTAAGGGTTGCTTCTGTAATAATGACAGTTTTGTTTCTGGTAAACCACTGACTAAGGATGCATTAACCAGTGAGACTAGACAATTCCTTTCCTTTCTGGGTTTTAAGGCTTCTGATTATGCAGGTCATAGTTTTCGCATTGGAGCGGCTACAACTGCAGCCTCGGTGGGCCTTCCCCCATGGTTAGTTAAGACCGTTGGGAAGGTGGTCTTCAGACTGCTATGAGAGGTACATTCAGTGCCCTAAGTCGATGTTATCAGGGGTGGCCCAAAAGTTAGTTAACTCAGCTAAGTCATAGTTCAATAAGTTAATTCAATATGTTTCAGTTTTCTGTTTGTCTATGGGGAATACACTATGTGTATTTGTGGGGTTAGGTGCTCCCATACTGGTCACTCCTTGCCCCATAGACTCATGGCATATTGCTAATATAGGCTGGGAATTAATAATCCCTCCGAATCGGTGAATCGGTTGCCATGGGAACAATGGGGCTAATAAGGGATTATGACCCTTCAGTAGGGGTTGAATGTGATTTTCACCCCTCAGCGGCCTAGGGGATTATGACCCCTGGAGAGAGGATTATGACATCTCTTTGCCATGCACTGACCAGTATGCTGTCGGCTGTGATTGCAGACGGAGACCTAATCACCATTCCCCATTTATCCCACAAACTGTTGTCAGTTAATGTGTCTAATGGGTTGGGAGCATTAAAGCTAATTTATACCCAGTATAAATTAAAGTTAATGATACAACCATTAGCTACGCTTAAGATGCAATGGAATGTAAACTGATATTGATCTGGACAAAGCGGTCTTTTTCCCAAGTGTAAACACAGCTGTAGTCCGGAAATGTAATATGGTGCTTCACAATGAATGAAGCTTAAGAGTTGCTCAATGGTTGTTTTTAAGGGTATTAATTATCAATTAGGACAAAGTGGCTTTGTTGTCCAGGGTAAACAATAACTGTAATCCGGAAGTTAAATATGCTGCTAGTCCAATGAATGGAGCTTAAGGGTTGCTTCTGTAATAATGACTAAGCATGCCTAATTTATCCTAGCCAATCACATTACAGCACTGCAAGCTGTCAATTAAGTTGTGTATCACTTGTAATTGATCAGCCAAAGTTTTCATTCATTCTGGTATAAGCAACCAACTTGATACAAGCATTTTTCCCACCCACCCTTACCCTCTCTGTCCTAGTAGCATATTTAATGCAAAAACCCCTTTGTGAATTAGTTGTGTATTTGATAATATTATATACATTAGCATTATTTGGTATATCTGAGTACCAAATGTTTGTTACAGTTTGTACCATTAATCTTTTAGACAAGAGGTAGAAGTATTATCATGAACAATCCCAGCATTAGCTGGAAAAGAACAATCGAAAGTTGCTAGTTAATATATATAATGCAATACGCTAGTCTTATTTTAAACCATGTTTTAATAAACTAAGGGATGGGGATTAGGCTCTCCCATACTGGTCACGCCTTCCCCCATAGACTCATGGTTTACTGATATTAATGGGGATTATCGGATTGTCACCCCCCTTCTCAGTTGCCATGGGAACAATGAGGCTAAGGTAGGGAGTATCACCCTTAAGTAGGGGTAGAATGTGATTTTCTCCCCTCAGCGGCCCAGGGGGGTTTACCCTCCTGGAGAGAGGATACCTCTCCTTGCCATGCAATGCTATCTGATGTGATTTCGGATGAGCATAAGGGATGATCACCCCTTAGTAGAGGTTGAATGTGATTTTCACCTCTCAGCGGCCTAGGGGATTATGACCCCTGGAGAGAGGATTATGACCTCTCTTTGCCATGCACTGACCAGTATGTTGTCGGCTGTGATTGCAGACGGAGACCTAGTTGCCATTCCCCATTATCCCACAAATTGTTGTCAGCTGTCTTTTCTAATGGGTTGGGAGCATTAAACTAAATTTAAAATTGAAAACTTAAAACTTTTAATGGAATTAAAAGTACCATATCAACTTTCATTGCTTTCTTGTTAAAAGTGTAGGCGGATGAGGTCAAAAAACAATGAAAGAAAATAAGTACAGATTATTTCCTAATAGCTCGCTGAAACGCAGGCGTATGATTTCGCATTCCGCGCATTCCTCTGTATTGGCATGAGACCATGTTTTTCCAATCAGAAGATGGGGAACCCAGGAAGTTCGATAGAATGTGTCATCCGTCAGTTCATTCTCAACGTGTACATCAACCTGTTGAACATTGTCTTGACTGCTGCACGGATGTCCCTCCTTCTCAAACAATAGATTACTGGGTTGAGACTACTACTCATCAGTTGTATTGTCAGAGTTGTATAAAATGCATTAAACAGGTCTAAACTTGGTTGTTTTATAAACATAAACATCTGGAACACTATAGTAGTTGGCATATAGCATAGCAAAGATGCCCATATCACATATCCCATAGTTACTGCTAGTTTTCTTTGAGTCGAAGTATCCGCAGACAAGTCCGTTGTAGCAGCCTGTTGAGTTTGAATCTGCCGTTGGTGGTGTAGTACGAGGAGAACGATTTTAAAGTACGAGAGAGCAATAATCATAGATGATAAAGTCCATGCTAGAGTACAGAATACTTGGGCAGCAATGAAAAAATCCCCACCAAGGAAGAAAATTGCTGTGTCAATTATCCAATACAGCCATATTAGAACGACAAGAATGAAAGCTCGTTGGTTGGTCACTAATGTTGGGTATCGAAGGTGGAAAAAGAGACACATGTATCTCTCTAAGCTTACGGCTGCCATCAGAGACGCTGAAGTCGAAGTAAAAAGAAATCCAAGGAAAGTCAAAGTATCTTGAAAAGCGCAGTCAAGAAACAAACTTCGTTTTAGCAAGACAGCTACCATCATGGGTTGCATTACAGCGCCAATAAGGAAATCTGAAAAAGCCAGCGATCCAATGAGAACGTTTGCAGGAGTATGCAAAGAGACTGTTTGAATCATCGCCATGAACACTAGGAAATTTCCAACAGAAGAAACGGGTAGTGTCAAACAGTGAATGACAACTAAAGCTTTGCTGACATAATGGAAGCTAGAGGAGTCATAGTGAACTGGGTTAAGATGTCCTCTTGTCCAAAACACACAGTTAAATGTAGCGTCCGTGGAGTTCATTTCCTTAACAGCGGTAGTGGCAGTGGCTTCTGTTTGGCAATGTTAATGCAGTATACACGCTTAAACCCCAGGTCTAAATAATACTGTAAGTCGTTATATATCCTTGCTCAATTGGGAGTCAGTTAACCGTTTCAATGGACGTCCAAAAGAAGCCAGTTCAGTGCAGCTTCAATATTAATGTTGATTCAAAAAAAGTAATCATTTCATGGTCATAAACTGTAGATTGAAACACAAAAAAAGTATGTCCTACAAGGAAATGTACTTTGGAAAGTTATTAAGTTTACCAAAAGTCAACATCAAAATCGCCGAAATTTCCTTAAAGTCGTCAAGTTCTTGAAATCATGAGAAGTAAAATTGAGAAAACAGTCAGACGAAAAATAAATGCAGCTGCCCGTGTTCGGAAAAGAACAAAAGAAGGCAATATCAACAAATTCAACTTTCTGATTACGAAGAGACTTTTTTGCTAACCGATTTCCGTGGTAATAAAGAGAATAAAGTGATTCTGTCACGGCTGTCGGGTTCCTTGAAAGATGTATTGACATGAACTGTTTCCGTTTAATATCAATAATCACAAACAATTCCGGACTTGAAGAATTTTGTAAAGATCAGAAAAAACTTACTTATTGTCCACACCAATTATTGACTTTTTATATCACTTTTAACTGTGACAAAAAACAAGACGATATCTATGTGGCTTATTTCTCAAACGTTTCGTCGATTTTGGCGAACATGCAACTGTAAATATTACAATGTTTAACCATCATTTGCTAGGCAATGGTTTAAATCACCTGTACGATATTTATCCATTTGACTTGCTGCGTAACATACTGTCATCTTGTTCACACATTCAGAATGTAAAATTGCCTTTATCTGAGTTAATATCAACAAAGAAGGCAGAATATAGAAGACATAATTAACATTACGTAAATGATAGCAGCCATTTCTCGACTCCATATCCAAAGGCATAATCTAAGGAAGACTTTATCTGGGATCTTATCACACTGGGATGACATCTCAAAATTAGATTCTTTTATCACATCAAGAAATATCTTATAAAAAAGTGTTGTTTTTCCTACTTCCATATAAGGAAACTTGTACTTACCTTATTTGGAAGTTGGAATAAATTTCATCGTGAAAAAAGGCGACTTTTCTTCGAAAATTACTCCAAACTTACAGGCTTACCAAAAAATAATCAAATCAAAATCAACCTTTCCCTCCCCTCCCTCCCTCCCTCCCTCCCTCCCTCCCACCCTCCCAAGAGCCTGTTCACAGGCTAAAAGATTAATTGCGCAGTATATATCATATCATATTTATGAACGAATGATGAGCCATCGAGGTGATCCTCGAATACACCTGAAAAAATATGTACGTTTGAAGGAAGGCTGTAAGAAATGAATGGACATATAGGTGGAAATATCGTTTGATTCGTCATGGACAGATGATCAGGTCGACTGCACCAGTATTCCCGTGAAGATAACCGGTTAAAAAGGCTATAGTTGCTGCAGCCTTTTTTCAGTTGTCCAGCGAAGCGTCCCAATTTATTGGGGAAGGGATAGAGAGGGGAGGGGTGGGGGTATTTTTCTTATTAACCCATGTATGGTGGGTTGATTACAGAACGCTGTGCAATGAGCTTACAGAATTTAGTACAGAGCCCAATGTTTAAATCAGTTAAATTCAATTTTTGATCATTTAAGAATCAATACATAACGATTGCCATGTTGGATGAATTAACCGTTAACAGACGCAAATATAAATGAGAAAAGGTTTCTTGCAACCCGCCCAAGAAGGCAGCTGCGACGTCACTTGCAACCAGTAGTAAGTATGAATTTAAAGGAGCACATGCACTTGGATCAACATCAATGAAAATTGAAAATGACTTGAAACCCAGTGAAACCTATATGTATACGGCACCAATGATCACCACGAAGCAACATTTTCTTCTAAGCAACCTCCAAAACCGAAAAGCACCTCTGGCAGTCAAGCTTGACTTTTCTTTGTTTTAGAGGTTGTTTTTTTTTTTTGTCCTCCAATATGGACCATATGACCTATAGATGCAAAGGACCCTATTTTCAAGACGTTTTTCCTTAAACTAATTTTAAGGGACAATAAGAATGCTTTAATTTTCTAACAACATAAACAACTATAATTGCACTCTAAGATCTACAAAAATTAAAGCGGGACTGTGATCAAAATCGCTCAAAACTTAATTCACTTGAAACCTCACTGAAAGAATCTCAAAGAGACTTCAAAGAGCCATACAATAACTGGTTTAAAATTTGTTTTCTAGTCGAAATTCCTATGAAAAGTATTAGGTTTTAATGAATCAATCGATCAGTGTCAGTGAGGTCATCTACTCAACTTACGGCTTCGCTCCATACATTTCTCTATACTTAGTTTCTTGAACAATTTTATTTCTTTAAGTCTAAACGTTTGAATAAAGACGTTTTCTTACATTGTTTGTGCTTAAGATTGATTTTCTGGCCAGTTTTCTCATTGTAGAACAGTTACGTTGCGTTGAGATACTCCGATCACAAAATACAAAGAAATCAATGGAGCTGAAGGTTTGGGTTGAGTGAATGACGTCACTGACACCTCTAAAGATTCAGAAATAGTACTTTAGCTTCCCATCGGAATATCAAGAAAACATTTTAACTAGTGAGCATTGAACTCTTGAAGAATCATTTAACAAATTTCAACTAAATTCAGTGTCTAACGATTTTGATCACAATCCCGCTTTAAAAAATGGAAAAAATAGAGAATAGAAGTGACAGTTACTTAAAGTGGCTAGATCAGCTAATTGCTGCGAGCGAAGCGAGCAGCGACACTAATCTTGCACATGCGCGGCATGTTTATATACCAGCTCTGAACTCGATTCTTGGTAGGCACGTATGTATATGGATGTAGCGAACGATGATTTGTGACGTCATCAAAATATGCTTGGAATGATCGCTGACCACGCGATTGGAATCTTTGTTTTCTAGCTAAGTTGTCGTTGTTATTCAGATTTATCATACCCGGGAATCCACTGAATCCTGCTTTGTATTCGTGGAAGTGTTCAGCAAGGTCATGAACTGTTTAGTGATATTTCTCAGGAAAGACAATGTCCTTTTATGAGTTTTTCATCGCCGCGTTGTACGCTCGATCGAAGCAAGACGATATAAAGTTGCATTCCAATGTTCTCCTCTTCAAAGAGGTAAAATCTCTTTAGAAAGCCACACGATATCGCTAACATTATTGGTGAATCGAAATTTTGCTTTCTTAACGCAGACTACTCTCAGTAGCTCAGTCAGTTAAATCCACATATATTTATGCATTCTCTATACATTACAAGGCAAATTATGTGTCAGATATTTATCAAGCACTCTTTTTATAGCTGCCAGGGAGCGATACACACCTTTACTAAACAAACTTTAATCAATTAGTTTTATAATCATTCCTAACACTGTTTGTGATTGTTTGAAAAAGCAATATATTTCAGTGAATAAAATGTACTTGTACATTTCTAAAACTTGTGTGGTCGTAGTCAGTTAGTTTTATATTAAATCATTGCCATCGCTAGCCGTTTGTGATTGTTTGAAAAGCCGTGATCTCCGTGATCCGCAGACATGGGTCGTATGGTGGCTGCTACGTGTATGTGTATGTAAATTTGTATGTAAATGTTGATTGTTCAATTGTCTCGTAATGAAAGCGCCCTTGCCACCTTCGACTCGATCACGTTGAGCTGCGCCCTTCGTAATTCAGCACTTGGCTGCGAGGAAGGGTGATGAGCTACCCCAATTTTTTTAATTAATTTACTCAAAGTGCTAAATATTTTGAACTGTGTGTGTCCGACACTGAACCTGGACGGAATTATGTTCTGTAGTTCAATACTGAAGGTCAACTAGCAGTGTTCGTCACACAACGCACAAGAGATTTGATATATCAGACAAAGCGGTGTACTTTCGTGAGTTTTAGGGGAACAGTTCTGCTAACGTAGATACACCAGCTGTTTTCTGCTCGCAGCATTTCACTTTCTATTAGAAACGGCTAGTATGATCACATAAATTAGGGATCATGTGCCTAAAATCCAGTATAACACTTTGCCGGAACTGACGCTGACTCTCGATAATCTTTACTGCATGCGTGATATGTGATATAATAATGACCATTTCTTCAGTAATTCTAAGCAGCCACAGTCAAGAAGATCAGTTTGCACGGGGGGGGGGGGGGGGGGGGGGGGGGGGGGGTACTCCCTATATTGGTGTGCTAGGGATGATCGTCGTATTTTTTGGGGGTTGAAATCGCCGATTTGGTATTTTTTAGGGGTCGTCAAAGAAAATCCAAGGTTTTTCAGAAAAGATGGTATTTTTTAGGGGTACAAAATAAACGAGACGATTTTTTTTACTTACTGCCTTTTTATTAGAACACCGTCAAAATCAATGTTTTCTTTGTTAGTTTTTTGTTTGATTTTTTGGTATTTTTAGGGGTATTTTTGAGCTGTTAGGTATTTTTTAGGGTCGAAAATTTTGGCATTTGGGTATTTTTAGGGTACGTTTTGGAGGTTTCCGACGATCATCCCTAACGTTTTGAGCCCGAAGACCCCCCCCCCCCCCCCCCCCCCCCCCCCCCCCCGGGTCAGTTTGACTTTTACTCCTTAGAGCTCTGCTGATCAGTTAAATGCATCGTCTCGTCGTTGTTTGACTCTTGTTCGTCCTTGGCGATGGGCCTTTTCCTGCAACAAGGTATCCCAAAGTCTGGATCAGCTGCTTCGACCTCTTCGATTGTTTGATGCATCGGTGAGTACAAAGTCTCAGGAATCCAGTACATGAGTATCCCAGCAATCAATGCGGTCACGCCGCAGATGCCAGCTGGCAAGGCAATGCTCATGCCTGGAAGCTGACCCTGTTAAAGTTAATACAGTGACATACAGTTAAAAGTTATCTTATTGAAACACATTTGTTTAGAGTATATTTTTAATACTTTTATATTTTGCGATAACAAACTTACCATCATGGCTACGTAAGGAGCTATAATGCCTCCTATACGAGAACTTGTTGACCCTGTTCCCTGGGCAGTATTCCTACGAAAAGAAACCGCAGTCAGAAACATGTTTTTCAAAGAGTGAATAAAAAGAACGGAAAACAAGCAAAGAAGACATCATGAGAAAAACAAATAGAAGGACGAAGCCGGAAACCAATTGCAGTCACGTGAGCGAGAAAGAAATTAATAATTAAAGAGAAAACGAAAACACGCTAGAATATTATTAGAACTGAACTGTTAAAAAGGAAAAAAATAGTAACACCGAGAAAATTGATGCGCATCTAAAATGTTTAAAAAAGACGACTAATAGATCTTAAAAAGCAAAATAGGAACGAAGAGGCCATGAATGAAGCAGTCTACAGCCCTGTTTAATCTAGACGCGCAAGTTCTTTCAAGCGTACGAATGTGAAAAACGCCTGCGTAGTCGGCGCTACCAGTAGAGGTAAGTCCCTTCATCTCCCTTTCTTCCTTCCCTCCTTATCCCCCTGAGTTAGCTCCAGCTACGCAGTCAGTTCCTGGGATGGGTATTCGGGAAAGGACATGCAGGAAACGAAAAGTGCTAGTTAGATTTTTTTGGAATCTTTGTTATATTTCTGCAATTGGTATAATGTCCTTATAATCCTATAAAAGTAACCCATACACACATCTTTTACCTATTATTAAAGCTATAATTTTGCCTTGTATATATATATATACCCTTAGAATAAATTTTAATTGGTGGAAAAGTTTTAACCTCAACATATATATATTGAAGCAGAGAATTGATATACCTCAGAAGTGTTGGAAACAGCTCCGAGGTGATTAAGTAGACCCCCGTCCAGTTGCAGTCAATGAAAATTGCCCCTAAGAGAGACAAGGCGGTGGCTGCAACAGGGACAGCTACAAAGGAAGAAAATATAAAAGATCAATTTTGAGGATAGTCTAATTTCATGGCACTGGAATGTTTCCTTACCTTTGTGAACAGTCAAGACCAGCAACAGAGAAACTCCAGCCATGAAGATGATTGCACCGTGAGATATTCGACGCCCAAACCTGGCAAAAAGGCCAAGAAACAGTGATGAAATATGACGCAATTATCGAAATTAGGAACGTTTATATCCTGCAACTTAATTAAGGATCAAGGTGAAAAGAGATTCATGGTAAATTTATTCTTAATTTACTATAGTTAACTCTGGCTTTGCTTTTGTTTTTGTTTGTTTGTTTGTTTGTTTTTGTTTTTGATTTTTTGCTTTTGTTTAATAACGCGTACAGACCGCGTTTCGGTTCGATGTCAAACCTTGTTCAATGTGTAGAATATTAGGATTACGTATCATAGATCTGATTTTTGAATGGATTGTCCGGCACTCGGAAATGTGTTAGTTAGGTGTGAATGCTTCTTCGACCAAAGATAACCGGAAATTTTTGCTCAATTTCCTATGATAGAAAATATCTAGGAAATACGAGGAAATTGCATTTTCCCAGACATTTAATTTTCCTATCACAGGAAAATGAAAAAAGGAAGGAAATATCTAGGAAAATGCAATTTCCTATGTTAGGAAATATCTAATGTATTTTATTTGTCCAGTTCCTAGCTATAATAAGACTTATAAGAGGGTCTGGATGGGGCTAACTGACAACTGACAAATGGCCCAAAATTTAACTGACAACCGACAAATGCCTTAAAATTTAGATGACAACTGACATTTGTGTAGCCTGTTTTTAACTGACAATTCAACCAAAATCTGAAAAAATAGTCGTTTTTCTCCATAACCCTATCTCTCCCAGGGACAGTTGCATGTGACAAAATTCAAGTGGATGTCAAATTGCTGAATCTTGGTCGCAAAACTGGTTTAGAAAGAAAAAATGCCACGAGAAATAAATAAAAGCCTTTGTTAATCATTAATTTCCATTTAACGGACAACTGACAAAAAGGTTAAAATTTAACTGACAACTGACATTTGCACACCCCCATCCAGACCCTCCTATAATAGGAAAATGCAATATTTTCTTGCTGATATATTGTCTATTACTGATAGGAAAAGGGCAAAAATTGTCAGTGAGATATATAGGTGTCTCCATATGATTGTTCTCAGAGTTCTTATCTAGTTCAGAATAATGCCTTTTAGAACAATCATTGGTGCTAGTTGTTCTCCTTTTCTACCACACGAACCGTCTCGTAAATATCCCATGGCATTAAGATCGCCCACAGGCCAATGGCCAAAATCAATGAACCATTCTTTCACCCTAAAGCGACTTAGGATGCAGTATCTTCTAAAAGTAGTTTATAAAATCAAGTGTACACAGAAGAGCAATTATAAACAGTAGGCGAAGATCGCCCTGCAGCAAGCAAAGTGGAAAACAAGTTTTCCTTTGATACGGGGTAATAAAGGATCGAGAGCAACTGGTCACCTCTGAGAATACTTCCATGTTCTTTCTAATGCAAAACTACTAAATATACTTCAAATTCATTCAGCTTTTAAACTCCAGAAAAACAAATAAACAAACAAACACAATTACAAAGAGTTTTCATTGATCGTCAACATTATCAGTCGAATAACTTTTACGAGGTTTTCTACTACAACCCCAATAGTAAGAGGGTGCATCGTCAATGCCTGATCAAAATCATCAACTTACTTGAGATACACAAGCCAAGAGAATGGAATACGCAGCAATGTGACTGTTTTCATGATTGCAAAGTTCACATAAATGTTACCAGAGAGATGTGTAAGGAACAACAAGATCGCATAATGGACGAACGCTGTGGTGAACCTGCAAGAAAGTTAACGGTTATTACTCGAGCTTCCGTAGGAATGCCCGAGTTATAAATTGAGCTTCGTTATTATTATTTTCCTCGTTCAGACGCAAAACGCAGTCTAGTAGGTAAAGCGCATGCGTGTAGATAGTAGAGCGCATGCGTGGAATTAATTACTCGGGCTTAAGCAGAGGCACATGGTTGGACATCATGGCGGCTGGATTATCGAAGATGTCGCTGTCAAATTTAAGGATAAATATGTTGTCTAATACCCTCAAACTGCATACAAATGCACACCTTGTTCGCGGTAGGCCCACAATAAAAGATGTTGAGCGTTTTCGAAACGAGTCGGTCCGCGAACTTTACTAGAGATCAATTTACGAGCGAACATTTTTGAGTTTATACGAACGTATTCGTTGAACTATACCCAAGTCATCTAAATTGTATTGCTATTTGAAAGCTAAAAACCAAGAAAATAAAGGAAAGTTTGTGCTTAAATTCAGCAGCAGAATTTAACGTAGTCTAATTAAGATTAAAACATAGAGCAGTAGTCGATGTTTGACACTGTTTTCATCTGTAATGATCACCAACTGGGAATCAATTCTGCCAATAATGTGTTGAAGTTGTAAGAGTTGTGAGTATTGCAAATCATTTATATTAAAGTTAGTTTGTTTGAAGGCAGGCAGAATTACCAACAATTCTATTATGTAAGTAAATGATTGGATTGTCACTCGGAAATGTGTTAGTTGGATGTGATTTGAGCCTACGACATTCGGATTTCCGGTCCAACGCTCAAGCACTGAGCCTTGCGGATAAACTGATAAACAGATAAACTTTAAAATACATTTATTTGTCTTTTCAAATAATTGTAAAAGTTGTTGTTATAAATAAAGCAAATGAATCAGAATATCATGATTAAAATTGATAGTACACTGCCGAAGTCAAATAAGTTAGTTTGAAAACAAAAATCAATTTTTAATCCGATGGGTCTTTATAGAAAAGAAGGCCAAGCCTGTATAAATGCGCTTTTAGGTCAAAGAGCACAGCAGAATATACGAATGGAGAATTTAAAGGGACAATGTTAACAAAGAGAACTCATGAATTACTACATAGAAAGCCCGAGTTCACGCAGCTATGCGTCTTGTTATAACTAATAATATTCTTGAAATAATTGAAAAAGATACTAGTGTACTCGATTGTGATTGGTCGAGAACAGTGCAGTTCAAGTGTAATACAGTGTAGAAGAAGAATTTTAAGAATGGAACGAAATGGGAAGAATGGAGAATAAGCCTTTTCAGGTTTTCGTCCGCCATTTCGAATTGGGGCAAACGCTGCAAAGTTTATAACTCGGCTCGATTTCGTCGGATTTTCAAACTTTTAACTTCAATGATTTGCGGACATGCATGTCATGTACCGGAATGAAAATAAGACCAATACGAGAGTATTTTAACTACGTTTTTCAAGTCAATCTTTTTTTCGCGAATGGTCTTAATATTAACGTGGCGAACGTTTTATCTTGAAAACAAAAATCCTCTTTTTCTCGTCTTGAAGTGTTCAAATATCTATCATGTAAACAGGGATGAATAACAAACTTACCTCGGCAAAGCCCTTCATGAGCAATCTGAACTACATACACAAGAAAAGCATGAAAAGTCTTGCCGGGGAGCTGCGGCTTAACAAGGGGCAGTTAAAGAAAAAACCTGAGGGAGTGCTAATGGCCGTACAAGATCAAGCACTAAGAACCAACAGTAAACAATTGTTGCCTTTCGCGGGCTCCCTGTGTATTTACCATTGGGTTTCCTGTTTATTGAAAAGCGAGGTTTCTAAGTAACTTTTCAAGATGGTGGACAATGTGATGTGTTTCGTAGCTACAATTTCTGCAAGTTTTGGTCAAATTTTCGACTGTTTTGCCGAAAAATCAGCAAAAATGGATCACCGTGACTTCCAAATAAGGTAATGCCTGCCCAAATATGGAATAGAGTTGATTGCCGAGCGAATGACAACTTTTTATTGACAATTGAGAATTGATTAGCAAAACATATCTCCCCAGTGTAGGATGTGTGGTGACAGGGAGGAAACTTTGAGCCATATAGCTTCCAAGTGCAGTAAGCCAGCCTAGAAGTACTATCGCGGCTGGAGGCATGACAAGATGGCACAAATTATCCACTAGCATTTCTGCGATATGCATGTACTTGAAAAAGTACAAAGATGGTATGAGGTATGTCAAAGTGCGGCAAAATTATTTAAAAGTGCGACAATTATTGCAAAATGAGTTGGAAAAATTCCTTACCATTGATAACAGACGATTAAGGACCATTTCCTTAGCTTGGGAGTACGAACAAGATCAATTGGTGTGTACTTTTTGGCTTCTTTTTGCCTCTTTTCCTGTTCGAGTCTCACTTCTTCCAAAAGAGTGCGTAGTAGTTCGACATCGATAGGCTTATCGTCCTTTCCTCCATATTTTTTGACCGCGTCTAGGGCCTCGTCTATACGGTTATGAGCGATGAGCCATCGAGGGGATTCTGGTATCCACCTCAAGTAAAGATTTCGATATAAAGTATAAGTTAAAGGAAATGAATACATGGATCGACACGCAGTTTAGTACAGTTTAGTACAACTGAGACTACCTGAGGTGAGTAAATCTTGCTTCAATTTCAATCACAGAATGTAACTACGTCGTAGCCTAAAAACTGATTAGAATTATACACAAAACAATTCTGTAAAACCTAAAACTCTTTTCATGAATCTACAAATCTAGAATTAGACAAAAACGCACAATGCTGCACATGCTTAGATAACCTATAGGCAAGCAGAACTAAAAACGGTTGGTCCTGCCCATGCAGGGTCCAACAACTAGCCACACCCGAGGCTGTCTAAAAAAACATGATCCAAAAGTCCCTAGCGAAAATTCTCAACAAACAACAAAATTATTGAAAGTATAAAATGTATAAAATGTATAGAAAAACGTGGCGTAACAAATGGATGGATGGATGGCAGTTGGTTGGTTTGATAGATGTAAGAAAGCTAGTACAAATAGGGAACCACTTACTTCCAAAATGGAAACAGCAATATCGCTGGTGCTGTGGCAATTATCATAAGTATTCTCCAAGAAGGTATGAGATACGAGATAAGAGCGAATACCAATGCAAATCCATTATAATAAAAATACGTTAGGTTTCCAGCAGCTGTCCTTTGTGTTGGTCCAACTATCTCCATGCCGTAGATGTACAGTGAAAGCATGACTCCCGTCAAACCAAATCCAACGAGAAAACGCAGGAATGCAAAGAATGAAATGCAGTCAACACATGCAGATGCAACACCAGCGATGAGCTTAAACGTCAATCAATCAATCAATCTATCAATCAACTAATCAATCAATCAATCAATCAATCAATCAATCAGTCTGTCAATCAGTCAGTCAGTCAGTCAGTCAGTCAGTCAGTCAGTCAGTCAACCAAATAATCAATCAATCAATCAATCAATCAATCAATCAATCAATCAATCAATCAATCAATCAATCAATCAATCAATCAATCAATCATTTAATTAATCAATAAGTTAGCCGTCAGTCAGTCAATCAATCAATCAATCAATTTATTAATTAATTAATCAATCAATCAATCAATCATTTAATTAATCAACTGATCAATCAATCAATCAATCAATTAATCAACTAATCAATCAATAAGTTAGCCGTCAGTCAGTCAATCAATCAATCAATCAATTTATTAATCAATTAATGAATGAATCAATCAATCAATCAATATATGGTTATATCATCGATAAGTATGTCAGTCAATCAAAAACGTAACGATTCTGTACAATACCAGGAGAGCCAGCCTAGTCCCCAGGCTATCCCGTCTCTCGTTTCAAAACGTGACGTCACAGAGTGACTCCAACGGGAACGCCTAGCGAATAATGCCAAAGTTCAAGATGGCGGACGCTAACTTAGAGACAAACTCGAGACAAACGTGATGCTTTAGAAGACGCTGTTAACTTCACAGTTAAATGCTCCCGGATCTCACAAGACACCCTATATGTGAAATTAACTGAATTGAACTGAGTTCAAAACTCTAACGGTTGTGTGTTCGCATCGATCGAAGCAATACGATAAGTTGTGTTCGGTCTATTCGATTCTCCACTTCGAAGGTAAAATCTCTTAGTAATTAACGGCTATCTATACAGCTAAAATTTCTGGTGAATTGAAATTGCTTTATTTACACAGACTACTATCACTAGTTGAGTTAAATCCACATATATTTATGCACTTGAAATATAACAAATCTCCGTCAGATTCTCTGTAATAAATGTAACGTATCTGATATTTATCAAGTTCCCTTTAGCCGCAACAGGGTTCAATTCAAATTTTATTGTAAACAAACTTCACTCAGTTAGTTTTATAATCACTACTAAGACTGTGATTGTTTGAAAATGTAATAGATTTGAATAAAATGTACTTGTGCGTAGTCTCTTGACTCTGAAATCCCCTTTTACAGTCTATAATCTTCCTCTATGCTTTCTTAAAAACATGTAAACTCGTAAAAATCCAATTTTTGGTCTATATTGGTGAATGTCGATACTCGTTCCACCGAAATTGTTGGAAAAACTTTAAAAATTCATGTTGTTAAGTCAGCTAAAGGTCAGGGACACTGTTGGTCAAATCAGGGACACTTTTGGTCAAATCAGGGACACTTTTGGTCAAATCAGGGACACTTTTGGCATTATTCGCTAGGCGTTCTCTCGCGCTTACGCCCTCGCCTCAGGTCTCGCTCGCGCTTCGCGCTCGCAGAGGAACGCCTGGGTACTAGGCTGCAGGAGAGCATAGCCAGGAGAGTATAGTGAGACACGCATTTCTTGGTTCCCGCGGATTCTGGCAATTTTTAGATCTAGACCACAAGGCACTCGTGCGCTGTGAAAAATGTATATGAGCTGTGTCTGCTGAAAAATGGGATTTCCAGGTTTTTTTGTTTCTGTTTTTTGTTTGTTTGTTTTTTTGTTTTTTGAACAAACTCGCGAAAGATGGGTTTCGCGCCGGTCTGCCTTGATCTTCATTAGCAACACTGGAACTTGCAGAATTTATATTTTGCTGACACCATGCCGCGTGGTCAATCTTTATTCGACAAAAGTTTCCAAAACTAAACGGAAAAATCCTTTCATAATTTGTCAGCTCTATTCTAATATAGAGCTACAGTAATTGACGAAATATGAAAAAAATTGGCACTACAGAATTATATATTTCGTAGAATCGAAATTTTGAAATATTTTAGATTCTGTTCACGCCGCGGCCAACCACCCCCCAAAATGTATTATTTAAGAATCATTTTCTGATAACTTTCTAAGCATTAGATGTTTTTTGATGAAACTTTGTCAATGAAATAAAACCATTCTGGAAAATTTTTTCTTGGTATTTTCACGACACAAAGTTGATACTATGACGTCATTATCAATGTTGCAATTTTTTGTCAATTTTTGAAATTATGAATTCAATTTTTCTAAGTGACCAGTTTGAAAGGTACTATCCAGAGGAGTTCAAATCTGAAAACCGTTTTTCGATAGCATCAATATTTGATGAGTTATGAGAAATTAAATAATAGACAAACCACCCCTCCCCCCTCACCCAATTTCTTTAGGAAGATTTAGGAAAACAAACCTCTTGGTAAAATTTTTTCTGTAATGATTTAAATCAGTCTATTTTTGCCTTAAAATACTATACTAAATGTTTTCTAAAATCGTATGATTTCCGAATTTTGAATTTCGTTCTCAATGTGGAGATATTAAGGAAAGTTTCATCATGACGTCATATGATGACGTCACAAGATTTTAACTTTTTGTTTTAAAACAGACAATAAGAGAAAGTTGTTCCCAAATGTGTATCGCATCTTTTCGTGCTAGACAAGTACTACATATGTAAATTGTATTTGGTCTTCATACAACGATAGAAATATACAAAAATAATTAATTTTGAAATCCCTCAATGATATGACGTCATCAAAAGCAACTAAAATTTAAAAAAAATATAACTTCTCACATATTTATGCTATCAACAATCTGTTTTCGGCATACATCTCCTCGTTGTCTAGTCTTTCGTTTTGCTCACATAAATGTAGATTAATCCTTGTTTGTAACATCATCAAAAAGTTGCAACATTTCTGGTGACGTCATAATATCGAAATTTTCTGTCAAACGTCAATCAAAATGTTGCGGCGTACAGTGTCTCGCAATAGCCAAAGTTTAGTCAAGAAACTCTTTTTCGGTCAAAAGATATAAGGAAATATATATTTTTGTCACGCTGTGATGAGACATTTGGGGGGTGGTTGGCCACAGCGTGACGTTGTGCAGAATTTTTTCGTTCTTCGCCAAATGAAAGGTGAACACATGGACTTTCTTTACAATGAATTTTAAAAATTCACCATGGAAAACGTGTTTTTATTTATTTGATTGGAAAACCTTCGTTAAAGCTGACGCGACGTTGCTATAGCAACCTTTCGTGTAATACGTTTCATATCAAAGTTCCCTAATTCATGATCTGTCATATGGTTGGCTGAACGAGTGTCAAAGTATACATCTGTAGCAGCTATTATACGCTTTTTACTATTGGTATCAAGATATTTAAAACTATAGTGAGCTACCCTAAAATAGCCCGAATACGGTACAGCACGTCAGAAATGCTTTGCAACCACGAGCCTCTTGCGCGCACTTAAAGGCTTTGAATATTGCGAATAGCGAATACTTGCAACTTGCATTTGTTAATGCTAGCGCCAGCTGAAAGTTAAATGTTCACATGAGACAGACCTCGCATTGACGTTGCGTCTGATTTAAGCCCTCGCCAGGCGACGAAGTTGATGCAAGGTTGCATCAGTTGCCGAAGATTCCTTAACGTGCACGCATGAAGTCTCAGTCTCTCCTGGTTATGCTCTAGCTCCTGCTGCAACTAAAATTTAAAATTACATTTTCTAAACGCAAACTGTGAAGTCAAACTCACCATGATGGCGTTACAAATGAATATGCAATTTTTTCGGCCCCAGGCATCCGACATCATCCCGGTCACCAACGAGCCAATCAACATTCCAACAAAGTAGCAGGAAATAGTAATAGCGTTTAGATACGCACGATTGCAAATTAAGTTCCACTATAGAAGGAAAAATATATACACACATATTTTGATATTGTATTAGTCGGTGAAATGGTACCATTTTATATAGAGATCTGAAGATACATGAAGATATGAACAAAGATAAAAGCTGAGCAAACAACACAGGCCTCTTCAAAAACAAACAAACAAACAATGAAATATCGAATCTTTGTTATGAAGAGTAGAGGGATTTCTAGTTACTTCGTGCGATAAAGAAAATTTGATGTGCGAGGAGACGCAATATGGGCAAAATCTGCCATGCAACTTTCAACTCCTCAACTCATCAACCAAATGTTCCACGATTTTATTGTCCGTATTACCGTACCCTATATACAACAATACTCGGACAATAGCATGAGTGACTACCTCATTATAAAATGACTGATAGATTATGGAATACCGCACAAGCCCTTGATACATATGGTATAGAAAGGGCATAATTAATTGAAATGATTAATTTGTGCGCGTGTGTTTTCCAATATTGTCAGAAGCCAGGTTAGCACGACAAGCATTTTGAGCATGCGCGAGATTCTTGCCTAAAAGTTAACGCACGCGGCAGCCTCAATTTTCAATGTGTTAATAGAAATGACACGAGTGCCATACATGACGCCGAACTCTTTATGACACGGCCCCTAATTCTAAGCACGCGGGCCCATGATTTGTGGCACAGTTTTCGTAATTGTTATCGTGTGTTGGCCTGATAGAGGTGCCTACATGTAGTCTCCTTCGAGGCCGTGCATCGCGAGAATGGCTTTTGTGAAAAATTTCAAATCACAACATACATACAATACTCACCTCTGACACAGTGCTTATAAAAGGTCCTTGAAACTGATATAATTTACAATCATCACAACACTTCTTTTCTGGGCACGTGACATTAGCAGTGATACATTGATAATCAGGAGCACCAAAAGCAAAGACAAGTGCCATAAACTGGCTGGTAATAGGGAAGACTAGAAGATTTGTTAGACCATAAAGAAGTTTCTGACACAGACCAAAGGATTTGACGTGGCCAAAGATGTCATCATACTCCCGGATGTGATTATTTGATTCTTTACGGCCCTCTACCATGGCTGTAGCAGCTAGTAAAGAAAGTTGGCAGAATAAAAAAAAAACATTACAATGTAAAATTGTTACAAAATTACTATCATATCTCTTGAAGATATGAGAAAGAATGTGTCTGTAATTCATAGTTCATTCTAGTGTTGCGGAACATAATTTTGGTCAAGTCTGTGACTGACTTTTTAAGGAATAGTAATCTTTCGTACAAAGATGTAACTATTTCACTTTTACAGATCCTTTTGTCAGTGAAATTGTATTAATATGAGCTGAACTCTTTTTGAAGACAAGATTGTGTCAACACTGCATTTTAAGTCCTTATCCTTGTGGAATAACTCCCTAGTAAGAATAGATAACAAACCAATTTCTCCTTTTAAAAAATGGCAAAGTAAAGGCATTATAACAGTTGGTAATATGCTAGATAAAGATGATAATTTCCTCTCATGATATGAAGGGATTAATGAAAAATTTGAGCTTCAGGACAGCCAAAACTGGCTTTTTTCCCAGGGGAATATTATCTACTCTTAAGACGCTAAAATCTTCACAGGATATAGGAAACTTACCCGAGCTAGGCAGACACTTTAAAGAAACAATTTTTAAAATCTAAGAAAGCCAGCTGCAGGGCTGCTTATACTATGTATATATACAGGAAAAAAACTCTACCTGACAAAGCTCAAAAACAGTGGTTGGATGATTGTAATATCATGGAAACTGATACTATTAGATGGAAAGACGCATATAAATTAAGAGTGTCAGCCTTACAATTTTCCAATTTAAGTTTTTACATAGGAAACTTGCAGCCAGTGTTTTTCTAAGTAAAATGCAGATTATGGAAAAAACAAGAACCAGAACACCGCCTGGCTCATCTCTTCTGGTCATGCCAAATAACGTCTACTTTCTGGACTGAGTTAGAAGCATGCTTAGGCAGGCTTGGCATAACCTCCAGAGATCACTGATACCATTAAAATTGAAAATGCATTTGGCCTGAGACCAGATAGTTCTAAGTATAAATATCAAGTTAATTTTATTTTTCTCACTGCTCGTTATTATATTTGGTTATGCAAATATAATGAACGTGAACCATCAGTAAATGGCCTCCAATTATACATGAAATCATTATATGATATAATTGTATATGTTTGGGCATAAAGTTTGATTGTAATTATATGATATGGAATCGAAAAGATGCCGGTTACTCAAAAAATATTATAGAGAAGAAATGGAGGCCCTTAGGGCCGCTACGCAGGCTATAAAATCACCTAATATCGCCTAATATCGCCCACGAGCGCCTAAGAGCGACAACTCGAAATGGCTAAAATTTCCCAATATCACCTAAGCTACAATCACGTACAAAAATCCTTGAGACAGTTATGAAATTCATACATTTCAGCTGTTACTTGATTAGGTCGCCTCTTCCTTACAAGTTATTTATTGAATCCCCCTCCCCCCCGGGTCAATGTTGTACCAGACGATAGCCCATTCTATGGACAACATTGTGCACATGCCTCAACATTGGGTGAGAGGGGGAGAGGGGAGAACAATTAACTGAAAGTGATGGTTTTTTTTTTTTTTTTTTTTTTTTTCACAACTTTATTGGACAAACCATAACTAAAATACAAGAATTAAAGGAAGAAAAAAAAATCAAAAATCGACATTTTTTTCCGTTTTGTCTTAACCTTTTTGTCCGGCATTGTAGATCGCCTAATATCGCCCAAGATCGCCCAAAATAACGGCGATTTTAGGGCCCGGGGTAGGCCTTGCCAGATAATGAGCTTGGGCTGCCTGTGCAACTGAAGCCGTTAAAAAATCAGCGAGAGGCTGGATCGAGAAAAATCACAGGTAGCCCAAGCTTATCTGTATTGACTTACTGCGACTTTTGAAAGTTCGATTTAATTTATTTGCCTTTTGATATTTGATATTTGATATGATTTATTTGCAATTTGATACAAAATTCGGCCTGAGCATGACTCCCCTAGGCTGTTTTGGACCTAACGGCAGTGCTGTCTACACCTCCACGCGTTAACCCATCCCAACAAACAACGCAATTTTGTGATTTGTATCTTAATCACCTAAACTTGATTAAGTAAGTTTGACCTTTCCACCACTGTGCTTGTAAGAATATCTCATCACCAACAGTGATAGCCGTATATTTTGTGATTAGAGCGGTTTTCGTATGAGTGGGAAACTTACCGTGCCGTACCGTGACCGTGTCAGTGCCGTAATATCTATAAAAACATTCGAAATTCATGCCGTAACCGTTCCGTGTCGTGAATGTGCCGTTTTCCCAGTCATACGAAATCGGCTCTATTATTCCCTTGGAATTTACGGTACCTTGGGGCACAAATACGATTTGAAACGGCTGTAACTCCTCAGTATACACCTATTTCAATTAATGTTGTCGGCAAAAGTTTGCGCGACTCACCCGAAAGGGAGTATGGGTGGAAATTACTAAAGCTATAAAACCACATAAATCAGCCATACGACAACTCAAAATAGCTTACCTTGACCTTAAACACGAAAGAACTTCATTTGCTGATCTAAAATCAAGACCAAACCTGAAAAGAGAGTGATTTTTTACCTACTACCCATACTCCTTTTCGGTCTTGTCGCGTAGGCTTGAGACCTCTCGTACGACAACCTTTTTTTGAAATAGGTGTATCAACAATCGATTCCACGTACCACAAATGAACTAGCAATGAATGATATTTCCGATCCCAAAATTTCAATTGAGATCGACTCTGATTGTTGTCATGTAACGATAAAATTGTTTTACTACACTCACTACGTATACTATTATCTCGAGAAAATGACCTAACTTTCTTATTATCAAGATACTCGCACAATAAAATTTATATGGCAGCTCGCATACGAGTTCTTGTTTTAATTATTTTTATATATTTTTCTATAAATTTACTCAAAGATGATTTTCAGTTGGGAATGACAAAACAGGGAAAATTGGGAGTCACGGTGCTAGTTTTGGTGCTATGATAGCTCGAAAAGTGCAAAATCCCTTCAACAAATTAAACAAAAAGTTTGACGTCTAGCTTACTGTAAGTATTAAAATACATATAACAGGCTTGTAACATGGTATATATGGGATCAGGGATCAAGCTCCAAATTATGGCCAGGATCAGGGATCAGAGGCCAGGGCTCAGGGATCAAATGGGTGGGATCGAGGATCAGGGACATTGGGTCAGGATCAGGGATCAGCTCAGTTTTTTTGCACCAACGATCAGGGATCAAAAATGTCTAAAAATATGGGCTCAGGAATCAAAATTTCCGTAAGAACCCGGGATCAGTGAGACGAAAATATACCATGTTACGAGCCTGATATAAGATAAAGTCTAGCTTTTAGATATGCTCAAGCAAACAAAGTATCATGAAATTAAATATACCTTAATGTATTTGTAGGAAAAGCTAATAGACAAGGCGGCGCAAAACTGAAAAAGTCGATCGCAAAAAGTGTAGAAGGCATTTTGGGGTAGAGGTTGGTAATATAACTATTCTAAATTAATTTTTCATGCTGAATGCGAATATGACTGTTACCAAGACGTATTCGGCAATCTTATACGTGTAAATGACGTGTTTTGTGAATTGCTACTGAGTCATTTCATACAAAATTTCGTTTTTTGAAAATTCGTATCTCCTTGATTTTTCAACTTATATCCTTCAAACTTCACAGTTTTACTGATCTTGATGTGCTCTTTCCAGCTGTGGTCATTGTTTTTAATTTTGGGAACTTTTGGAATTACATGAAAAAGCCGTTAGTATGAAATGACTGTAGCAATTCACAAAAAACGTCATTTACACGTATAAGATTGCAGAATACGTCTTGGTAACAGTCATATTCGCATTCAGCATGAAAAATCAGAATAGAATAGTTATGTTACCAGCCTCTACCCCAAAATGCCTCCAGGTATCTGATTTTCCGAAAATGCGCCTTGTCAATAACTACTCACAATCATTTGAAATTCAACCTTAAAGTTCAAAGTCTCGTCTGAAAACAAGCATTGAGACGGACTTCAATCCGAAATTACGCCAGTGAGACAATTGACAATTTTACTATCAAATAAAAATCCATCAAACGGTGGTTGGGATTTTGTTGCTTAGAGAAGCCACATTAAGGGCATCCATTGAAATATAATTTATCCATCAAACGGTGGTTGGGATTTCTTGCTTAGAGAAACTGACGCATTTTCGAGTCTTCGTGTAATCTTGACCCGGCGGGCTTTATCTCGTGTTCTATCGCACGCGATTCAATCACTGCCTATCGTCCCATTTTATCAACACAAAATGGAACATTATCTGAGTACGGAAATACACAGTTTACCGTTATATGGCTTGAAGTAACTTCTTGTTGATCTTGTTTGTCAGCCTGGCTGTGTTCTTCACATGAATAGAAGTTTGGGCGGACAGTCCTTTCACTGTACCGCTACATGAAGCTTTTGAAGGATACAATTTCAGGTTAAAAGGTTGAGCATCACGAAATTGATAAATGTCAAAACTTTAAGTACATGATAGAATGTAGATCTCGAAGTCACAGTGGCTCAGTGGGTAGAATGGTGGTCTGATAGCTGACGATTTGTTTGACTTCGCTTCAGTCTACTCATCTTTTTTTCCTTCCTTTTCTCATCATCTTTCTTTTGTAAAGCGCCTAGAGCAGATTTTGGATAGGCGCTGTATAAACGGTTTATTCTTATTCTTATCACTATTATTATCAAAGAATCTCTTTTTGTGTATTATATTAGCCTACGTTGCCGGCGCTCAAGGGAAGGGAAGGGAAAGGGAGGGGAGGGAAGGAGGGGAAAGGGAGGGGGAGGGGGACTGGGGAGGAGAGGAGGGAAATGATTTCCTTCCTCTGCTCCCCAGTCCCCCTCCCTCCCTTTTCCCCTCCTTCCCACTCCCCAGGCTATTTGTGTGTATTACGGCGAATGCGTTACCGTAGTACGATGCTATCAAGTATCGAGTTTCATTGAGGGTCGCCACAGGAAACCCAAATAGCTTTAATTTAGTACTGATTAATTCTTCGTATGAGGTGCACCAGCCAGGGGTGTAGCGAGGCCTGAGCAAAGGGGGGGGGGGGGGGGGGCGGAATTTTTTTGAGACCCTAGCTTTCAAGAACTTCAATTAAATTGCAGTCAAATTAGACAAGGCGCATTTTCGAAAAATCGGATACCTGGAGGCATTTTGGGGTAGAGGCTGGTAACATAACTATTCTAAATCGATTTTTCATGCTGAATGCGAATATGACTGTTACCAAGACGTATTCTGCAATCTTATACGTGTAAATGACGTATTTTGTGAATTGCTACAGTCATTTCATACTAACGGCCTTTCGTGTAATTCCAAAAGTTCCCAGACTTAAAAACAATTACCATAGCTGGAAAGAGCACATCAAAATCAATAAAACTGTGAAGTTTGAAGGATATAAGTTGAAAAATCAAGGAGATACGAATTTTCAAAAAACGAAATTTTGTATGAAAACACTTACAGTTATGCAAGAGATACAAACAAATTTCGATTTTTGAAAATTCGTATCTCCTTGATTTTTCAACTTATATCCTTCAAACTTCACAGTTTTAATGATTCTGATATGCTCTTTCCAGCTATGGTCATTGCTTTTAAGTCTGGGAACTTTTGGAATTACATAAAAAAGCCGTTAGTATGAAATGACTGTAGCAATTCACAAAATACGTCATTTACACGTATAAGATTGCAGAATACGTCTTGGTAACAGTCATATTCGGATTCAGCATGAAAAATTAGTTTAGAATAGTTATGTTACCAGCCTCTACCCCAAAATGCCTTCTGCACTTTTGGCGATCGACTTTTTCAGTTTTGCGCCTTGTCTAAATATGGAAAGGTTAAAATTTCAAGGTCAAGTTCCTGGCAAAATATTTCCAGCATCGAGAAACAAAAACAAACTTCGCAGAGCCGTAGACAGACTGTTATGGAGTTACCGAGATAATCGACCGCCGAAGGCGGGAGCAGCTTGGGGGGTGCGGGGGCATGCTCGCTCGATAAATTTTGAAGTTCAGACCCTCGGAAATGCGATTTCTAGCATTTTGAGAGCATTTGCGGCATATTTATTATGTATTAAAGTTATGACTATTTTGCACATCCTGGCAAAGAAAAAGAAGAGAAAAGGCATATCTGATATGAGATACTAGTATAGAAAATATCTTTAATGTTTAATCCTTACTAAAAGTTCTTCGTTGCCAAAGTGTCTGTGTTTTGATCGTTTCTCGACACAAACTCGTTTGAGACATCAAGAATTAAAACTAAAAAAAAAGATATCTGAAATTTTACCGAGGCAACTGCCTAGGCCTCGCTTGCCTCATGGTAGCTACGGCCCTGCTTCGCCCAAGTGCGGACTATACTTCAGATAATATTTAAATATTGTGAATTAAATTAAAAGTAAAACTTTAATTTGACATCATTGACATCACCCTTAACCCTAACCCTATCCCTAACCTCCCCCCCCCCACCCTTAGCTTGCTACGCCACTGGTACCAGCCAAGAAGAAATAACCGAAGAGGAGTATTCCACTGTATGAGGTTCTGTAACCACCAAAAGAGGTGCTGATACTATCTTTAACTTGCTGTATTTTGAGGAAAGACCCTGGTTTGCCCAATCTGAACATCTTATAGGTGAGGTGACATACTAGTATTCTAGCATTCCAAGGCTTATATAACGTCTAGCACCCTTGGAGTCCGCAAGTAACGCGAAGGCCTTGTTGGTCCTTGTTGGTATTTAAACACTGGCTAGTATCGGCTTATGGCAATATTTATAACAGCATCGTGGTATTTGAATGATTGTAATATATTTGAGAGACTGTGATTCATGAATAGCACTTCTTTAGACAGATTCTTGAGTGAATTTACTTGTCCGTCTATTGCTCAGCGAGCACAGTCGGTCGAGGTATAAAATAGGCTTTCTTTGTTCGTCTATCACGAAATGCAGATAAATCTCTTCTGAGAGTCTCTTCTGTTAATAGGGACGCAGCTCAAAACTCAACGACCTAAAACTAAGTAAATACGCATCAAACCCTAAAATAAACTAGCCAGAAGTGTCCAGGAACTATTAATCTTCATTTTGAACAAACTTTCGAAGAATCGATTAGAAAAAGAAAGCCTTTCAGAGGCAAAATTAAACTCATACTATTCAACTACCAAACAAACGGTTGAATTACAACACAGGGATCCCAAACTCGATGGATGGTAAGCCTGTGATATAATGTATGTGTTTGAAAACTACTTTAATTTAGATATTTAAGAAATAAAAATCGTTTACATTCTACCGACATATATTTATTTACTGTAGTAGGTACTTCTTGTAGGCGACACCCAATGTAAACCACTAACCCGTTTTGGTATTTAAATTTTGGTCAGTTGCTTATGGGAGGTTTGATTACTATTCTGGTGCGGCACTGAACGAGGGTTTTCCAAGGATGGTATGCCTGGATATGCATGTTCCATTTTGTTGTTTGTCTTCATTTTTCTCTTATTCATCTCTTTCAGTAAGCTATGGCTGCGGAGCGCAATGAAAATGAAGGTCGAGAGTACGATGATATTTTTAAACATCTGAAATCCTTTGGTCGATACCAGAGGATACTTTTTGGCTTCATTGAGTTTGCAGCTTTTCCTATCACCGCTCAGATTTCAGCGCTTGTCTTTGCTGTTGGTACGCCAAATTTTCACTGCACCACCGAAAATATAACGTGCTCTAATCAGCAATGTTGTGACGGGTGTAAATCGTATAAGTTTGATGGACCTTTTACGAGCTCGGTGTCAGAGGTGAGTAGAAGGGCCGGGTGAATAAAATGTGCATTTCAGTCAATGCCATCACGAAATTTGATTTTAAAAACGTGCGCGCCTTCTGTGTGCAAATTTCGAGCACGTGAAGATTGATCAGACCACAAGAGGAGTGTTCACTTAGTTATTTCGTGAGTGTTCTGATCAATCACCCTGTGCTTTAAATCTTACCCAAAGCACAGCAGGCATACATCAAAAAGGTAAAAAAATGTAAAGGACCTAGCTTATTTTACGTCGGTAGCTCGAGGGAGGGGCGGGGGGGAGCCGGGGAAAGGGTAGATGGGCTCCATGGAGACTCCTTTGTGATGGTTATTAAATATGTGCTTGGTAATGGTTTTTACAAAGCAGACCAGTCATTTTTTATATTTTACCACTTATAACATCACAGACACGCTGGGTCCCCGAGGACATGATGAGCTTTCTTTCTAGTTCTTTCTTTCTTTCTTTTCTTTTCTTCTTTTCTTTTCATAAAATATACAATAAGCAATTGTCCAACAGCCCACGTTATATCAGCACGTGTTATTTTCTATTTTGCAATTCATTTCTGGGACAATTAAGCTTTTCGAGAGAAAGAGGGAGAAGGGGCTGAGGGACAGAGAGAGGGAGGGGATAATTTGGAAAATTTCTTCGAGCAACATCTCGCAATTTGATTGGTTGAAAACCGTTGCTCCCGCCGTTGCTGTTGCTCCCGCCGTTCGATGAGGATTTTCACCTTTTACCACAAATAATTGTTGCAAAAAAGCCAGTCGCAAGCAGTTTTCCATTCTCTGTACTCTGATTAACAATGGATTTGACGTCACAAAATGCTCAAAACAATGCAGTGAAACTATTTCCACTTGAGTTTTGACAGTTTTGTGACGTCAAATTCATTGTAGGTGACAATGGAAAACCGACCACTTGAGATTAGTTAACGTGAACTACATGTCAAATACGAAACAAAATGCCTTTTCATTATTTTTAGTGGGATTTAATTTGTGATCGCGCGTACCTGGGTGCTACTACTCAATCATGCTACTTTGCGGGGATGCTGATTGGTTCGTTGGTGACCGGGATGATGTCGGATGCCTGGGGCAGAAAGAACTGTATGTTCATTTGCAATGCTATTATGGTGAGTCTCACATTTATGATTTTAGTTTTATAGAACACAGCACACACATATGATCGGTTTCTGTGCCAGAATCCGGCGAAATTACGGTTTAAACTACAGCTGTCACTAATACGAAATCAGTTCTATCATCGATAAGCGAGTACACAAAACCTCAATAAGTAACCAACTTCAATACAGTGGAACCCCGCTCTAAGGACACCCGCTTAATAAGGACACCTCGATATTAAGGACAGATTTCAAAGTCCCGATTAAAGCTAAGCTTTTTCGACACCTCGGTTAATAAGGACACCCCGTTAATAAGGACATTTTTTTCCCGTCTCGACGGTGTCCTTATTAACGGAGTTCCACTGTATATAGATTATTATCGTTTACGGAGTCAGAGTTTGGCAAGTCCATATGATTTGATCGGTTTTTAGTAGAACGTGGATTACCGAGGTTATGGTTAATTTGTATACAGAAGCTTGTTTGTATGAATGTACTCATGTTGAGAAAAAGAAAATCAAGAAGGAAAGGACGAAGAAAGGAAGAAGAAAAGGAAGGAAGGAGGAAAGAAAGAAGGGAAGAATAATAATTTTATGGATATTCATGTGTACATATGTTGGATCTACTAATATAGATTTAACCTTTTGGTCACAACATAACGTTTTACTTTACGTTAGACGTTTCGACAAACGCTTTGGTCTTCTTCAGAAGAAAGAAAGAAAGAAAGAAAGAAAGAAAGAAAGAAAGAAAGAAAGAAAGAAAGAAAGAAAGAAAGAAAGAAAGAAAGAAAGAAAGAAAGAAAGAAAGAAAGAAAAGAAAGAAAGAAGGAAGGAAGGAAGGAAGGAAGGAAGGAAGGAAGGAAGGAAGGAAGGAAGGAAGGAAGGAAGGAAGGGAGGGAGGAAGAAAGAAAGAAAGAAAGAAAGAAAGGAAATCCACCAACTACCTCTATTATATTTGTCCATTAGCAAAAAATTAATTATAAGATGATATAGATGGTATAGCTAATACTTCATTATTCCTCCGTAATTTCAAGCTCATTGCTGGTGTCGCATCAGCATTTGTCGACTGCATTTCCTTCTTTGCATTCCTGCGGTTCATCGTTGGATTTGGTTTGGCGGGAACCATGCTTTCATTATTCATCTATGTCATGGAGTTGGTTGGACCATCACAAAGGACTGCTGTTGGCAACCTGGACTATGTTTACTACAATGGCTTACCGCTGGTTTTCGCTCTCATCTCGTATTTTGTACCTAATTGGAGAACGTTTTTGGCGATTACGACTGCACCAGCTGCCCTATTGTTTCCATTTTGGAGGTGAGACGTTTTTTAGTCGAATTCCTTAAAGGGGGACGACGATCAAAATCGGTTAAAATTTGAAATTGATTATTCCTAGTTGAAGTAACTCAATGATGACAATAAATGCATATGAAGAATTACTTTCCCAAAAATTCTGCATTTTAAGCTCATTATCACCGAGAAATTTGGATTTAAAAGCCAAGAGAACAATAGGTTTGAGTAAATGACGTCATTTGCATACAATTCAGATGCTAATATACTTGATAATTTTGATCTCTCTCTTTTGAATATAAATCAAATATGTTGCTGTGTGATTATAGGAGCCATATAGCTAAGTTCAACCGAGTTTCAAGTCATTTTCAAATTTCATCGTCGTCACTTTAATATACCTCAGTGTAACGATGAAAGAAACTGATGAGGTATCATTATTAGGAGAAAAAATTCTCTCTGAGAGAGTAGAGAGTGCAGTTGACATATTGCTGTGGAAGAAGCTTTCGCTTTGAATTAAATCTTTCCGCATAGATGGATGGATTTTAAGTTTCATGCTTTGCTTCGCGGCCCATGTCTGAAGTATACAGTGAGGGACAGATGCATGCATGCATCCATCCATTTGTCTATCATCCTATTATTTTCTGACCTATACTGACATGCTGTTTGTTCCACATAAATCCATCTAATCATTGTAGCTATAAATACATATTTAGGCTAATACCAGAATCCCCTCGATGGCTCATCGCTCATAACCGTATAGACGAGGCCCTAGACGCAGTCAAAAAATATGGAGGAAAAGACGATCAGCCTATCGATGTCGAACTACTGCGCAATCTTTTGGAAGAAGTGAGGCGTGAACAAATACGAAAACAAAAAGACAAAAAGTATACTCCAATCGATCTTCTTCGTACTCCAAGACTAAGGAAGTGGACTATTATCATGTGCTTTCAATGGTAAGCAAAAAAGTAGATTAGTCCAGACGGGGGGACTTTGTGATACTCGCGAGGAAACCCTGAGGGCTTGAAAAAGAGTTAAATTAAGTGCGCTATCAAAATATCAAAAAATATTAAAATATCGAAAAATATTCTGGTATATGATATTTTGCATGCCCTGATGAGTGATAGCCAATAATTCTTCGGTGAAATGGACTGTTAATTACATTGTCTGGCTCCATTCTTTCCACGAAGATACGTTTTGAACTGTTTGGCGTAATCAAGTTGTGGACTTAGAAAAAAGCAAGTTGCGGATTGTAGTCCTTCAAAAATATTGCAAATTTTTCACAAAGGTTAATATTAAATTTATAGTAATACTCGATGTGATGTAATCCCTTGTCATCCATGTGCCAAACAGAGATCAATAGACGACTTTCAAAAATAGCGGCCTAGTACATGAGAACGAGGCCAGAAAGGCCTTGTTACCAAACATAAGCGTGGCGACACTTCTATTGCTATCAAAGATCTAGACGATGTGTTCCTCTTCCTTTTGAAATACCTATTTTCTGTGCATTTTACATGATACTCTGCTTCGACTCATTTGATGCCATGATGATTTTAGAGGCCTTTCTGACCTCGTTCTCGTGAACAATGAGCCCGCCATTTTTGAAATTGTGGAATGTTATTGTGAAAATGGTTGGATGGTTGGCACGTTAACATTGCAATAGGTTTTTTGGTAAACAGTGATCAGCTTTACAATAGAAAAACAAACAAAAACAACAAAAAAGAATAATATAAAAATACTCTTCCTACAACAGGTTTGTTGTAACCCTCGTCAGCTATGGAATATTGTTATTCCTTACACAACTCTCTGGTGACGTGTATTTGAACTACGTGATTATGTCGTTGGCTGCAACGCTCCGCGTACCAGTCTCATGGCTTGCATTTCTCAAGTAAGAATGATGATTTCAACCATTTCGCCTGGTATAACTTATTGAGTCGATTAAGGATTGGCGTTTTCATGCTTCATATCTATATATAGTGAGAGATGGCTTCAGCTCTGGACATACTGCAGAATAATATTACCAGGCAAAACATTTTGTAAAAACGAAAAAAAAAAAAGAAACAGATAAGCTAGAAGGAAGGAAGGAAGGAAGGAAGGAAGGAAGGAAGGAAGGAAGGAAGGAAGGAAGGAAGGAAGGAAGGAAGGAAGGAAGGAAGGAAGGAAGGAAGGAAGGAAGGAAGGAAGGAAGGAAGGAAGGAAGGAAGCAGGCAGGTAGGCAGGCAAGCAGGCGGAGAACCTGTGAATACGTAGTCGGACTCGAACTTAACTCGTCTGCTTTGTGCGTTGTTCAGGTTTGGTCGTCGAATATCTCATGTTGTGTTTATCGTCATGGCTGGAGTTTCCTTGTTGCTGGTTTTGGCAGTCTACAAAAGTAAGCCTTGCTTGACAACAAATGTCTCATTATTCTCCTCAGGATATTTATGCAAATCATTGTCGCTTGTCCAAATAATTGCCGGTTGTAAATGAGTGACGTATTAGAAAGGGAGAGTTTCATAAAATACATCGCAGCATTCTAGGCTATTTTTCGAGATTTAATTTAATTTTTTAAAATCTTTTTTTACTCAGTCGACGATCTTTTTGAGATTTCCTCTTTTTCACGCTAATTGTCGCTATTGTTTTGAATTGTGGCCCATCAAAGTGTAATAGTTTTGCTTTAAAGCAAGACTGACGTCAAATTTCAAATTCTCACACACCTAGAAAAAGGGCTATACCATTTACTCGGAATAAAATAAAGACAACGTTCACCAATACATTCATTCTATTCTACACTGTAGATTTTCCTCATGCGACTAGAGCTCTGTCTCTTACTGCTTATTTGCTAATTGATTGCAACTGGACAGGAGTCTATGTAATCACCTCGGAACTCTTCCCAACTATTCTAAGGTAAGGTTATTAAATTCATACTTATTACTGGTTGCAAGTGACGTCGCAGCTGCCTTCTTTGACGGGTTGCAAGAAATCTTTTCTCATTTGCGTATGTTAATCGTCAATTAATCCAACATGGCAAACTTTATGTGTTCATTCTTAAATGATCGATATCGCAAACAACAGTTGAATTTGACTGATTTAAACCTTGGGCTCGGTACTAAATTCTGTACACTGCAAAAACGCGAGAGTAAATTTACTCAAAAACTTGAGTAAATCGGTGCATCCACAGTGACTCACTTATCCGAGTAAATTTACCCAGTTATTTGAGTAAAGGGTATGCAGTTACTCTAGCTGTTGTTTGAGTAAAGTGTAGTCTGTTACTAAGTCATTACTGAGTAAATTTACTCGGATAAGTGAGTTACTGTAGGTGCACCAATTTTCTCAAGTTTTTTAGTAAATTTACTCGCGCGTTTTTGCAGTGTATTAAGCTCATTTCACAGCGTTCTGTAATCCATCCACGATATTCATGGGTTAATAAGAAAAATGCCCCCACCCCTCCCCTCTCTGTCCCTTCCTCAATTAATTGGAACGCTTTCTTAGACAACTGTAAAAAGGCGGCAGTAACTACAGCCTTTTCAACTGATTATCTTCACAGGAATACTGCTGAGGGAACTGGTTCAACAGCTGCTCGTATTGGTGGGATTATAGCTCCTTACGTAGCTATGATGGTATGTCGATCTTTCTTTGATATTCCTATCTACATTCTATCAGAGTTTTAAAGGCTTTTATCTGTGTGTACGAACATAGGAACATCTTTTATGCCTAACTTCCCTCAACAGGGTCAACTACCAGGCTTAAGCATTGCCTTTCCGGCTACGATCTTCGGTGTGACCGCGTTGATTGCTGGGATACTCATGTACTGGATTCCTGAGACTTTGTACTCACCGATGCACCAAACAATCGAAGAAGTCGAAGCAACTGATCCAGACTTTGCGATACCTTGTTGCAAGAAACGGCGTGGTGATAATCAAGAAGAAAATGTGTTGCCTGTTGTTTTGGATTCCAAAGTTTAGTCCGACGGCCAGTATGCTCTTAACTTAATTAATCCTGCATGTCAGTCTTTGCAATAGAATGACCCAGTTGGTTGTATATATATAGTAAACTCCATCTAAGGTGGACACCTTCGGGACCAGCGATTAGTGTCCGCCTAAGAGAGTTGTCCGCTTTAGAGGGAGTTATGATATCATAACAGTAACAGCTAGGGAAAAGACTGAATCGCTCTGCAGGTTATGGGTTATAGATTCCTTGTAGGTACATATTTATGAGTTTGACTAATTGTCGCGGGTGGCGGGTCGCGGGTCGCGTGTTCGATGTCGCGGGTGCGGGTGGTTGGTCGCGGGTGCGGGTAGGATTGTCGCGGGTGCGAAATTCAAAAAAAAAAAAGACAAAAAACTAAAAAAAGGGAAAAAAGGGCCCGGTTGTTCGAAAGCCGATTAGCGCTAATCCGGGTTAACTCTAAAGAAAACATTCGGAGTTAATCCTCTTTCGAACAACCGGGCCCTGGACAAGTCGTGAACTGGATTGCAAAATGCCTTAAGAAACAACAAGAGAAGGTCAAGGACTCGATTTTAGAATATCAAGAGGGAAGCAGAAAGAAAAAAAGACAAATCGACCAAAGATAAATGAACATTTCAATGTAGTAGTATAAATTACATACAGTAATGTAAACTAGGTTGTGATATGAATTGCCATTTACAGAGTACAAAAGTGTATCTGTTTGGAGCGTTTGTTGAACATGGTCATTGTTTGTTTTGTAAGCACCTCACGATATTAACGTAGAGAAAATTGCAACAGGAGGGAGGAAGGGAGGGAGGGAGAAGAGGGGAAAGGTTGATTTTGATTTGATTTGGTTTTGGGGGGTTAAATTTCTACTGCAAACACTCGTCACAAATATTGGTTAGAGTTCTAATCAGACACTCACTGTCAGGTACTGCAACCTTGCGAATTACTTTGGCTGTAATACACCACAAAATGAAGGCTAACATGTTAAAGGACATATGGCTACCCCTATCAAGCGTTTAGACAGTAATAATTAAAGAAATGGTTCACGCTTAGTGTGCATCCGTCGTGAAATGGGTGCATGTGGGAGGTTGCTAAGCACGAAAGAAGTGCGAGTCTTGAGTGCTTATAGGCAACCTTCCAAGTGCATCCATTAATACATCACACATCAGGCGACGAATAATGACCGGTCCCTTAATCTAAAAGATGTCAAAATATTTGAATTCACTAAAACCTCTTTCCAAATCGTACTTTTTCTTGTTTGGTGACGTCGTGAAGACATAGGAGATGACGTCATAGAACTCCGGTACACTATCGTCAACTTAACTCGTCCTCAAAGTTTCATGTCTTTCCAATTAGTTTTATGAGTGTTATGGGCAACTAAAATTTACCTCGCAACGGGCAAAATAAATTGTTGCCATCCCCCTTATAAGGGCGTTTCAGTGCTTCTTAAAATGGCTCCTATTTTTAGACTCGGGCATTCGCAGTGGGATATAGCTGATAATGATTCCACTCAAAATATAATATAATTACTAAACTACTCAACTGCAATGTACACGTTGAACGAGGAAAGACATTTTTGGAAAACTGTTAATTTTTCCACTTCTCAGAAGAGTTCATATTATTCATGTGATGCTGACTTCGAGAAATATAGTTCGACGTGTTGTCTTTTTCTACAAAGTTTCATACGGTAGTTCCTTGTCTACAAAGAAGTACCTTAAAGGCGTTGTGGTAGAATCTGCTCATTAAGCCATAGCACAAAGGATGAAGAAAACCGGGAAAGCACGTCAACAAGAATAGATAATTGCGTGTAACACCAAAATACTTCCAATTGTTCCAGGACAGGTGGCCCATATACTCCAACATCAAGAAGCACTGATATGGAATGCTGCACAGAACAAAGATTAAAACGATGGCATAGAACATTCTCAACAGGTCTGACTCGTACTTTTTGAGTCTGTCGGCATCCCGGGCGAGTGCTCTGGGTAGGGCAGAATGAGCCGTCGAGGTCGTCGGCTTGTCGAGATCCCTTTGTTGGTCTTTAACGTCACAGTCAGATTCACTTTCCATCTTAGTCACTTCGATTTCGGTTATGTCGGATCTGTCTCTGGATTCACTGATACTTGGCGTGACGGACACTTCCTTGTAGGATCTGATGAATTTGAAGATAACGAAAGCGTAACAAACAAGTGCCACTGTAAACGGAAGAACGTAATTGACAACGAGCTGTGCGATGATGTATCTTTTTTGTCGTGGAGAAGGGTAACTTTCATCAAACTTATCACCAGGTAGCAGAAGCAGACACCAGAACTTGTCTGCCATGGAAGGGACCTTTGTCATGTACAGAAAGTACGGGACGAAAAAGATGAATGCCACGATCCACATGCCAACGCCTATTACTTGAGCAATGCTGTTAGAGCGAGTTCTATAAAATGTTAGGTTTCGCACGAAAAGGTATCTGACTACCGCTACAGAAGCGATACAGGTTGCGACCACCATTTCTGCAGTCATCTTCACTGGACTGACCAAATGGCACATCCATTCAGGGAAAGGCCAACTATGTAGCTCCGCGTAGCTTTGCAGAAAGGGCAGGCAACATGCACTGATTATTTCCGCCAAGGCCAAGTTAGAAATTACAAAGTAAGTGACTGACTTCACTAGTTTGGCTCGCACAACGGATTTGATGACCACGGTATTTCCAATAATAGAACCAAGTATTACGGCTGCAACCAAGAACAATCGCAATCCACGGAGGGGTCCTGGCTCCACAAATTGCTTCATTGGCTCGTTACGGTTCAACAAAGAAATATTGGGATGTGAAGTGTTGTTTGGAGTCATCGTGGTAGTCTGATATGTTCGCCGGCAATTAACGTTCTGGTGAGCTGAGATTCTTAATAATAATCAAAAATGAATTAAATTAAGAGGCTTGAGGGAGATGCGCTCAAGTACTTCACCAAACGATAACTGTTTCCGATCAGGACTGTGGTTATCATTTATAAGCTACTCTATGAAGACATTCTGGGAGGTTGCATAACCCAAACATACGGTAATGTTTATTTTTGTTCAAGCCTGGCCTCTGTAATTTCATTCCTTCTTATCTTACAATATTTCTTGGAGAATATTTTAACTGAGCTAAGAATCTTAAACAAAGAGCTGACCTTCGCACTGTTAAGAATGCCGCCGTTTAAGTCTTCGACAGTAAAGTCCTCGAACTGGAGTAGAGTCAAAGTGGCATTTGTGAAAGTCACGTTATTTGGTGCCAAGTTTTCTTTTTCAACAATAAACATCAATAGTTGCACTTTTTAAAAACAACCTTGAACTATTTTCACCTTCGAACTAGTGCCTCTAAATCTCTTTAGCTTTTTGAATATCGCATACCGTACGGAAAAGTGCAAAAAATCCTTAAAGTAGTTCTGGAGCCTTAAGATTTCATCAGTAATTTTCTTAAAAATCTTTGTCATTTAGAGATGACTGTTAAAGGAAATAAAATGTCGTAAAAGTAGGTATTTGCAATGTTTCGCGGTGATTTTGCTCAAAAAGCACGTAATCATAGAAGTCTAGAGCTAGTGCAAACACTTTTTTCTGGAAAAAAGGCCTTGGCTGTTTTTAAAGGCAGATCTGAGGTCTATCTGGCAGTTGTAATTGTATAAATCAGGTGATGATTACGCAATTAAGTTAAGCGCCCCTAAACAGTGCAGAGTTGTAAAAATGGGGAATTAGGAAAAACCGAAAAAGTGATATAAATATATGGCCTTGAATAAAAAGATGATGATGAAGAAGAAGAAAAACAAAACAAAACAAAACAAAACAAAACAAAAAACAAGGGGTCACATTATTTTTAAGACTTAGAGAAGCACCATGGACAAAACTCTCTGATATCAATAATTCTAGCGTTGCTTTCGCCAGCCTTTTCAGTAGATAAGTCTCACTAAATTTGTAAGCTTAGCTTTTATACGTTATGGCTTTTGCACCTACTTCACGCAGCAAACGATCGATATATATGTTATTGACCGAGCGTGAGTTCCGGATAGTAGAATATTTGGTCGGGGTCTTTTTTTCTTCTTCTTCTTCTTCTTTCTTTCTTTTTCTTTTCTTTTCTTTTCTTTTCTTTTCTTTTCTTTTCTTTTCTTTTCTTTTCTTTTCTTTTCTTTTCTTTTCTTTTCTTTTCTTTTCTTTTCTTTTCTTTTCTTTTCTTTTCTTTTCTTTTCTTTTCATTTCATTTCATTTCATTTCTTTTCATTTCTTTTCATTTCTTTTCTTTTGTTTTCTTTTGTTTTCTTTTCATTTCTTTTCATTTCTTTTGTTTTCTTTTGTTTTCATTTGTTTTCTTTTCATTTCTTTTCTTTTCTTTTCTTTTCATTTCTTTTCTTTTCTTTTCTTTTCTTCATTTTTCTTTTCTTTTCTTTTCTTTTCTTTTCTTTTCTTTTCTTCTCTTTTCTTTTCTTTTCTTTTCTTTTCTTTTCTTTTCTTTTTTCTTTTTCTTTTTGCATACGTACAAACGTAAAAAAGACCGAAAAATCTAAAAAATCTAAAAAAATTAAAACAACTTAAGAAAAAAAATTTCCTAGCCAAACAAATCAAAACAATTAGCAAAAAATTCCCGCGCTTTCTGTCGGGTAGACGCGCGCGTCTGCACACAGGAATGGCGAGAATTCTGAACTTCTTTGATAAAAAGCAAACTGGCTTTTGCTTTAAACTGAGCTGATTTTAAAACGAATATATAGTTTTAAAAAATGACAGAAAATTAGTTTTTGATTCAATTTGCCAACTTCAAGCTGTCGTAATTGGGCTGTAATCGAGTTTTTGGAGCTGTAAACAGCATATTCTGCACTTTTGTCAGTTGAGTTTGCTTGCTCGCTCGATCGTCGCCAAAAAGGTCATGTCTTCGGCTGAAGTTTAAAAGGAAGAAATGAGTTAAAGCTGACTCCGAGACTCTCAAAATGTCTACAAGCGCTTTTGTACCAAATCTACGTGTCTCTTGAAGACGATGGCCGGAAAAACAAGTCTTTTTGAAGAGAATGAGTGAAAGGATAGCCCGCGATTTTCTCAAGCTGGATCAATGCGTATTTTGTATGATGGCTCGGTGAGTTTGATTGTAATGTAAGCTTATGTCTTGTTATTTGTTGTAATTGTTGATACAGCTATTTGGATATCCATCTTCATTTCATTAAATTTAATTTCTCATCGGCTGTTCGATCAAACATGAGATACTTTAATTCACTGAAGGAAATTAAATCAGTTATAGTAAGCTTATATTTTTTGCCTACACAGCCAGTTTATTGAATGTTTGTACTGGGTCGGCGTCGTTTTATCTTTTCCAAAATGTCCAAAGCTTATTCTAAAATGAGGGTTATTTGATTTTTTGCTGTATTTTTCACTCATGTCAACTCTTAGCTTTTTAAACAAAACTGAAATCGAGAGAAAACAGCCACGAAACGTAAAAAAAGTGTTAGTGTCGGTCCGGAATGCCGGTCCAGTCCGTACTGCAGGATTCCGACCACTTGGAGAACCAATCAGATTTTTTCTTTTTTCTTCGGACTGGTCTGCCTTATAACAATGTTTGACATTTTTTTCAGGATTTGGTCGATAAAATGTTTTTCTCAATAAAAACGAGAATCTACGTTCTCAATCGCTGACTCGCTAGTGCCCAGACTCCCCACGATAAAACTAATGTTCTTTAAAAAATTAGCGCGGGAGAATGCGCGCGTGAGATCGCGCAGCAGTAGGGGCCGAAACTACCTTAAAGATCAAGTATTTAACGAATACATGAACCGTTAGCAGGTTAACGAGATTTGTCCTGCGCAGAGTCAATCCTTTTGAGATATTGCAGATGTAACATGCATTTTTGTTCGTAATGGGGGATCTTTCTTACTAGAAACGATGAGATGTTGTTTTCTCGCATATAAAATTCTAGTTTTTCGTGATCTTGTGTTCTTCAATTGCTTCTGACAACTTTTCGTGGTGATATTCAACCAAAATGTTGTATATATGACGTAGGTACTGTCGCACAAAGTGGAGGGGGATTACATCACCATTCGTTCAATACCGAAAATAAGCCCCCGAATGTAAGCCATCCCCTTGGAAAATAGCCTCCCAAATTTTAAATGCAAAATCCCTTAATATAATACACCCATAGGGTACGTTATTTTAAAAATTGACCTAAATAAACTAACAATACCTTCAAATAACTTAACAATACTTTCAAGCCCCTTATCACACAAAGCTACATAAAGATTTTTAGTATACTTGCAGAGTCTTAAAGCTAAAAGGAGTTAGTTTATGGTCATAATCAGCACAATATCGGATACCCACCCAAAATGCTAACATGTTTGAAACCCAAATTTACCCCCTGTGGATAAGCCCTGCCCCGAGAAAGCCCACCAAAACAATTTTGCGGCACAGAAATCCTGCTGTCCGGAAAGTCTAGGTAGGATCGAGATAAAAAGCTACTTAAAAAAGGAAAAAGCACTGGTAAGATCAAAAGTAGAATATAAATAAAACACAACAACAATTTGTGTCAAATATGCACAACAATATTTTAGAGTAGGCGTGGTAACAAAATGTAGTTTACTTTCTGCTTTTGTAGACACTAAAAGTTTACTCCTAACAAACTCAAGCAAAACTAGAAAGTAAATTCTTATTCTTAACGTGATGTACGTGCAGCATTCTCAGGGAAAATACGCGTGTTTAATTGACGACTCCCAACTAGTATCAATGCCTTGCCTTTAGTTTCAAAGAGCTAGTATTTTCATGGTATTCAGTAGTATTTTAGGATTTTACGTAACTTCAAGAACATGATAGATTACTGAAGAATGTTTTTCAAATTTGATTTGAGATCATGAAATTACGCCCACAGTCTTAATATTACATGCTTTTCAGAAACCCAAACAGTGTAATGATAGTTACACTACTAACTCAGTGTTTCGAAGGCTAAGTGACTTTAGAAAATCGAATTTTATTTCTAGATCTGGATATAATTGCTAGGAAAGTACAGTATGTGATGATTTGTTAGAAAGCTCCGTAATTGATTTACCCACAGTGTAACGTGTCTTAAGGAACTGTTGTTCTGACTAAGTCTGGGCTGAACCTTTACTTAAAATATTCTTGTGTCATCTTGCAGTTGAGAAAAAGCAAAAAAATCATGCAGATGCATTGAACAGTGATTCAGTCAGTCAGTGGACGAGACCCTCTGAGTGTTTCAAGTAACATTCGGCCCCTATCCACCCTCGGATCGATTTTGGCATAGTCATGCAGGAATGTATACCCAATTCAACATTCCTCTGAAACCCACGGATTATCGAGAAAGCATGGATAGATACAAAACCTTTATATAATTTTGATGTTACAATATAAAATGACAAATTCCACTTCAGAAGGCAAAAGCTTTCTGGCTAGAATGATATGATAAAAATCAAGTGTAAAAACTGACAAGCGAGTCCGCCATTACTCTACAACCTCACAAAATCGAAAAGAAATCCAAAGCTGGCCCTATATAATATAGTATATATGCGTCTTTAAATTCCATCATACTAAACCACTTCGCATCGACCATCAAAACTGATCGTGAAACTAAAGACAAAGTTTGCTTTCTGCTTGATATAAGGTTATGATTAAACTAGACGCATAACTGCGTGAACTCGGGCTTCTCTTTGAACGTTGCGATTTATCTCTGTTAGCTAAACGTTTGAAATAATTAAAACTCAAATAACATTGTCCTCTGGAAAAGTTGCATCATATGAGTATAAGCCATTGCAATTTTAAAGACACACACCGTGTGTGACCGAGGGAGCGTTGCGTGACGAGGTTTATAAACACGGCTGCGAGGGAGACTACTGGAGACATTGTTCCAAGCCATCCTGTCAACATCATATTCCCTGGCTATAAACAAACTTTCCCTTAGAGTGGAAACGGTAAATCCGTGAAATACTATTTTTCCAATGATCGCAAAAATGTACCTTTGAGGACTTGGGTGTATTTGAACGTATTACCTTATAAGCAAACTGTCTGAGCTTTCTACTTTTATTGTTAAGGCTTTTTAGAGTTCGCATTGGTATTCTGCTCGGTTCACGATCACGTTATAAAAACACTCTACCCTGAGTACTTAGCTTATAAACATGTCTGTAATTATAATAAACATACTATGAATATAAACGAGATCTAGCATTCTTTGTATTGATACAATTACGTTCAAATCATATAGCTTTATCTAAGTTATTACAATCATTGAGCGATGAATTCACCGAATAGTTTCGCAATAAACATCAAGCCTTGCTATAACAAAGAAATCAAACACTCACTTTAATTAATAAGCTTAATAAAAAATACCTAACGTGATAGAATTGAGCATTGGGAACGTGGTTCTAGTTTGACACTTCTTCAGTGCATCTTCTTCATTTACAGTCTTTGTCTGATTCTCCTTTGTTTGTTCGTCGCTGAAACTATGTTGAGATTTAACAATAATGGTCCTTTGTGCTGTCATAGTTCACATAAGATTGAGAAGTTGTTTCAAAATAGCTTGTTTAAGTTTAGCTTGGTTCACTATAAAATGATCACTCGTAAATGTTCTCTCGTATAGAAGTTCGCGGTCTCTCATAAGGTTCGACTCGTTTCGAAAACGCTCGACATCTTTTAGTGTGGGTCTACCGCGAATAGTGTGCATCTGTAAGTGCTTTAAGCTTACCTCACATCATTTATAAACCAAGAAGCTAAGCGAAAGCGAAGGGAATCGAAGCCTTCAAAGCTGTTAAACTTTGACCACGAGCAAAGTTATTGATCACGTGAAATGTATCGATCACGTGATAGCTACTGACCACGTGACTGCTTTTTGTGGTCGAAGACAAATAACGAAGGGCAATTTATACCTCGGGCATTCCACAGGAAGCCCGAGTAAAAAATAAGTAAAGCTAGGGTATCACCAGTGTTTTGAAGCAGTTACGGCAGTTTTCTTCAAAGAAGTTTTCAGTCCATCCTTAGCCACCAAACATTTATGGGCGAAATCATCCCCCAACTTTGAACGGCCAATCAGCATCGAACATTAAGCTTCTTCATAGTGTTTTTTGCTTTTTACTTCATCTAGGCTTGAGCTATGAAGTAAAACGAGTTCATACTAATTCAGTAGGTCAAAGATGGTAGAATCTAAAAGCCATTCACAATAAATGCTGAAAGGTTTATAAGCATTTTTTGTCCGTAAACAGATTTTAATTTTATATTTCTTTCGTTGTACAGTTTAAAAATCTTGGTGAAACACACTACAAGCCAGTGCACTTTAATTTCTGATTTCCATGTTGCTTTTACAACTATGCTGCCGTAAAAACAGTGTAGATCGTCTATCGCTCACACAATACTTTTTGATTATACTGTTCCTTAACTCAGTTGTAGTCAAATAAAAGTTCATGAAGCGAAGAAAAAAGTATTTTTCAGAATATGTCTTTCGGGACTATTGCGTTCTTTCTTGTTGCCAGTTTCAAAACCCAAGCACTGAACTGACAAAACCTTTCAAGATCACTAGTTCATGGTCATGGAAACCTTTCAAGATCACCAGTTGATGGTACAGCATATTCTTCCACCAAAAGAAACTATGCAAGGCTTCCATAATTCCTCCGTGCAGTTTCTTCCGAGTTAACGTTTTTATCTGAAATTTAAACAGCTGAATGTCCTTCGACGGTTATGGTCTTGTTGTTTCAAACAGTCAATGCAGACTGGCACAGCTTGGTACGAAGACAGGTTTTCGGTCAGTGGATTCCCGCGTAGGCATACTGTGTAGTCAAAAGTAACATGATGACACAAGAATTCAAGGCTTTTGTGATATCTTTTTGAGTTGTTTATTAATGGAAGCCCAGCGATGAAATACAGCCGAATTTCCTTCGGTGATCATGCTAGTGCGATTTCAGTCCAAGTATGACGAAGACACGTTTCTCGGTAGTCAACGTTAATTCCTCGAGAGGTGGCACACTGTTCAACCAAAAGCAACTAGTATAAAACCAATCAATTTTCTTCGACGTTCCTCTTCTTCGAATATGTGTAGATCCATTCTGTCAAAGTAAAAAAAAGCATCTTTCACGGTTGAATTGGAATGTTTTTTTACTGATTTCTGTTATGTCTTGAACATATAAAAGATAATGTTTCAATTATTGTCAATACAATGTGGGTGATAGGTTCTTCGAATTATACATGTATGCAGGTTTACTTAAAAAACCCTTTCGTCGTTGGGCGTACAAATGGGTTTCAAATGATTGAGGATTTCTTATCTTTGGAACGTAATGATATCATACGAGGATAGAAGATCTTCTGAGTGAGTTTGAAAAGGTGAGCAGACAACAACTGAAAATTATCACTAAGTTTTCATCAGCTCCGTAACATAATCTTAACTTTTTCCTGGACATTTTCATAATCTGTAGAATACGTTTGGTTACAAGCTAATGCACATTTCATAAAAACGAAATTTCCATTAAGTGTACAGCTTAGTTGCTGCATGCCATAAAAACAACAACAAAATGTCGATCGCCATAGCTAGAAGACACTTCGGTCATGTTGACAACAAGGTCCAACAACAACAGTCGAGTTCAGTGATTGTTTCAGTGTACGTAAGAGATATCTCAATTTTTTGCATACTATCGGCGACTTCGACTGATTAACTAAGCTACAACTTCGACGGCAACAACTACAATTCTCCTCCAACAAACACGATCAAGCCAGAGGAAATGATGGTAGTTTGGCTTATTTAAGTTAGAAGAAGAACTCTCTCAGTAAACAATAGAGACAACGGGATAACGCAGTTTAATGATTTTCTACTGATTTTTCTGTTACAACAGCCTGTCTCTACTATTATGGGAGTGAATTATTGCAACAAATGGTTTAAAGGCTTGGTCCGTTATACATGCAACGCAACGTGAACTTACTGCCGAGTTACAACTAGTTGCTGCAATAAAAACAGCAAGAAAATCTATCGCCAACTTCATGCAATTTAGTCAGTCAGTTGTTCATTAACTTGTAGTAATACTAGTGGAAACTAATGGAATTAAAGGATGTAGTTTTCACATAAAATGTCTTTGAACTATTATGTTATGAATGCGACTTACGTATCATTCATCGCGTGTGATCAAGACTCTAGTCAGAGTCGAAAGCTTAAGGTAAGCTTAACACTTTACCGTTGTTCCAAAAGTTAAACCACATTCATATTGCTAACCTGAGTAGATAAACTTTCATCAATGTTAATTCGGTTTTGTTTCAGACCCAAGTTAAATCTGGACGAAGACAATGGAGGAGGTTGCTCAATGTACCGTAAATGTCAGCCTCGATTTCCCGTAAGATCATCAAACCTTTTGAGAAAGAAACAAAAACAAAATAACGTGGAAATCTAAAGCATTTGCTTTGTCCATTCATGTACATTTCTTACCGTCCCACGGCTTGATACCAAATTCTATTCAAAATATTACGCGCAATCGATGCGCAACGCATCCCTCCGAACTGGTCATGATCAGTGCTCAGTACAGTGTTCCTTGCATGTTTGACCAAAAGTACCATGCAAGGTATGTATTGTAATAACCCCTTGAAGTTTCTTCCTCTTCTTCCAAGATGTGCTTCCTTTTTCGAAAAAAAATCTCTCAATAACGTCGGACTCATAAATCAATATGTCTACCGCATTCTGATAAGGGATTGTATATCACGTAATTACAATGCAGCAAAGATAAAAGACTTTAGGAGTTTATAGCATGCGTACATGTGCAATAAGTTAAAATTGGCACTAATTTTACTTTATCTTACATCATGGCGTTTACACTTATTTCTGTACAATCTCATAATTCGTTGCAACATGTTACAAATGAAGCCCGGATACTCATTTCCAAATGTCCATTAAACGCACACTAGCCATAAAATAGAATGACTTCCATGCCATGTCGATCGTTTCAGTCGTGCAGTAACAACAACTCTATTATAACTCTATTATTAGCTATTATACCAACGATGAAGGCTAATCAATATAAAGAATGGAGATATAGTTTGTACCGTGAATGTCCGGCTTGGACTGTTCTGGTTCCCGATTCACAAATCGTTCGTAACATGAATACGCGGAGAACTTGTAAATCTGTGCAAATTCCTAGTTTCATTTGCCAAAAAATGCTGCATAAGACTTTACGACTACTTGCAAATTATGCGCGCTTCAGTTGCGAAAAAGGAACTGGCCAGTTCTATGTCAATGTTGTTTCAAATCCAAGTGCGAAGACAATTTTTCATACAGTTATTGTTTACGTACTGCGTGGTTTGGCCTACTGTTCCACCTAAAGTAAAAAGCGAGCCTTTAATTTGCAATACCCCCATGACGTTCTTCCTCTTCCTCGAAGATGTGTTGATCCATTCTGTCAGCCAGAAAGTCTCCGAAAAGCAAAGAGGTTAATGATAATGCAGTTTAACGATTTCGTGATTTCTCCGTCTTTTTTTATTGCATAAATAAAACGTTTTACTCAGTGTTCTGTAACAGCTAAGTTTACTTAACCGAAGACAATTTCAATACTAGGCTCACAATTTCCAAGCCATCCAAGTCAGTCGAAGACCGCAAGTTTCTCGATCAATGTTTCCTGTACCACCAAAAGCAAGGCACCAAAGGTCACATGCAAGGCATGAATGAAGTTTCTTCCGAGTTGAATTGTAGTTATGCTAATGTCAGCAAAGGATTCCAAGGAATGTTCTTCGATTCTTCGATTGTTGTGTTCTCGTTCTTTGAAACGTTCAGTACCGCCAGCGCAAGTTTCTCGGTCAATATTTTAGTCCTGCAATTGGTATGGCGTACCATTCATTAAGTGATCATGCACCAAAACTAACACACAAAGCTTTTGTAATCGCACAAAGTTTCGTAATTCCACTCTCTCTTGTTCTCGAATATAGGTCCATAGTGTCAGACTAAATCTGGAAAGCAAAAATCTCATGAATATCATATTTGCAAACACAAAGCCAAGAAAATATAGTATTTTCACACAGTTTAATGATTAACTCCTTCTGATTTGTCAGCTAGAATGTCTTCACTGTCACTTCACTGTACAATGCAATGTTATAAACGTACATCAATTGCTCAAACCATAAAAGATCATCCACGCTGTCCTCATGCATGCAAAGTACACTTTGGTCCTGTCACTCGAGTGATGTTTAATAACTTGTAGTTATACTAACTGAAGCCAACGAAATTAAAAGGAAAAACAAGGAAAATGTCCTTTGACTGCACGTTATGTTCTCGTTGTTCAATCCCAAGTATGACAACAAATAATCTCGGTCAAAGTTTCTTGTGTGCAGTCCCGACTAAAGGATGAAAGATGTCAGTGTAGATCCTGTGTCGAAAAAACTCTGGTAAGATTCCAACTGAGGGTGTTGCATTAACTTTTCGCGATGTGCGCACACTGAGAGATAAAACTTCAAGTGTTGTTCTCATCCCCTTGCCACAAGGGTTTTTCTGCCGGGTTCTCCAGGTTTTCCTCCCTCCGTAAAAATCAACATGTGAGCTGAGAGTTGTATGCTTAAAACATTTCAATGTAGTGGTAAGTGTGTGTGAGTGGATAGTGCCCCCAATTAGTGCGAGAGTGCTAGAAGACTTGGACACTTAAATAAACAGTTAAGTTATTATTAAGTGTACGCCCGGAAGTACGTGCGTATAAGGACGCAACAATAAGAGCAAAGCATTTTTTCAAGCTAAATCCTCGAACTGTTTGTTGGTCGGTTGTGTTGTAGTTCATCTCTATCAATTCATTTCATCGGCTTACGTTCCATCACAATGCTCTTCTGAAATAACGTACAGCTTTACGTGGCTTAGATAAGACGCCCTCCTTTCAAATTCTGCTTAAGCCATTTTTATTCGCATGGTCATGGCGTACTGTATGCCTAGGCCATTGTAAAGCAAACCAGAAGTCCCAAATCCATCCATACACCGACATTTTATTACAACGGTACGTCGCAGGCTGGTACGGTGTCTGAACCAGGCTAAAGTGCGCGATTGCAGAAGTGCATGCAAATTAATGCAAATTAGGCAAATTGTTGTGTTCTAAGGACATTTTTCCGCAATCATAAACCTACGGGAACGCACACTTTCTAATTGTTGCCGTAAAACTGAAAAAAAACAAGAGCATCTATCACTTTGGTCATGGTATGCAGCAATAGTCAGTTATTTATTGACTTGCAGTAATGAATCAGTTCGACTGTTACATCGGAACTTCCAACTAACTGCTGCCATTAAAACAACAAGAGTACCTATCGCCAACCCAATTCAAGGTCATGGCATGCAACAAAAGTCTAGTTGTCAAATAACCTTAATGCAGGGCTGCAGTAATATGTTATTGGAGTTACAAAGCTAAAGGATGGGAAAACTGAATCAGTGCGGTATTTCAACTATCATTTTTGTATGAACTTCCAACAGCTACTTAATGAAGAACAAAACAATTTCTGTCGCCATGCAGGACATGCAGAGTTTACTTTCAACATGGCATGCAACAACTGTTGAGTTAATATAACTTTTAGTTATATTAATTGGAAATAATGAGATGGAAAATGTTTTTACGGTCGAATTTCCTTGGGCTTTTCTGTTCCTTAATTCGATGGAAGTTGTTTCAACTCCAAGTGCCAAGACAATTGCTTCGGTCAATTATGTTTCCCGCTGTACAATAAGCCATATTGAATTCCACCAAAAAGAAATATTCGAAACTTTGTCATCCCCTTACTTTTCCACGAAGTTGTGTTCAGTGATCAATTCAGTCAGCCAGAAAGTCTAGAAAGTCATTTAACGAATACTGTATTTACAAGTGATAGCCAAAGAAAATAAAGTATCTTTTACAGTTTAATGATTTCCTCGTGATTTTCTGTTTTGTCTTCAGCATATAAAAGATAAAGCTGAATTATTGTTAATACATTGGTTTCAAGGCCCTAAAATTATACAAATTTAATTCAAAACAAAATTTTTCTCTTAGTATAAGGCTTACAAATTTGATTCAAGTGACATGAAATTCTCGCTTTTTCTATGAAACGTTGAATTAGTCTGTTGGTACAAGTGTCTTACTTTTCTTGATCTAGTGTAAAGGGACTTTTCGACTCTTTCCTGGATATTCTCCTAGTATGTTGCAACACATTACAAGCTGGTGTACTTTTCAAATGTTCATTTTATGAGCAACAAAATAAATACCCAGAGTATCTGTCGTCAATTCCGTTGCAGCCTGCATGTTGTTTGGTTCCAAACCAACTTCGCACAGAAGTTTCGGTGAATGTTTCTCGAATGGTATATTTGTTTCTGTAAAAATAAATGAACGTGCAGGTCAGTCATAACCCATGCATGACTGAGAAGCACGTATTTCTGACAGTGACAAGTTTTTATGCTTGTGTTTCCGGCGTGGATGGCGTTTTTTTTACCAAAAGTCACATACTAGATTTTTGTAAGATGGCCATTGAACAGTCTCTACCGTTACACTCATTACGTGTTACAATACTCTCAGACTACAGTGGAGCTGAATCTCTTTTGACTGCCTTTATTACACGTCCTAACTCAATACAGATATTTGATACTTGTATGTCACTTATGTAAGGTTGCGTGACGCATGGTATATTGTAACATCCTTACCACTTTGATAAGCTTGATGTGGTACTAATAACTAATTGCTATGATCAATGTCCTAAAGGTCCTTATTGGGTCTTATCCTAATCAAATCAAATCTAATCAATCTTTTGAATCTAAAATGTAACATTAACATTTGTGGATATGTATAAAGTGTTTACTGTGTTGTTCCATAAGACTTTCTATTTAGGCAAATAGTCCTGTAGATATGCAGGGGGTCTCCTAACACGTTGGGGTCTTGGTTGTTGTGGTGTACTGCAAGGTTCCGTTGATGGGGGTGCACCTGCTGCTTGTTGTTCAGAACCGCTGGGCGAGGGCACTTGGGTTGCTGGGCTGTTGACCTCAGTACGTTCTACTGGTTCAGGGATGGGAGGTCTCTCTTTGGTGTTCTTCAAATGGTACCGATTCCTTCTGTAGGTTCCTCCATCTGGTGTTTCGACAAGGTACGATCTTTCGTCGAGCCTTGTCGCCACCACTCCCTTCCTCCATCTCTTTTCTCCCAACTGGAAGGGTTTCATTCTAACCACTTCACCCTCTTCTAGGGGCGACAGGTCACGAGCACTACGGTTATAGTTCCTAGCTTGCGTTTCCTGCCGTTTTTTCAGCTCTGTTTGTGTCTCTTGAGCCGAGACAACTTCTGGTTTAAGCTGAGACTTTGTTGTTGGGAGGAGTGTTCTTGTTCTCCTGTTCATGAAGCGCTGCACCGGACTAGAGCTCATGCCTTGCGTGGGGGTATTCCTGTACTCCAGGAAAGCTAAGTTTGGATCTGTTCCAGCGTCGCGGGCCTTTCTCATGAGATCCTTCGCCTTCTTAACAGCAGACTCTGCTTTGCCGTTGCCTTTGCTGTTGAAAGGGCTGCTGGGGTGATGTTCAACGTCCCAATCCTTCACAAACTTCTGAAATTCAGCTGATGAGAATTGAGGCCCATTGTCGCTGATAAGACGATCGGGGCACCCATACCGGGCGAAATGGCTCCTAAGCTTGTTGACCACTGATTTGGTTGAGGAAGATGGTAGCTTATCTACTTCCCAGAAGTTGCTGTAATAATCTACAGTGATGAGGTATTCCTTCTTGTCGAATTCAAACATGTCCACACCAACTTGTTCCCACGGTCGTGTCGGAAGCTGGTGGGGCATCAAAGTCTCCTTCTGCTGACTGTTCTCATATGTACGGCATGTCTCACACACTGCTACCATTTCTTTGATTTCAGCAGACATTCCTGGCCAAAAAACCGTTTCGCGGGCTCGTCTGAGACACGATTCCGCGCCCAGATGTGATGCATGGAGCTTTGTTTTCATATCGTGGCGCAGTCGGGTTGGTACAACTATTCTTTGTCCACGAAAGATGACGCCATCCTGGAGCGCCAACTCGTCCCTTACACTGAAGTAGGGGGTTACTTCTGCTGGTACGTCTTTCCGTTCTTCCGGCCAGCCAGTGAGGATCACATCCTTAAGAGCTTGTAGTGTTCTATCTTCCTTAGTTGCCTGCTGTATCTCCCTTAGCTTTGAGTTGGAGACTGGTAAAAAACTGGCAGCACAAACGTGTTCAAATTCTGCTCCCGAGGGATGTTCCGTCGTAGGTAGGTATGCCCGGGACAGGGTGTCTGCTAGGTGCATATCCTTCCCGCACCTGTATTGTACGTCGAAGGAATACTTTTGAAGCCGCATCATCATACCTTGGAGACGCTTCGGTGCAGATGCGAGAGGCTTTTTGAGAATTGACTCGAGTGGCTTGTGGTCGCTTTGCACTCTGACTTTCCGTCCATACGTGTAGTGGTTAAACTTCTCCAGCGCGAAAACAATGGCAAGCATTTCTTTTTCGATCTGTGCGTATCTCTGCTCCGTTGGAGTTAATGCTCTGCTGACGTATGCGATCGGTTGGCCATTCTGCATTAGTGCCGCACCTAGACCTTTTGTGCTAGCATCACACTGGACTTGCAGCTCCAGGTTGGGCTCGAAATAGGCCAGAACTGGTGCATCTGTCACCAGTTTCTTGATCTCCTCGAGGGCGTTCTCTTGTTCGTCTGTCCACTGGAATTCTGTGTCGAGTCGGGCGAGTCTGCGCAGGGGCTCCATCTTGTCTGCAAGTCTTGGTAGGAATCTGGCAAGATAGTTCACAAAGCCATTTAGGCGCTGTATGCCCTCGGCATCTTCAGGGCGGGGCATCTCAAGGACTGCTCTGGCTTTCTCCGGGTCAATTTTCAGACCTTCGCTCGTGAAGACATGGCCCATAAAAGTAACTTCTTTGATTCTCAGCCTTAACTTGTTCTTGTTAAGGGCAATTCCACGTTCTCTGCATCTTTCAAGCAAGGCTTCTAGTTTGCGATCATGATCCTCGTTGGCTTCCTCTTCTGTCTCGCCAACACCATAGACTAGAATGTCGTCGGTTATGTTCAAAAGTCCATCTAGCCTGTCTAGTGCCTGATTCACTCGCTTTTGGAATATCTCGCTCGATGCACACAAACCAAATGGCAGCCTGTTCCATTTGTACCTACCAAAGGGGGTGGAAAACGTTGTAAGCAAGCTTGACTCCTCGTCCAAAACACAGTGCCAGTAGCCTGCAGTCAGATCCACGGTGGAGAACACTTTTGCACGTGATAGCTCTGGTAGCAAGTCATCCAGCACCGGCAGTTGATACGTTTCTCGCTTCAATGCCTGGTTCAGATGTCGGGGGTCAATGCAAACTCTTAGTTGACCTGACTTTTTGGTGGTTACAACAACACTGCTCACCCAGCTTGTAGGTTCGTCTACTGCAGCAAGAACTCCTAGCTTCTCCAGACGGTCAAGCTCGTCTTTAAACTTTGTCTTTAATGCTGTAGGGACTCGTCGAGGTGGCGTTATAACTGGTTGTGCGGTTTCATCAACCTGCAGATGTACTGTTCCAGGCAGGGTTCCAAGTTCTCTGGAGAACACATCATCATAGCGTTGTATAAGATCATCCTTAAGTAACACGTGGTCGACATCTTCACTGACCTTCACATCGGGGGGTGGAACTGCAATAAAATTATCTGCATGCACAGTGAGTAGCTTCATTTGCTGTGCAGTACGTGCACCAATTATCGGTGTCAGGTTGTCGTTTACAACAACAAACTCGACTGAAAACTTCTTTCCACTCTTGGGATTTTTAACAATCAAACGTGTGACTCCAAGCGGCTTTAGTTCCGTTCCGTTCCACATTTTTAGGGTTTTCGTAGTAGGCTGTACGTCACTTCCGTTGGCATGTTTCTTAGTGATGATGTTTACAGACGCGCCACAGTCAATTTGAAAGCTGACCTTTCGTTTGTTAATTTCCATCTCAGTGTAAACAACCTTTTTGAAACCGGAGTCTTCGTTAATGGCATTGATGTTAGGATTCGATTCTTTTGTTGTGATACCGGAAAGAAAATCGTAATCACTGTCGTCGCTGTCATCACTGTCGTCGCGATCGGACTCTTGTTGTGAAATTCCGTGTATACCGCGTTGGTCTTGTTTTCGGCACATTTTCGCGAAGTGATTTCTGCCGTTACACTTCTGGCATCGTTGTTGCCACGCTGGGCAAAGTTCCTTTTGCATCGGGTGTTTTCGTCCGCAGAATTTACACTCTCGGGGTCGTTTATCTTGGTTTCTAGGCACTTGTTTTTCTACGTTCCAATCATTCTTTTGATTTCCAACAGATTTCCGGTCACGTCTCGACTGTTCAACAACTCGATTTACATTATCACTACTACTGCTGGCTCCTGAGATATTTTTAAGATGAGCTGCTGCTGCCTCTGAACTTCGGCACAAATCGATGCATTTTTTTAGATCTAAGCTTCTTTCTTGCAACAACCGCTTACGTATGCTTTGGTTGTACACACCGAGGACAATACGATCTCTGAGTAAGCTTTCTGACAGGCATTCACAAAAACCACACGTTTTGGCAAGCGATCTCAAGGCGGCTACGTACGCGTCGATAGTTTCGTTTGGTTCTTGTGATCTGCTGTTAAAGACATATCGCTCGTATGTCTCGTTGACTTCACCGATCGTGAACTCGTCAAATTTTTCGATAATTTTGCTCAGGTTTTTTCGCTCGTCATCGCTCGCGAACGATAGGCCATTAAAAATCTTTAGAGCATCGGGGCCAATACAATGCAGAAATAACGCTACCTGGTATTCCTCGGCTTGAGCTTTGAGGTTTGTAATGATACTGTAATTCCCCCAAATTTGTTTGTAAGACTTCCAGTTGTCAGCGATATTGCCATTGACTTGGAGATGACCAGGGGGCTTTATCCCTTGAATCAGTGGAGGTTGTGAGGGCGGTTCGTCTGCCATTTTATCAATCGTACACTTGCAACTTTTGGCGTCTTAGGTTCAGAACGTTGCCACCATGTTACAATACTCTCAGACTACAGTGGAGCTGAATCTCTTTTGACTGCCTTTATTACACGTCCTAACTCAATACAGATATTTGATACTTGTATGTCACTTATGTAAGGTTGCGTGACGCATGGTATATTGTAACATTACGTAGAGCACATGTACACTTACAACAACCTTCGAGCTGTTTATTGATTTGTAGTACACCAGTGGAAGCTAATGAATAATTCAGTAAAGGAGGAAAACAGTTTTACAGGCGAAAGTCGGCCTTCGATCGTTATGTTGTTGTTGTTGTTTCTTTAGCGTATTAGGTATAGCCGTATACCTCCACATACCTCCTCCAAAAGTAACGCGCAAGGCTTTTGTAATACCCCCATGATGTTCGGTTTCTTCAGTCTTCTTTCTCGGAGATTTGTAGATCTATTTTTCAGCCAGAAAATCTAGAAAGCAATTTAAAACTAGCTAATGAACAAAGTGTTTAAAGGCCAGAGAAAATAATTGATCACTGAATTGATGATTTCCTCGTGATTGCTGTTTTGTCCTTAACTTCATATGTAAAAGACAAAGTTTGATTTAATAATGATGCCTTGCTGTACTCTTTGACTTACACTGATTTACTTTTTAAAAATACTTGTCAGTGATATAGGCTCTCAAATGGGTTTCAAATGATTGAGGATTTCTTTTTTTATGTAACATAGTGTGCGTCGAACACCAAAATGTCTTGTGGGTTTGTAAAACAAGTACAACAACTGAAACTTATCACTCGCTTTTCATATCTGCAAATCAGGAGAGCTAAAGTTTTTTATCTAAATTGTCATAATCCTTTATCATTCATATCAAGCCGATACATACGACAAAATGTCCATTGAAAGAACAAGAAGTTAAGGCCATAAAAACAAGGAATAACCAACCCAATGCAGAAAACTGTTTTGTCATGGTATACAATACAGTCGAGTAAAGCTCGTAAATTTGAATAATGAAGCTCGTAAATTTGAATAATAAATGCAAAAAAATTTGTACAGCCGACTGTCTTGCGGCTGAAGGTACTTCAGTTGTTGTTTCAGTCCCAAGCACGACGACAATTGTATTTCGGAGCCAAGTTAGATATCACCGATCACTGCTGTTTCCGCCTGCATGGGGTTTGCATAGTCTAGTCAACAAAAGTTCAAACATGCAAGGCTTCTGTTATAGTCCCATGCATAAAGCATCTTACTTGTCCTCGAAGATTTGTAGCCACAGATCTATTCTGTTAGAGAAAATCTACAAAGCGCAATGAGTAATATGCGTGTAAATCAGTAAAAAGCCAAAGAAAATATAGCATGTTTATTTTTCACAGTTAAATAATTTCCTACTGATCTCTGTTTTGTCTTTAAAGCGAGAGAAAATAGTTTTCTGGATGATTTCCAATGCAATTTCCACTGAACGTACAATTAGTTGAATTGGAATGTTTTCCTACTGATTTCTGTTATGTCTTTAACATATAAATGATAAAGTTTTACGTATTTTCAAAAAGGATCTCCGGATTATACAAGTTATTATACATACTCATTTCGTCGTTTGGCGTACAAATGGGTTTCAAATGATTGAGAATTTCCATTCTGTGGAACGTAGTTACAAGTACATCATACAAAGGTAAAAAGAGCTTGAAAACATCTAAACATCATCACTAAGTTTTCATCAGTGTCTGTAAACATTAAACGTTTTTCTAGGCCATTTCAGAATACGTACGAACTTGGTAAGCTTCAAGCCAATGCACATTTCGTGTAAAATTTCAATTAAATTTGCTAAAACAGCAACAAAAGAAGTCCGATTGCAACTTTGGTTTTGGCCACAACAAGGTCCAACAACAACAGTCGAGTCCTGTGATTCGGTTTTGTAGGCAAGAGGCATCTCATTCAAAACTTGTACATGTGGAGAAAGAAAAACTTGAAAATCTAAATTATTGCTTTCATGCGCACTTCTAATTACCTTTCATGCGACCAACGGGCTGTTACCAGCTTCTATTGAGAAAATCCTGCAATCGCAATGGAGTTTGAAATTGCGCAGCGTAACACCGAAGTGGCTCATTTCGACCAAAAGTACCATTCAAGGTTCTTCTACGAATTGTATTAACCCCATGAAGTTTCTTCCTCTTCCTCCAAGATGTGCTTCTTTGTAGAAAAACTCTCTCAATAATGGACTCACAAAATAAAATGTCTACCGCATTCTGATAAGGGATTATGTATCACGTAATTACAATGCAGCAAAGATAAAAGACTTTAGGAGTTTGTAAAATGAGTACATGTGCAATAATTGAAAATTGGCACTAACTTTACTTTATCTTACATCATGGCGTTTACACATTTTTTCGGTACAATCTCATAATCCGTTGCAACACGTTACAAATGAAGCCCGGATGCTCATTTCCAAATGTCCATTAAACGCGGTACACTACGAGTTTTGCTGCCATAAAATAGAATGACTTTCATGTCATGTCGATCGTTTCAGTCGTGCAGTAACAACAACTCGAGTTGTTTATAAACAGTAGCTATTATACCAACGATGAAGGCTAATCAATATAAAGCATGGAGATATAGTTTGTACCGTGAATGTCCGGCTTGGACTGTTCTGGTTCCCGATTCACAAAGCGTTCGTAAAATTAATACAAGAACTCGTGAATTTAAAATTGTTGATGAGCCATAGTAACATCCATGACTTTCACTAGAGTTGTGTGCAAATTCCCAATTTCTTAACCTTCGCAAAAATAATTATATAAGACTTTACGAGTGCTCGTAAGTTATGCGCACTTCAGTTGAAGAAAAGGATCGGCCTGTTCTAACCTGTTCTATGTCAATGTTGTTTCAAATCCAAGTGCGAAGACAATTTTTCGTGCAGTCATTGTTTACGTACTGCGTGGTTTGGCCTACTGTTCCACCTAAAGTAAGAAGCAAGCCTTTAATTTGTAATACCCCCAGTGAAGTTTCTTCCTCTTCCTCGAAGATGTGCATGTTGATCCATTCTATCAGCCAGAAAATCTCCGAAAAGCAAAGAGGTTAATGATAATGCAGTTTAACGATTTCTTGATTTCTCCGTCTTTTTTCTTAAATAAAGATATAAGGCAATTGGTTTGCATTATTGTATAAATAAAACGTTTTACTCAGTGTTCTGTGACGGGTTTACTTAACCGAAGACAATTTCCATACTAGGCTCACAATTTCCAAGCCATCCAAGTCAGTCGAAGACCGCAAGTTTCTCGATCAATGTTTCCTGTACCACCAAAAGCAAGGCACCAAAGGTCACATGCAAAGCATGAATGAAGTTTCTTCCGAGTTGAATTGTAGTTATGCTAATGTCAGCAAAGGATTCCAAGGAATGTTCTTCGATTCTTCGATTGTTGTGTTCTTGTTCTTTGAAACGTTCAGTACCGCCAGCGCAAGTTTCTCGGTCAATATTTTAGTCCTGCAATTGGTATGGCATACCGTTCATTAAGTGATCATGCACCAAAACTAACACACAAAGCTTTTGTAATCGCACAAAGATTTGTAATTCTACTCTCTCTTGTTCTCGATTGTATATAGGTCCATAGCGTCAGACTAAATCTGGAAAGCAAAAATCTCATGAATGTCATATTTGCAAAAACAAACCAAGAAAATAAAGTATCTTTCCACAGTTTAATGTCTTCAAAGTGATCAGTAATATATATTGTGGTAAATTACTGTCAATACAATGCAGTTTTAAAGGCTTTATCGTACAGCGCGCAATTGCTTAAACCATAAACGACCATCCACTCTGTCCTCATGCATGCAAAGTACACTTTGGTCCTGTCACTCGAGTGATGTTTAATAACTTGTAGTTATACTAACTGAAGCCAATGAAATTAAAAGGAAAAACAAGGAAAATGTCCTTGACTGTACGTTATGTTCTCGTTGTTCAATCCCAAGTACGACAACAAATATTCTCGGTCAATGTTTCTTGCGTGCAATTCCGACAAAAAGATGAAAGATGTCAGTGTAGATCCTGTGTCGGAAAAACTCTGGTAAGATTCCAAGGGTGTTGCATTAACTTCTCGCGATGTGCGCACACGAAGAGAACCTCACTTATTAATTAATATCCATTTCAAGTGGACGTCCGGAGGTACGTGCTTATAAGGACGCAACAATAAAAACATAGCATTTTTCAAGCTAAATCTTGTAACTGTTTGTTGGTTGTGTTGTAGTTCATCTCTATCGATTCATTTCATCGACTTATACGTTCCATCACAATGCTTTTTCAAAATACACTACAACTATACGAGGCTTGTTAAGACGCCCTACTTTCCATGTGCTGTTCTGAATTCAAATTCCAGCTAGAGCCATTTTTATTCGGCTTGCTCTGGTGTACTGTATGCCTAGGCCATTGTAAAGCAAACCAGAAGTTCTAAATCTATTCAGTCAAACGCCGACATTTCTTTGCAACAGTTTGGTACGTTGCATGGCTGGTACGGCATCTCAGCGACGCGCGATTGCATAAATTTTATGTCAATTAATGCAAATTAGGCAAGTCGTTCGTCGCGATCGTTCTCTCCTTAAAGAAATATACTACTTTGCATATTTTTTCCGCAATAGCGCACGTCCGGCATTCGAATTCACGATTGTACAGCTAGTTGCTGCCGTAACATTGAAAAACAAGAGTATCGATCACTTTGGTCATGGTATATAACAATCCAGTCCAGATTATTGACTTGCAGTAATATTAATTAGAGTTTAAAGGATGGAAAACGTGTTTACAGCGGAATCCGTTCGACTGTTATGTTAACATGAACTTCTGACTAGCTGCGGCCATTAAAACAACAAGAGTTGGCTATCACCAACCCCATGCAAAGTTTACGTCATGGTATACAACAACAGTCCAGTTGGTTATTAACTCGCCGTAATGTGTTATTTGAGTTAATAAGCTTAAGAAATAGAAACCGTTTTTACAACTGACTAAGTGTCTTTTCGCTATCATTTTTACAGGAACTTACCACAAATTGCTGAAATAAAACAACAACAACTTCTGTCGTCAACGGACTTCATGCATGCAGAGTTTACTTTCAATATGGCACGCAACAACTGTCGAGTTGCTAATTAGCTACTACAATTGTAGTTATATTAATTGGGAATAATGAGATAAAAAGCGTTTTTTACAGTCACATTATTTCCTTGGGCTGTTTTGTTCCTTAATTCGATGGAAGTTGTTTCAACCCCAAGTGCCAAGACAATTGCTTCGGTCAATAATGTTTTCTGCTTTACAATAAGCCATACCGAATTCCACCAAAAAAAATGTTCGAAACTGTGTCATCCCCTTACTTTTCCACGAAGATGTGTTCAGTGATCAATTCAGTCAGCCAGAAAGTCTAGAAAGTCATTTAACGAATAATGTATTTACATGTGATAGCCAAAGAAAATAAAGTATCTTTTACAGTTTAATGATTTCCTCGTGATTTTCTGTTTTGTCTTCAACATATAAAAGATAAAGCCGACTTATTGTTAATACATTGGTTTCAAGGCCCTAAAATTATACAAATTTAATTTAAAACAAAATTTTTCTCTTAGTATAAAGCTTACAAATTTGATTCAAGTGACATGAAATTCTCGCTTTTTCTATGAAACGTTGTTACAAGTGTGCGGCGAAGATGAAAAGATCTTGTGAGCTTGAAAAATGAGTACAACGACTGAAAACTATCACTTACTTTTCTTGATCTGTAAAGGCACTTTTCAACTCTTTTCTGCACATTCTCTTAGTATGTTGCAACACATTACAAGCTGGTGTACTTTTCAAATATTGTCCGGCATTGGAAGGCGTTCATCGTGTTAGTACTGCCACAAAATAAATACCCAGAGTATCTACCGTCAACTTCATTGCAGCCTGCATATTGCTGGGTTCCAAATCAATTAATTAACTAATTCGCACACAATTTTTTTTCGGTGAATGTTTCTCGAATGGTATCGTATACTTGTTTCAGCAAAATAAATGAACATTCAGGTCAGTCATACGTACCCATGCAATGACTGAGAACTAGCTTCTTTGAGAATGTAAGCTTCTTTGCATTGAGAAGCTTCTTTGACAATTCTTTGACAATGAAACCCAGCAAAAACTGGCACAGTCAAAGAACATTCGGTTTCGAATTTTTTTTCCATCCGTCCGTATTCATAAGCTTTCATCGGAGCCACTTCATAAAGAACTCGACTGTTGTTGCACCAATGACCACATCAGTCTTATGCAGTTTGCAACTGCCATGAGAGTTTATAAATTTGAAGAATTGAAAAAATTTGATGGATTTTCCTTGGAATGTTGTCTGTTCAGTGTTTTTTCAAACTTAAGTCTGAGCAGAAGTTTTTCTGATAACGATTCCTGCGTGGTTAGCATGCTGTTTTACCAAAAGTCACATACAAGATTCTGTAAGGTGTTCCTTGAACGTACAACTAGTTGTGGCCATGAATTAACGCTGAGTCTTTACCGTCAATCTCATGTGTACTCTTACAACAACAGTCGAGTTGTTTAATGAATTTGTAGCATACCACTGGAAGCTAATGAATAGTTCAGTTAAGTGAATTAAAACGAGATTTAACGGGCGTTATGTTGTTGTTAATGATTATTGCTTCTTTAGCGTATCAGGCCGCGGCCGCATATTCCTCCACACCGTTCCTCCAAAAGTAACATGCAAGGCTTTTGTAACATCGCTATGACGCTCGACTTCTTCTTCTTCCTCGGAGCCGATCCACTTTGGTCAGCCAAAAAGTCTAGAAAGCAATATAAGACTACATGAACAAAGTGTTAACAAATAAAGCCAGAGGAAACTAAGTACTTTCACAGTCAGTTAAATTAATGATTTCTTCAGGATTTCTATTTTGTCTTTACTTGCCAAAGTTTTAATTCTTTGAATTAAACTTGTCTAGTTAAAAAAAACCTTTTCAATAATAGGCTCACAAAAGGGTTTCAAATGGGGTTGACTGAGCATTTCATTTTTTATGAATCGCGATCGGTAGTGTGCACCCGAAGAAAAAAATGTTCTGTGGGTTTGTAAAATATGTACAGCAACTGAAATTAAACTAATCACTTACTTTTTATCATTTAAAATCAGGAGAGTTGAATTTTTTCCTCGACATTATCGAAATTCGTCGAGGTATAACACAAGCCGATACGCACGTCAGAATGGCCATTGAACGTACAACGAGTTCAAGCCATAAAAACAAGAAGAGATCTGTTGTCAACCTATATACAAGTACTGTTTTGTTATGGTATACAATACAGTCGAGTTGTATATTAACTTGTAGTTATGCGCATGGAAGCTAATGAATCTGAATACTTAATGAAAAACAAGAAGCTTTTTACAGCCGAATGTCCTATAGCTACGGCTGAGGGTTCTTGTTGTTTCAATCTCAACTGAGATGGACGGCAAGTTAGATATCACGCGATGTATTGTTCTTGATCACTGCTGTTTCCACTGCATGGGGTTTGCATAGTCTTTCAACAAAAGTTCGATTCAAACATGCAAGTCCCGTGCATAAAGCATCTTACTTGTCCTCAAAGATGTGTAGCCACAAATCTGTTCTGTTAGAGAAAATCTACAAAGCGCAATGAATAATGTGCGTATAAATCAGTAAAAAGCCAAAGAAAATATAGCACGTTTCACTGTTTAATGATTTCCTACTGATCTTTGTTTTGTCTTAAAACTGACAGCAATTAAAGATAATTTTTTGGATGATTTCCAATGCTATTTTTGAAGTGACCCTGTAAATGATTCAAGCGTATGATTACCTTTAAATGTACTGAGTTCTGTTTCTCAAATGGGTTTCAAATTGGTTTGTTGCGAAGAAAAAGACCTCATAGTTGTAAAATGAGTCACGCAACAACTGAAAAATGATTCTCAAAATTTTCCCTGTACATTCTCAAAATATCCTTTACAACACGATAAACGGCTGATGCACAAGTTAGTATTTCGTATGAACGCACGACTGGTTTTTGCCTTTTTTGCCGCAAAAAGTAACAACATTTCTCTATCGCAAGCCTCATACAGATTACATAGTAATAATATCGATCCAACTTAGCAACAGTCGTGTTGTTTATTAACTGGTAACAGTTCTACTAATGGAAGCTAATAAATTTAAAGAAAGGAAAAATCCGAATGTCCTTCGGTTGAATGCGCCGGCTTGTCTTGTTTCAACCCATCCACAAAGATAAGTTTCTCCATCAACTTTTCCTGTATGACCAGTAAGGAATTATACTGTTCCACCAACTTGAATAACGTGTAAGACTTTTGTAATACCTCATGAAGATTCTTCCTTGAAAGCCTGCACGGCGGAAAATCTGAAATGCGCCATTAAATAGGATAATTAACAATTAACTATATGTGCTTACAAATCAGCAAAAAGCAAAGAAAACAAAGCAATTTTTACAGTTCATAGAGTTGGAACTTCTGTTACATCGTTGAAACATATATAAGATCAATTTTGTAATTGTCGACCACGCAATAAAGTCTGTAATTGCTTGCTTAAAACTGTGCGTAAAGAAAGCACAGCAAATGATGATCACTTCCCTGGCTTGTAACAACCAAAATTGTGCAAAACCGTACCCGTCCTACAGATATCAAGCTATAGCTGTTTTTGTGTCTTGCCGTTTTGTAATATCAGATGCTATTCAGTTGAAAACTCTCACAAAATTGTTTTGAACACCAAAAATGCAGGTTTTTTGGAACCAAGTCAAAAATTGATCAAATAGAATTATTGGTCATTTTGAAGCAAGAAATGCGTGGCAGCCACCATGATTTCCGCAAGAGTATACTGAGAGTAGTCCTCGATCTGTCAATGAGATTTTCAATGAGAATTAAAATTCATTACTTGCAATCGGCAAACAGTGATACTTCTATTTATAACTTAATTAAGCAAGGAATTATTATGTCCTTCATACATTAGATATGTCTGTACGATTTGACTAAATGATCGTTCAAATCAGACAGGTCAACAAATTAATTACTGAAATGGCTCGTGCCTTGAACTGGCCTCGAGCTGAGGGATGCTATATAGTTAATTAACACCACAACCATGAGTTTTTGTGATTTAGAGCATTTTAACTAGATTACCTGAGTACAACATACTTCAGTAAGGCTTCCAAATAATTGAAATTGATTCCAAAGGTCTTTGAGAAAGTTTGCTCAATTTCCCTAAGTGATCCAGATAAAAGAGACAACACAATAAGACGTCCAATTTTCAGCGTGAGATGATTAGTCTCAGTATCACCGGTCCGTCCATGAACGGGCCACAGATTGTTGTCGTCGGAATGACAGTAACAGAAGAAGTTGATAACCTCTTTTACTGTCTCCCACATGGATTGAAGAGATTTTTTACATTTCCAAATTAGTTACGCTTTGAAGGATTTCAGTTAGCAAACGTGCGAACAGTCTACCAGCTTCAAATTCTCTTCCTTGGACCTCGTTGGAACGCATCTAATCTAACTATTGTAAAGCAAGCCGAATTTTGTTTATAAATTGAAACGATTCTTCAGAGTATCACCGTACTCAGAGAATCAAAATATAAAAATTACCCCTAGTAATGAGATACATTTTGTAAATAAACCCCTACAACACCTAAACTATACTTTATTGATACCTCTAATGGTTTAGAAGGACGAAAATGTCTTTAGCAATCATTGCATGTAAGCAACGCCCGATTTAAGCGACATTTTTGGTTTTGCATCTAATTAAATATTTGTATACTACCACCTTTCTGTAATGATCGAGTGTATATGCATTCCTTTTATTAACAATACCAAATATTTCCATGCACTAACGTATAAAAGAAACTACAGCGAAACTACAGCTGGATTCAAGAAAACTATCGTCCACATTTTCAGTTCAGTTGGTGAATATGTGAAAAATGTGTCAAAGATGGCTTTTAGCTGTCCAGGTCTTTCAAAATTCCTCCCTGTGGGGTAAGTCTGTCTGAGCCGCCCCTGAAGGCTTACATCAAGAAAATCTAGAATTTATATGAATCTAAAAAAGATTCAGTTTACTCAATCAAGGAAAGCCGTACGTTTTTTTACTTCTGGAGAGATAAGTAACGCCCAATTATATCATATCTATTAGGAAACCGCGATTTGACTGGTGCCCGAACTTTAGTGTGTAATGGGATAGGACTGCTTTGGCCGAACGGCTTTGTCTCGGAATTTAAATATTTTGCTATACTATTAACGATAAAAAGTCCTAGAAATGTTAAACACTATTGTACAAAAAGTTCAACTGACTTTTCAACCTTTTTTCGCTTACCCTCCATAATCCTAGCTAACCATTTTGCTTGGAATGCATGTTTCTTTGAACTGTCAGCCAGGTCAAAGTTACCTTAATCGATAATTTTTCCAACACAGTGTTCTCTGAAGGTAACCATATCCGTTGAATGAGAAATAAGAAGTTTGAGGGAATAAGTGAACTACAGCCAAGGCAGTTGCGGAATCATTTTCTGATGACGTCTTAAGTTTGTATAGTATTCAGGTAACTGATAGTATTTTGTTTTGTACTGATATTCTAAATACAGAATGACCTTGACCAAAGACAATACAAGTAAATAATGGAGTTTCGTTTCACACGCGATATTGAAGATAGAATAACCCCATCGTTCTTCGATTTGCATGTTCTCCATCAAAATGAATCAAAAGTCTTTACAGAAACTTGTTCTGTATCGTTCACGCCCTAGAAATATTGCAAGCCGCTGTTAAAACTGTTCAAAATGAATCAAAAGTCTTTACAGAAACTTGTTCTGTATCGTTCACGCCCTAGAAATATTGCAAGCCGCTGTTAAAATGTTCAAGACTAAATTGCGTGAAAAAGCTAATCAGAGGGCGCCATGACATTAGTCTCGCGCGAGTCGGCCAAGTCCTCACGAAGTTATTTTGAGTACACTGTGACCTTCGCATGTTTATTTTACTGTTTCAGTGATAACATGTTGATAAAATACCTTTTCAGAAACTGAGGTCAGGAAAATTTGAAAACGCGCATTCATTTAAACGTGGTTGCAAAGAAAAACTCCGATTTAGTATAGACGAAAAGCCTAATGTACCGGAGAATCAATTGTTTTATCTTCTTTATTTCTTTAAAATTTCATTTTATTTTTTCAAAATTTTATTTGTTTATTTTAAGTTCTGAGTAACTCTGAAACTGACCCGTCCACTGATACTACGCAAAACATCAAACTAAGCGGATATGCGATTGGATTGTTTAGTCTCATATAAGCTGATAATTAAGCACTAAATAAGGTATCAAAATTCAACCTCCGACCACACTAATCGGTTATGAATTTAAAAACGCATCTTTTTTGCTACAATTCAAGCCTTTCGTCTATTTTAAAACGGCGTTTTTATTTCTCTAAGGTGCGAAAACGACAAAAAATACTTTTTTAAATGTAGTGTGAGACGTAGTCTCATTTAAAAAAATGTAATGATTGTTTATTAGGAGAGCTACAATTGTACTTCATTCACCAAATTTAAGCTCTTTGTTCAGTTTATGTCAAAAAGTCATTAATTAAGCTATTTCAGCTTGAATTTGGAACAGAAGTCCTGTGTAATGACAAATATGACCCGTGGGACCCCTACAACATTTATTTTCTGGGCTGTTTCTTTATTTTTGAGCCAATCATAAAACGGGTAGAATTCTGCTTCTGGTATTGTTCTTTCATGATAAAATTTCAGCCAATCAGAAAACGCCCCTATTTGGATTGAACCAGAGCCCTTCGGGCGATGCCTTCCGCTGGACGGTATTACCGTGGGCTTTGGGACGAGAATGTTTTGTTTGCGTTAAAGTCACCAAGCCGGGCTCCCTGTGGCCTGAAGAGTGCGGCAGTGGAGGGTGACACAGGCAGCCCAAGCTTCTGGTTTTAAGGGACATGGAGTATGCCGCCGTCACCACCAAAATTACAATTCACTAAATTGAACAGCTATGGATGTCAAACGGTCTAGCTTAGGGTTAAATGCCGCCGTCACCACCAAAATTACAATCATTAAAACAAGTTGAAAACTATTTTTGCACTTTTGCACTATTGGGTTTTTTTAAAAAAAATGTTCAGTTTTGGTCATTTTTTGTGCTTTTTTATATGAAAAATGTCCAATTTTGGCACTTTTCAATTTTCTCTAAAAACCTAGAGTATAATGACTTTTCAAGTTTGTCTGATTCTATGCCAACTTTGCAAATTGTTATTTCTCACAAGATCAAAATCGATTATTTGTCAATAAATGAACAGTTTTCAAATTTATTTTTTTGATTCAAGTCAAATTTATTAATTGGACCAATATGGGGCCAAAATGGCAGGATGATAAATCCACATAAACACTGATAAGGCCATTTTTTGGATATTCCTTTATTTCGCATTCTCTTTTTCGAATATACAACAGGAAATAGACATTTATAACAAAATATCACACATTAGCAGCAGTGCATGTAATAACTTTATAAGAAATGCACATATTGTACACAACAACAGTACATAACTCTTTGCAGTGCTAATGATCCAATTGGTGCATAGATCTATGCACCTCTATATAAAAAAAGCCCAATATCAAGTGCATAGATCTATGCACCAGAAAATAAAAAAAGCCCAATATCAAGTGCATAGATCTATGCACCTCTATATAAAAAAGGCCAAATATCAAGTGCATAGATCTATGCACTTCTATATAAAAAAGGCCAAATATCAAGGGCATAGATCTATGCACCAGAAAATAAAAAAAGCCCAATATCAAGTGCATAGATCTATGCACCTCTATATAAAAAAGGCCAAATATCAAGTGCATAGATCTATGCACCTCTATATAAAAAAGCCCAATATCAAGTGCATAGATCTATGCACCTCTATATAAAAAAGGCCAAATATCAAGTGCATAGATCTATGCACCTCTATATAAAAAAGGCCAAATATCAAGTGCATAGATCTATGCACCTCTATATAAAAAAGGCCAAATATCAAGTGCATAGATCTATGCACCACTATATGAAAAAAGTCAAATATCAAGTGCATAGATCTATGCACCTCTATATGGAAAAAGTCAAATATCAAGTCTATATAAAAAAGCCCAATATCAAGTGCATAGATCTATGCACCTCTATATAAAAAGGCCAAATATCAAGTGCATAGATCTATGCACCTCTGTATAAAAAAGTCAAATATCAAGTGCATAGATCTATGCACCTCTATATGGAAAAAGCCCAATATCAAGTGCATAGATCTATGCACCCCTATATAAAAAAGGCCAAATATCAAACTGTGCATAGATCTATGCACCTCTATATAAAAAAGGCCAAATATCAAACTGTGCATAGATCTATGCACCTCTATATAAAAAAGGCCAAATATCAAGTGCATAGATCTATGCACCTCTGTATAAAAAAGTCAAATATCAAGTGCATAGATCTATGCACCTCTATATGGAAAAAGCCCAATATCAAGTGCATAGATCTATGCACCCCTATATAAAAAAGGCCAAATATCAAACTGTGCATAGATCTATGCACCACTATATGAAAAAAGTCAAATATCAAGTGCATAGATCTATGCACCTCTATATGGAAAAAGTCAAATATCAAGTCTATATAAAAAAGCCCAATATCAAGTGCATAGATCTATGCACCTCTATATAAAAAGGCCAAATATCAAGTGCATAGATCTATGCACCTCTGTATAAAAAAGTCAAATATCAAGTGCATAGATCTATGCACCTCTATATGGAAAAAGCCCAATATCAAGTGCATAGATCTATGCACCCCTATATAAAAAAGGCCAAATATCAAACTGTGCATAGATCTATGCACCTCTATATAAAAAAGGCCAAATATCAAACTGTGCATAGATCTATGCACCTCTATATAAAAAAGGCCAAATATCAAGTGCATAGATCTATGCACCTCTGTATAAAAAAGTCAAATATCAAGTGCATAGATCTATGCACCTCTATATGGAAAAAGCCCAATATCAAGTGCATAGATCTATGCACCCCTATATAAAAAAGGCCAAATATCAAACTGTGCATAGATCTATGCACCACTATATGAAAAAAGTCAAATATCAAGTGCATAGATCTATGCACCTCTATATGGAAAAAGTCAAATATCAAGTCTATATAAAAAAGCCCAATATCAAGTGCATAGATCTATGCACCTCTATATAAAAAGGCCAAATATCAAGTGCATAGATCTATGCACCACTACATGAAAAAAGTCAAATATCAAGTGCATAGATCTATGCACCTCTATATGGAAAAAGTCAAATATCAAGTGCATAGATCTATGCACCACTTGTGAAAAAAACAAAAACAAATATCATGCACCACTATATGAAGAAAGTCAAATATTAAGTGTATAGATTTCATGTAAATCCCAAACTTTCTTCTTCTTCTTCTTGGACTCCTTCGCCATCCTTGAATGTACGGGATCGCACTTTTTTATGTACGTGGTTTGCGGCGGTTCTTGGGTTGCTCGTTGCGAAGATTCCCTTCCTGACTTTTAAAGCTAGCTAACCACTGACCAACCAACCATTCCAGTTCATATTGGAAAATTTCAAATATTCCATCTGTGTAAGTAAAAATAATGATTATTTAGTCATTGCTCTGAGTGCGTTCGCCCGGCGAACGTATCATGCAGGCCTTCAAAAGTAGTTTCAAAATGCCACGAAATGACAAAAACTTTTCTTTAAATTTTCCAATAATACTTTATTGAGGTTCTCAATAACTTGAAAATCATTCATTTGCTATTAACTTAACAGTTATATTGATTGCTTACGTTAAAGTTTTTGTCTAGCTATCAAAAATGTTGATCTTGCACCAAGTTGTGATAGTGTAAGACTTAGACTTAACTTACTACTTTTTAGCTTCACGGAAAGAGGGAAGAGAACGCTCAAAAAAATCAAAATAGTTATGAAAAAAGAGGATTCAAAAGGAAAGGTAGCAAGTTGTACTCATAGCAGTTTCAATGATAAGGAAAAATCATGTTCTTTTAATTGACTTTTTTTCTCACCTGATGTCTTTTTCAGTTTACCGGTCGATTCGCTGGTGTAACATGTGTATAAAGTAGACCTGATTTTTCAATGATTCTGCTTTAAAAGCTGCCAGAAGTCTTCAAAGATGAAATCAGTAGTTGTTTCATTGACTGATGTAAAAACTTTCATGTAACTTTCCGTTTTTACTTGCAAAACAAACATATTCATTCACGTTTTCTGTCATGGCTGACGATGGCTGACTGCACAGAATGCCCTGATTACCCATGATGCACCGTTTTGCTGAAAGGGTCAAGTTGATCGTAATTTCTAGAAAACGTTTGCACTCGTTTTGCACTTGCATGATTGTCTTTGTTTCGTACTCTCTGGTACTCGAATTTTGACTGAATTAAAATGAAGTTTTGCTTTTCATCAAACATTCCCATTTTCTCCAACAATTACGATTTGGGCTTCCTGTGGTGTAATTTGGGCGGGAAACAATCTCGTACCCAGAGCCTGCGTTCCTCTTGGTCAGCGACCGAGAAACGAGAGGCTCTGGCCAACACAAATTTTTAGTCCGCTATTTGCGGACTTGGCTTAACTGCGCATGTCAAGCTCAATCTGTGACAGAAAATTGCTGATCGAGAGCTTATTTTTATGCACCGTATTTAGAAATATACTCAGAGGTAAAGAATGATATTTATGTGAGTCATTTGTGTGATTTATTTCACGTTTTGAAGCCTGTCAAGTGAATTTGAATCGATAGTCCAACGGCCCTCTTCGAAGCACGACCTTCAACGACCAACGGGCCCGGGGGGGGGGGGGGGGGGGGACTCCCATATATAAGAGGACGGGGATGCTCGTCGGAAATTTTGAAAATGACCCCTAAAAGGTACCTGAGTGGGAGTGGCAACAATTCATTTCTATCCCTAAAAGGTACCAATTCAAAAACAATAATAAAGAATTAAAGTAATGAAACATTCATTTGTGATCGATGTGCTTTGAAGATTCAATTCAGATCATCAAATCGTCCCTTTCATGCTTATTTTAGGTAAATAATGAAGGGACCGTGTACGATAGCCGCGAATGTAGGATCTGTAAAAGATCTAATCAGCCATAATACTAAAAGTGAACGTTGAATGCAGAGCTGATACTACGGAGGATACTTAGCAATATTGTCACATCACGGAGCTTAAACTGAGTAGTTTATTTACCCCAAAACAGTCCCTAAAAGGTACCAGCTATGTCTCTGGTAGTCCACTGAAGTCTGAGACACCCTAAAAGGTACCGGAGTGCAGATTTTGACCCCTAAAAGGTACGACGAGCATCCCCGTCCATTTACGATCGGAGTCCCCCCCTCGGGCCAACGGGCCACAAATCTCCTATTAAAACTGCGCTAAATCTTATCGCTTGCTCACATCCTCTCGACATGAAGTAGTCTGACAATCTTTCTATATTCTGACAATGGTTCAGGCTACCCTGAACAATTTTACTTATCGAAAATCGATCTGGAAGTAATAATTTAGGATAATTCCGGGAAATCTCGATTCTCAAAATATGCGAAGAATGTAAAATTCAAACGCTCCTTCTATTGTTCTGTCAACCAATCAGAGTGCTCCAAATAACTGTATTGGCCAAAGCCTCTCGTTTCTCGGTCGCTGACCAAGAGGAACGCAGGCTCTGGGTACGAGATTGGGCGGGAAAAATCCAAAAATGAACGCGCGCGCGTTTAGACAGTAGTTTAGACAGTTTAGGAGAAACAAGACGCTAATGTAGCGTGAAGTCGGGCTACTTGAGCGTAAAATTGTATGTTGTTTGCAGCGCGAAGATAAACACTTGCGACGTGAGATAACTGCTATGGTTCATTTCTAATAGACAGTTAAGTGCTGCGAGCAGAAAACAGCTGGTGTATCCACGTTAGCAGAACTGTTCCCCTAAAACTCACGAAACTGAGTACACCGCTTTCTCTGATATATGAGACGTTTCTTGTCTATCTCTTGTGTGTTGTGTGACGAACACTGCTAGTTGACCTTCAATGTTGAACTACAAAACATAATTCTCCAGGATCAGTGTCGGACACACACTATGACAGTTCAAAATATTTAGCACTTTGAGTAAAAGCAATTTTTCAAACAATCACAAACGGCTAGCGTTGGCAATGATTATAAAACTAACTGATTTTAAAAAGCTAGTTGCATCACGGTCAAAGATACCGCATTGTCTACTGTCTGTTTGACGCTTTAGATTAAACGAATGATAAATACAATTCCATCACATACAAAGTATAAAATTTTCTTTCATATAGGGTAACCAAATATATTGCATAGATTCTCAGTGCGACCTCACTTTATACTTATTATCTTGGCTTGAATTGATTCGGCCCGTAGACGATCAGCTTCGATTCGAACAGTATTAAACACGCAAAATGACCCGTAACAGAACATTGCCCTCTCTAAAAAATATCACTTAGCATTTTGTGACTTTCATTTTTGTCACTGTCATTTGTATTGACTGTCATTTGTGATATTTTTGCTATGATCATCATCGATCTGGTGTGAACTAGTGAGAACTCGTTTTAGCTTGTTTTCCATATTAGACATGTTCGATATGTTAGACAGTCCTTGAAACAACCCGGGTCGAAATGTACGCTCATAGACATCTTTTAGTGTGGGTCTATCACGGACGGTGTCTGCATTTGTATGTGATTTGAGCGTCTTAGCAGGTAATTTCTTCGACATCTTCAAGAATGACTTCGTAATAAAGTCTTGTAAACATATATCTTCCCTTCGCTCCCTTCTCGAAGTTCGATCGACCATGTGGCTATCGTAAGACATGAATGGGATCCCTGTTGTCGAGTTCGTAAAGCATCATGGGGGGACTAAACGCGACGTGACAGAAGACCAAAAGGTAGAACTAAAGTCGGGCTAGCCGCCCGACTAACAAGGAGGCATACATACCACATGCTTTGCAAGGGAAATACTCTGGGAAATATCTAATTTGACATACGATAAGTTCGTTTTTTACACTGAAAAGGTAAAGTAAATATTTTCTCGTGTTTTAAACTATCTCACAATGTTTATGAATGGAGTTATAATCACTCGGAAAGTCGCCGAGGGCTCAGATTTTTTCCAAGTTTAAGTATTTCACACTCGAAGAAGGATATTATAAGCTTAAGCTTACTTAAACTTAACCTTACATCAGTTAAGCTTACTTAATTTATGAGATTATTACTTAAACCTCACAATGATTCCAACAAATGCATTTTTGACGAGCCGTTTTGAGCCTTTTCAAAGTTTATAGTTTGGACGATCGAAAAAAAAACGATTTTGATCAAATTTCATAGGCTAAATGCCCTCCTCACTATTAATTTTTGTCCATGCAAGGTGGCTTGATATTGTTTTAACATTGAAAAAAATTTTTACAGATCAAAACATGGAATCCAACTTCGTTTTGAAGGAAGTTTTTGCAAAATGATGTTTCATACCGCTGCAGAAGATAAAGAAAGCCAGTCTACCTTTTCTCGGCCATCAGATTTGGAGGGACATGTACACTTTAGTTTTAGTGATGTGGTCCAAGAATTGAATATGGATAGTACTTCATCACCTTCAGGGATGCCCAACGCCGATTCTTTGGTTGTGGAACCAAGTATTAAATTAAATTTAAGACTTTTGTCGTGCATATCAAGTACTTTTCTCCTGTTTTAGAACGGGAATCGCCATTTGCATCAATTAAGTGATTTGATTGACCTCCGGTTGAATGCTAGTTTCAAAACTACTGATACTTGGCTTTTTCCATATAGTGGTGCATAGATCTATGCACTTGATATTGGGCTTTTTTTATTTTCAGGTGCATAAATCTATGCACTTGATATTTGGCCTTTTTTCATATAGTGGTGCATAGATCTATGCACTTGATATTTGACTTTTTTCATATAGTGGTGCATAGATCTATGCACTTGATATTTGACTTTTTTCATATAGTGGTGCATAGATCTATGCACTTGATATTTGACTTTTTCATATAGTGGTGCATAGATCTATGCACTTGATATTTGACTTTTTTCATATAGTGGTGCATAGATCTATGCACTTGATATTTGACTTTTTTCATATACTGAGGTGCATAGATCTATGCACTTGATATTTGACTTTTTTCATATAGTGGTGCATAGATCTATGCACTTGATATTTGGCCTTTTTTATATAGAGGTGCATAGATCTATGCACTTGATATTTGGCCTTTTTTTATATAGAGGTGCATAGATCTATGCACTTGATATTGGGCTTTTTTATATAGACTTGATATTTGACTTTTTCCATATAGAGGTGCATAGATCTATGCACTATGGGCCCACAGTAATTGGTCACACTGTTGTGGTGTCCCTGCCTATATTGTATTTGTTGTTTGTCTGTTTCTTGTTTGTTATTAGGCGAAGCGAAATAAACATAAACATAAACATAAACTTGATATTGGGCTTTTTTATATAGAGGTGCATAGATCTATGCACTTGATATTTGAGCTTTTTTCATACAGAGGTGCATAGATCTATGCACTTGATATTGGGCTTTTTTATATAGAGGTGCATAGATCTATGCACTTGATATTTGGCTTTTTTTATATAGGGGTGCATAGATCTATGCACTTGATATTGGGCTTTTTATATAGAGGTGCATAGATCTATGCACTTGATATTGGGCTTTTTTATACAGAGGTGCATAGATCTATGCACTTGATATTGGGCTTTTTTATATAGAGGTGCATAGATCTATGCACTTGATATTTGAGCTTTTTTCATACAGAGGTGCATAGATCTATGCACTTGATATTGGGCTTTTTTATATAGAGGTGCATAGATCTATGCACTTGATATTTGGCTTTTTTTATATAGGGGTGCATAGATCTATGCACTTGATATTGGGCTTTTTATATAGAGGTGCATAGATCTATGCACTTGATATTGGGCTTTTTTATACAGAGGTGCATAGATCTATGCATTTGATATTGGGCTTTTTTATATAGAGGTGCATAGATCTATGCACTTGATATTGGGCTTTTTATATAGAGGTGCATAGATCTATGCACTTGATTTGTTTGGCATTGGCCTTATAATGATGCATAGATCTATGCACTTCATATATCTGGTTTTACATAGGTCTCTACACACTTGATTCTTGACTTTGTCCACTTTAGTTGTGCATACTTTTTTCATATAGTGGTGCATAGATCTATGCACTTGATATTTGACTTTTTTCATATAGAGGTGCATAGATCTATGCACTTGATATTTGACTTTTTTCATATAGTGGTGCATAGATCTATGCACTTGATATTTGACTTTTTTCATGTAGAGGTGCATAGATCTATGCACTTGATATTTGGCCTTTTTTATATAGAAGTGCATAGATCTATGCACTTGACATTGGGCTTTTTTATATAGACTTGATATTTGACTTTTCCCATATAGAGGTGCATAGATCTATGCACTTGATATTGGGCTTTTTTATATAGAGGTGCATAGATCTATGCACTTGATATTTGAGCTTTTTTCATACAGAGGTGCATAGATCTATGCACTTGATATTGGGCTTTTTTATATAGAGGTGCATAGATCTATGCACTTGATATTTGGCTTTTTTTATATAGGGGTGCATAGATCTATGCACTTGATATTGGGCTTTTTATATAGAGGTGCATAGATCTATGCACTTGATATTTGGCTTTTTTTATATAGGGGTGCATAGATCTATGCACTTGATACTGGGCTTTTTATATAGAGGTGCATAGATCTATGCACTTGATATTGGGCTTTTTTATACAGAGGTGCATAGATCTATGCATTTGATATTGGGCTTTTTTATATAGAGGTGCATAGATCTATGCACTTGATATTGGGCTTTTTTATATAGAGGTGCATAGATCTATGCACTTGATTTGTTTGGCATTGGCCTTATAATGATGCATAGATCTATGCACTTCATATATCTGGTTTTACATAGGTCTCTACACACTTGATTCTTGACTTTGTCCACTTTAGTTGTGCATACTTTTTTCATATAGTGGTGCATAGATCTATGCACTTGATATTTGACTTTTTTCATATAGAGGTGCATAGATCTATGCACTTGATATTTGACTTTTTTCATATAGTGGTGCATAGATCTATGCACTTGATATTTGACTTTTTTCATGTAGAGGTGCATAGATCTATGCACTTGATATTTGGCCTTTTTTATATAGAAGTGCATAGATCTATGCACTTGACATTGGGCTTTTTTATATAGACTTGATATTTGACTTTTCCCATATAGAGGTGCATAGATCTATGCACTTGATATTGGGCTTTTTTATATAGAGGTGCATAGATCTATGCACTTGATATTTGAGCTTTTTTCATACAGAGGTGCATAGATCTATGCACTTGATATTGGGCTTTTTTATATAGAGGTGCATAGATCTATGCACTTGATATTTGGCTTTTTTTATATAGGGGTGCATAGATCTATGCACTTGATATTGGGCTTTTTATATAGAGGTGCATAGATCTATGCACTTGATATTGGGCTTTTTTATACAGAGATGCATAGATCTATGCATTTGATATTGGGCTTTTTTATATAGAGGTGCATAGATCTATGCACTTGATATTGGGCTTTTTTATATAGAGGTGCATAGATCTATGCACTTGATTTGTTTGGCATTGGCCTTATAATGATGCATAGATCTATGCACTTCATATATCTGGTTTTACATAGGTCTCTACACACTTGATTCTTGACTTTGTCCACTTTAGTTGTGCATACTTTTTTCATATAGTGGTGCATAGATCTATGCACTTGATATTTGACTTTTTTCATATAGAGGTGCATAGATCTATGCACTTGATATTTGACTTTTTTCATATAGTGGTGCATAGATCTATGCACTTGACATTGGGCTTTTTTATATAGACTTGATATTTGACTTTTCCCATATAGAGGTGCATAGATCTATGCACTTGATATTGGGCTTTTTTATATAGAGGTGCATAGATCTATGCACTTGATATTTGAGCTTTTTTCATACAGAGGTGCATAGATCTATGCACTTGATATTGGGCTTTTTTATATAGAGGTGCATAGATCTATGCACTTGATATTTGGCTTTTTTCATACAGAGGTGCATAGATCTATGCACTTGATATTGGGCTTTTTTATATAGAGGTGCATAGATCTATGCACTTGATATTTGGCTTTTTTTATATAGGGGTGCATAGATCTATGCACTTGATACTGGGCTTTTTATATAGAGGTGCATAGATCTATGCACTTGATATTGGGCTTTTTTATACAGAGGTGCATAGATCTATGCATTTGATATTCGGCTTTTTTATATAGAGGTGCATAGATCTATGCACTTGATATTGGGCTTTTTTATATAGAGGTGCATAGATCTATGCACTTGATTTGTTTGGCATTGGCCTTATAATGATGCATAGATCTATGCACTTCATATATCTGGTTTTACATAGGTCTCTACACACTTGATTCTTGACTTTGTCCACTTTAGTTGTGCATACTTTTTTCATATAGTGGTGCATAGATCTATGCACTTGATATTTGACTTTTTTCATATAGAGGTGCATAGATCTATGCACTTGATATTTGACTTTTTTCATATAGTGGTGCATAGATCTATGCACTTGATATTTGACTTTTTTCATGTAGAGGTGCATAGATCTATGCACTTGATATTTGGCCTTTTTTATATAGAGGTGCATAGATCTATGCACTTGACATTGGGCTTTTTTATATAGACTTGATATTTGACTTTTCCCATATAGAGGTGCATAGATCTATGCACTTGATATTGGGCTTTTTTATATAGAGGTGCATAGATCTATGCACTTGATATTTGAGCTTTTTTCATACAGAGGTGCATAGATCTATGCACTTGATATTGGGCTTTTTTATATAGAGGTGCATAGATCTATGCACTTGATATTTGGCTTTTTTTATATAGGGGTGCATAGATCTACGCACTTGATATTGGGCTTTTTTATATAGAGGTGCATAGATCTATGCACTTGATATTGGGCTTTTTTATACAGAGGTGCATAGATCTATGCATTTGATATTGGGCTTTTTTATATAGAGGTGCATAGATCTATGCACTTGATTTGTTTGGCATTGGCCTTATAATGATGCATAGATCTATGCACTTCATATATCTGGTTTTACATAGGTCTCTACACACTTGATTCTTGACTTTGTCCACTTTAGTTGTGCATACTTGGTTTTCGACTTTGTGTATATGTCACAGCGTAGATATATGCCATGAATTCAGCATGTATTGACTTGAAGATGTCAATCCAGGCATTTTCTACATAATATTCCACTTTTTGTACATTTATCAATATCACAAGCATTTTCTCTTGGAGCAAGCGATAGTTAGTTCCATTATGGACATTTTTTACAAAAATTACATTGCTGGGATTTAAGTTTTAATAAAATGATTGATTTAGTGACATTTATCACTTTGTTAACTTGCACATGTGTCTGATATTGAGCATCTAATTAATATGTAAACCTTGGTTTCAACCAGATGCCCAAAATTTGGAAATAAAAAGTTTGAGCTATTGGATGAAAATTGTTTTTGTGTTGATTTTAACTACATCTTAAAAATGTATTTTACAATGTAAATGACAATGTCCACTTTTTGTTCAAATTTCATGTGCCAACATCTGTTAATAATAGGAAAAATGTCTCAATCAAGGACATCAGGTTTCAATTTGAAGAATTGAGGGATTTCACGTTGTGAACACCAAATTGGACATTTTTCATATAAAAAAGCACAAAAAATGACCAAAACTGAACAAATTAAAAAAAAAACCAATAGTGCAAAAGTGCAAAAATAGTTTTCAACTTGTTTAATTGGAACAGCTATGAATGTCAAATGGAATATCTCAACCTCAGACGGGCTAGCTCCAATGATGATTGAAATAGCTTATCATGAAATCAGACCTCGTTCCGGCAATCACTTTGGACATCACACACGCAGTCCACTGAGTAGGTAAGTAAAACAGTCGAATTTGCTCGATTTTTATCATTCATTGCCCACTTTTCCTACCTAAAAGTAGCTGGGAATCTAAGGCTTTTGATATGAATCCATTCCCAGGCCTAAGAAGAGGCTACATACCTCGGTTTATACCAGTCCTCAGGTTGATGCCCACTGGTGTACACCTCGGTATATTAATATAACTAGCTATTTCTAATAGAAAGTGAAATGCTGCGAGCAAAAAACAGCTGGTGTATCCACGTTAGCAGAACTGTTCCCCTAAAGTCACGAAAGTACACCGCTTTGTCTGATATATCAAATGTTTCTTGTTTATCTCCTGTGCGTTGTGTGACGACCACTGCTAGGTTGACCTTCAATATTGAACTAGACGCACTCGTGCGTTCACTCGTGCCCATGTAAAAGGGAGCCCAAAATCGGCCGTAAAAAGGACATTTAGATTAGCTGCCGCTAGAGTAAGAGCGATTGACATGTTGTCGTCAATAAACTTTTTAACAAGACGCACCTCGAACCGTACACTGGTTGCCTGTAGTTCAACAAGCCGCAGTAGTAAAGACCTTTAATTTGTCTGTCAACAGCTATTCGTGCAAAAATTTTGTACCGCTGATCGAATGTATTGCGTGCTCGTCTAGTGACATCCTTGAATCGACTCTCGATACGGTATGGACTTGAACCGCTGATCGTATGTATCGCATGCTCGTCTAGTGACATCCACAGATTACACTGTGTTCCGAATAGGAGGCTACTCGCTTCGCTCGCAGCAATAAACATATGGTCAAACTATATTTCGTTCAATTCAAATCTCAGAGTCAGTTCGCCGTTTTAAAACGGCAATAATCTGATTTTTTTTCAATATCTACTACTTTACTGAAGTGCCAAAAAGTAGCCTCTCGTTTTGGATTAACACTCAATTTCTATTTTTAGCTAGCAGGAATTGATCTACTGAGATACAATGCCTGTTTAAAACAGTTTTTTGAATTGTACAAAGTGTTTATCCTGTACTTTATTCATATTTCGTAATTTTCAAGCTGAATGTAAAGAATTATGTGGCAATGGAGCAAAAATCAGAAGGCCTTAAACTCATTTTCGATTCAAATTTCCCCCGGGGGGTGGGGGTGGGGGGGGTTGACCTCGCTTACAAAAGTGGTAGGGATCCTCGACGGAGGGCTTTGAATAAATATAAACAAAGAACAAAATTAAGAAAAGTACAGAAGAAAAAAAAATTATAAAATACAAAAGGAAGCCTCTGGGACCAGGGTAGTTTTTTTTACACTGACCTATAATCTAGTTATTGAGGAAGCTTTTTCATATACCATGATTTTCAAAAGGACCTCGAGCTCTACAAAAGCTGTCAAAATCAAGCTATCGATCTTGGACTTAAACAAATGAGATAATGAAAACTATGACTTATGGAATGAATCTACGATAAAAACATCTGCTTACATTAGAGTGATTTTCACCGGACTGTGAAATAGTTACTAAGCTAATAGACACTCATAGACTCTGCACCCATTGTTTTCTTTTGTTGTAATACAACTATTAGACATTAAACACTGACTATTAGTAATTGTTTCACAGTCCGATAAAAATCACTCTAGAGTCGGATTGCAACAAAAGAAAACAATGGGTGCAGTGTCTATTAGCTTAGTAACTATTTCACTAGTCTCCCTCGCCGCCTTGTTTAGCCTCGTCACGCAACGCTCCCTCCGGGACTACTATTTCACAGTCCGGTGAAAATCACTCTAGAGTGATTTTCATCGGACTGTGAAACAATTACTAATAGGCAGTGTTTAATAGTGTCTAATAGTTGTATTGCAACAAAAGAAAACAATGGGTGCAGAGTCTATTAGTGTCTATTAGCTTAGTAACTATTTCACAGTCCGGTGAAAATCACTCTAATACGTGAAACAAAATCTGTCTAATAGCCTAATCAATACAAAAGAAAACAATGGAAATAGTATCTACTAAATGTCTGTTCGACTAATATCTATTTCACGGATTAAGTGCCATCACGCCATCACTCTAGTTTACTTGCCAACAATTACAGAACATAGACGAAAACCAAGCCGGTCTTCACGCTGGGTAGGCGCTAACAACAATTGCGCATGCGGTGAATTTTAATTAGTCGACACACTCGGCATGAAGTCGCAATGGTTGGTCTGAGGTGGTTGCGTGAATTCTCACTGCTTGTAATACATCAATCCTCATACAGTGTGAGGAGATGAGTACGAAAGTAGTCAATTTTACTTCGACTTCTGCTTGTATGAGCTCATATGCTCTGTCTAGCGACGTAAAAGTGTAAAGTTTCACTTGCGTACTCTTACTCACTTCAGTGAGTACTTCGCGCGACCTGACCTGTGCTTGGAGGACGTGCCCATTCTCTGCCCAGCGGAAACTAGAAATTGTGGATTTGATATGGTTTAACCTTTCCCATCCATCTATCATTGTCTACAGTGTAAGACTGGAGTACTTGGCTGGACGTGGCCTTCAGAAGGGCTTTTTGAAAAACAAGTCAGATCTCAGATAAAGAATTCGAAAGGCAAACTGGTATTTGATTTTGTACTTGTTTTTGATACTGGTTTATGCAATTGTAGGTAACGTATTTTCGTAAAATTTATTTTTGTATTTTACTTAAAACCGGCCTTTTTGTCCTTGACGTTTGCACCTTTTGCGTACTGACCGAGTTGCTGCGTTTTCCTTTAGTTCGTAAAACCATTAGACGTTTGAATTAGCTTTTGGTACTCGTCCATAATCGATTAATGATGATGCGACAATAAAAAGAAAAGAATAAGAGTAACAGCCGATATCAGTTGAGAATATTTTTACTGAGAGTCGAGGCTCTGATCCGAATAGCCAAACGTATGCACTCTTCTATAACTCTTGAAATGCTTGAAGGCTGCAGTACGTCATTAAAATGACCCGATCGCGACGGGAAGATAAGTAAGAATCCAAGATAAGTAAGAATCCATATACTATCTTCAGAAAAATGAATGACAAAGTTTACATTACAAGGTAATTCGTTCTTCTGAAGATCCCATATGGACATACAGGGATAAGGTACGGCGGAAGAAGAACTTGGCTGACACCCAAACAAAACTTGTTTTTCCCAGCCAAAAACTCAGTTTACTGTCCCATCTCAAACGAAATGCTTAATAAACACAATGTTCCATTTATTAAAAACAGAAAAAAAGTGTAATGAGAAGAGAATAGTTCAAAAAATACTAATGCTAAAAAGAAGTTAATAAATAGCAAAGTAACAACTTGTATTTCCAGTAATTTCAGTAACACAAAAATTATGTTGTTTTGACTTTCTTTTCACACTTGTTTTTTGCACATTTTTGTGAGAACAAGTTTCCGTAAGATTTCGGTCCCAATTCCTTCTCGTTTTCCCCAAATGTCTTTTGCGTTAACGTTTTTAGTCGCCGGTACACTATGAGTCCGTGAAACCCCGGTTCAAGGTTATGATCGTATTTCCTCGATTTCACGTTACATTTTCAAATTCATAAAGAGATGATTCCCCGGCAGAAACGATCTATGTAATAAAAAAAAACCTTCTTGTCAACTTCTTGTCAACGTCCTTCTTGTCAACTTCTTGCTGATCATGTTGACAAAATTTTGCACGCTGTAACAAGAGACCATAATACTAAGAGAGCGAAGCTCAGTATTGATGTCTGTGCCATGTTCGTGGCGGCTAAGGCTATTTTTAGTAACTTCGCCAGTCGCGCGCGCAAGGCCCTCAACCAATAGAATTTGCTTTTTGGCGTGCGCGCGGAAGGGACCGTTTGAATTCTATTGTTTAAGTGCCTTGCGCGCGCGATGGCGAAGTTACTAAAAATAGCCTTAGCCGCCACGAACATGGCACAGACATCAATACTGAGCTTCGCTCTCTTAGTATTATGGTCTCTTGGCTGTAATTGGCTTATTTTTTGTCACGTGAACGTCGACCAACTTCTTCAGCAATGGGCTTAACCGTTAGCCGTAAAATAGCCAATAATTTAACCGTTAGCCGTAAAAAAAGTTAGCCGTAAAACTTTTTTTCTAGCAACGATTTCTCATTTTGAATGTTAGTCATAGAATTATGCATGGATTTGAAGTTTTGACCAATCGCGGCAAAATTATGATTATTTAAGTGCTTCGGAGAACACCCCCAAAATTAATTAAATCTTTTTCATATTTTTGTCTTTCGCTAAGCGCATACTTACTTTTATCCGCTTTGTGATGCTGGATATTTGTGCTTAAATTTGGAAGTGTTAAGCAGATTGAACAAAAATGAGTTGAATAATTTTTTCTGGATATGCGAATTAGCTATGACGTCACATGATGACGTCATTACTGAGGAGAGCTCCTTTGCAATAAAACATTTCTGACAAGTTTCATTGATTTTCGATAAAATAGGTAAGTTTAATGGGTCCTTCAATTTTTCCTAGTAGGGTAGTTAGGTAGGTAAGTTTTCGGTTAACCGTAACGAACAGAAACACCACCTCATTGGGACCCTCCTATAGACGAAAATGGCGGCTCATTGTTCACGAGAACGAGGCCAGAAAGGCCTCTAAATTGTCATGGCATCAAATGAGTCTAAGTCTATCCTGTAAAATGCACAGAAAATAGTTATTTCAAAAGGAAGAGGAACACATCGTCTTTGATAGCAATAGAGGTGTCGCCACGCTTATTTTCTGGTAACAAGGCCTTTGTGGCCTCGTTCTCATGTACTAGGCCGCCATTTTTGAAAGTCGTCAATAAGCCTGATAATCTCGAATACGAATCTTTGTCACTGGCCGTGGAATGCTATGGGCCATTAGCAGTATCATCTATTGCACAATGCTTACCACATCACTGGATCAGTTAATGAGGTGGTCAGCCAGTTCCATTATTGATTCCCTATTCAAACTCCAGCTTGAATGAATATAGAGTAACTTTGTACGTCTATTCTATTCACAAAGAATCTTTGAATGAATTGTTTTCAAGCTATTGTTTCTCCAAATCTGTTATCAATGTTTATCTTTCTATCTCCTCTTCAGATTGCAATTGGGTAGACTATGGCCGAGGACGATCAAAAATCAAAGAATGATGGCCCCGAGTACGACGCCATTTTCATTCACTTAAAATCCTTTGGTTTATACCAAAAACTTCTTTTTGGTCTAATTAACCTTTTAGTTTTCCCTGTCCAAAGCCAGTTCGCAGCGCTAATTTTTGCTGTTGGAACACCTAGTTTTCACTGCACAACTACAAATGTCACGTGTCCAAATAAGCGCTGCTGCCACGATTGTAAATCATATGAGTTTGATGGACCATTTACAAGCTCCGTATCAGAGGTAAGAAAGGGTTGATTGAGTGAGGGGGTACAGTTTCCGTTGAGATAACCCGACCTGTTTATGTAGTTTCTAGAGACGTCGATGCTCTTTCCGTCTGAAGACGAGTTTCCGTTCAAGGTTTTCCGGCTGTTTTTCAGATAATGGAGCCCTCCTGCTAATAAAAAAATGCAAAAATCAAATCCAAGGATAATGAATGAATTGTTACTCGGAAATGTGTTAGTTAGATGTGAATGCTTCTTCGTGTGTGGATTTTTATTCGGCACTGAAAATCCAAGCCCTCAGCGTGGTTTGAACCCACGACCTTCGGATGTCCGGTCCAACGCTAAAAACTGACGCTCAACCAACTGAGCTATTTGAGCAGGTCGAAGTTCGTTATTTATGCTGAGCGCGCGCGGGACAGACGTTACAACCTCTGCAGAACTACAACATAAGTCTATGAATGGATTGTCACTCGGAAATGTGTTAGTTAGATGCGAATACCTCTTACTTATGTGACATAGGCTATACTGCTTAAATAAAGTTATTATTATTATTATTATTATTATTATTATTATTATTATTATTATTATTATTATTATTATTATTATTATTATTATTATTATTATTATTATTATTATTATTATTATTATTATTATTATTATTATATTGTGGATTTTTGCTTCGACCTGCTCACCCTAGAGCCTTGAAATAGCTCATCAGCTGGTTGTGGGTTCAAACCATGCTGACGTTCGGATTATTTTTTTTCGAGCAAAAATCCACACTCGAAGAAGCATTCACATCTGAGTAACTTTAAAGATGTTTCTTCTTTCTTCATTTCCCTGTGATTCAAATTTTAAATGGTTTTTATTTTCTTTAAGTGGAACTTAATATGTGACCGAGCGTACGTGGCAGCTACTGTCCAGTCTTGCTACTTTGCAGGAATGTTAGTTGGTTCGTTGGTGACCGGGATGATATCGGATGCCTGGGGCCGAAAGAATTGTATATTCCTTTGCAATGCTATAATGGTGAGTTTGACAACATTTTATTTACCATTTTAATGTCAAGAAAATGGTTGTAACAGAAAACGTTATCGTCGTAGCCTGCGATCCTGCACCGCAAACTGAGGGCCCCTTACAGAGGTATTCGCCGTGCGTTGGAAAGCGCATCAAAAGATTTATGTCCGGAACTGATGGCCGTTTACTGTTTGTTACCATCCCGTACACGAATTCGGCTCTTTATTCGTACAAGCATATTTTTTTATACGTTTGGTCCATCGTTACGCTTCATAGAGCAAAGCATTGACTGATCGGTGTGGCGTTAGCGCTTTCGAAAATACACCTATTTCAAAAAAGGTTGTCACCGCTAAGAGCGATAGGCGATAGGTAATATGTCATTCCAAGACCGCAAAGCACTATTGATTTCTTAATTAAGCTATCCTAAATCTTTCTTTACACTCTTCCATCAAATATTTGGCAATTCATATGTAAATCAATTAGAAATCAATAGTGCTTTGCGGTCTTGGAATGACCTATTACCTATCGCCTATCGCTCTTAGCGGTGACAACCTTTTTTGAAATAGGTGTATATGCGTCCACAGCCACAAGAAAACGCAGAAACGGAGTTGTAAAAAATATCCACCATTGAGAGCGTTTTCAAAACAGATATATGCGTTTTACGAAAGGCCTAAAAACCATCTTTAATTGGGGCAAACGCGACAAAATCAACAGAAATCTGGATCATTTTGACTTCCCATAACTCGGCTCAGTCTTATCGGATTTTCAAAATTTAAACATCGATGATTAGCAGATATTGATACCATATGTCGGTATGCACATGAGAGCGATTTAGGTATTCTAACTACCTTTTACAAGTCAATCTTCTTTTCGCGAATGGACTGAATATTTACGCGCCGAATGTTTTATTTTGAAAATAAAAATTATTTTTTTCTCGATTTGTAGCCTTCCATTATTTCTCGTGTTAAAAGTCATAAATAACAAAGACAATATCTTTTCAAAAAATATAATTAAAAAAAAAATTCAATTAACAATATTAGGCTGAGTTATGAAAATTCAAAGTGATCCAGATTTCTATAGAATTTACCGCGTATGCCCCAATTCAAAATGGCGGACGAAAGCGCGCGTGAATTAAGTGGCTTATTCTCGTCGATTTTATTTTATTTAACCTCGTCCATAATGTATAACAAAAGAGAAAAACAAATATGGACAGGGAGGCCACAACAGCTAAACCATTTACTGTGGTCCCAAACAAATTAAAATGTGATATAATGAAATTAAAAGCAGCAAGTGATGCTACAGTTTAGTGGTCGGGCCATGTTGCACTTCAGGCAGATAGATTTCCAGGTTCGAGGATTGTCAGGATCGTATAGATTCAGAAGAGCGTAATATTCAAAAAGTTTTACTTTGAAGGATTTCAGCGATAGGGAGTTGACTCTAATGGAAGAAGGTAGAGAGTTCCAAATCCTGCTTGCGCGGATGAAGAAAGAGCGTTGATAGGTTACAGATGTGCAGTCTTTATTTGTTTTGTTTGCTCTTTTGTTTGTTTGGATCAAGCTATCCTCTCCGTAGCAACTGTCAACATGATAGAGGTCGATGACATCTGGGGGATAAGGGATTTGATGCAAATGTATTTTATCATTATCTCAATTTCCTTTGCAAGCTCATCGCCGGTGTTGCATCTGCATGTGTTGACTGCATTTCATTCTTTGCATTCCTGCGATTCCTCGTTGGATTTGGTTTGACGGGAGTCATGCTTTCAATGTACATCTACGGCATGGAGATAGTTGGACCAACACAAAGGACAGCTGCTGGAAACCTAACGTATTTCTATTACAATGGATTTGCATTGATATTTATTCTTATCTCGTACTTCGTGCCTGCCTGGAGGATTCTTTTGATAATCACAACGGCACCTGCTGTATTGGCGTTTCCTTTTTGGAAGTGAGTAGCAGCGCAACCATTAAGCTAAAATCGTTGCATCGCGACCTCCAACCATCGGTAAAGTTTGTAAATCGTTTATAACTCAAAAATATGAAGTCCGCAACTGGTAATATTAAACTGTTCTAGTTATCACTTAATAAATCAGTCATTTTTAGAACTGGCATTGAAAATTGCCGATGTATATCAATTACTAGTCATGATTTTGTTCGATATCTTCACCCAACGATTTTCTTTAACATATAAGTTTGTATATTGTTCATGTGGTTTAATTTCCAAAACAATTTACATCCATTCTTACTGGAGCAAACGTACTAAGAAAAAATAAAAGATGTTTTATATCCGATTTACATTTTGTAAGCGTTCGAGTGGAATTTCAGATATCGAATAAACATGAATCATGACACTCCTAAAACTTACGGGAATAATCTTTTGTTTAGGTGGATACCAGAATCCCCTCGTTGGCTCATCGCTCATAATCGTATAGACGAGGCTCTAGAAGCGGTCAAAAAATATGGAGGAAAAGACGATAAGCCTATCGATGTGGAACAAATGCGCAATCTTTTGGAAGAAGTGAGGCTTAAACAAGAGAAGAAACAAAAACAAGACAAAAAGTACACTCCAGTGGATCTTGTTCGCACCTCAAAAGTGCGAAAATGGTGTTTGATAATATGTTATCAATGGTAAGATACATCGTTGATGGAGATATTTATGCCTGATTTTTTATCACGAGGGACGATAGCAGATGGAGAGGCAACAGACTAAAGTACTGCTCATCGCCTTCTCACACGAAATGCAACACTGAGTTTCCGTCTGTGTTCCGTTGCTTGTGACAACCACTCCTTAGAGACTATAGCATTTCCTTTTATCAAAAATGGGTTCGCTATTTTATAATACGTTATCAAGTAATAGAGTGGAAAACGCGTCGACCTCGGTAGGTTCGTCCCTGAAATAATATACAGTCATGTAATAATCGTATAATTATAAAATATTATAATAGATCTGACATGAACATTATGCTGTAACAAATTATCTTTCTAACAGCTTTTTTCTAACAGTTTTTTTCAAACCATTCATTTTCAACAGGTTCACTATAGCTTTTGTCAGTTTTGGTATTTTGTTGTTTTTTACCCAACTTTCTGGTGATGTTTATGTTAACTATGCCATCCTAAGAGGGGCTACAATACTGCGTATACCAATTACATGGATTGTATTTCTAAAGTAAGTTGCAACCTTAATGTTTATGATGCTAATCGCTTGAAAATGTTTTGTCACTTGACGAGACTGTATTATATATTTTGTAAATACGACTGCGAAGGAGATGAAGTTTTGGGTTGTTTTATAAGTCTCTCTGAACCGTTGTTTTCCTCATCTTTCACCAAGACTTGCCCCCTTTTGTTTTGACTTTGTATGCATTTCAATATGCAAAATCTATACAACCTATCAGAGACGGAGAGCTCCATGTACACCCCTGGAACAAGACGATATACCTCGCATCATAAATTTTAAAGCTAGATTCAATGAATTTTCACTTTTTTGCCAGGTTTGGTCGTCGAATCTCACACGGTGTCATCATCTTCGCAGCTGGAGTTTCTCTGCTGTTGGTTTTGGCTGTACATAAAGGTGGACTCATGATCATCCATCTTGAGTGTAGTTCAATTCATCAGTAAACGCTAGATCAATTATATTTAAACTTATGTTTAATTTATCCCTTTTTATAGATGTTCCTCAGGCATCAACCCCCTTGTCTCTCGCAGGCGCAATATTAATTGGCTGCAATTGGACGGGTGTTTACCTAATCACCTCGGAGCTATTTCCAACAATCCTGAGGTAATCTTGAATACTTGTGCTATATCCACGCTGATCCGGATAGTTTCGAAAACGCAAAATATTCATCTCATCACGATGGTCGGTTGCTAGGGCTTTTCCTCCCGCAAGGTTCCTAAATTCAATTTTTGACTCACAGAGGAGTAATTTATTTTCCAAATGAAGCAAAATATTAAAACATGTTCATTAGAAAGAAAATCCTTAATTTGTCTACAATTGTAAAGGTATTTTGGAAGTTTTTTAAATTATGACGTCATAAATGTACCTATTTTTAGTAACAACATCAAAAACTTGTTAAGCAATGTTCAAAACTTTACAGACATTTTTGCTACTCAAAAAGAACGTTTATAGTGAAAACCCCATCTCAATCAGATTGAAGGGTGCGAAGTTACAGCTAATGAAAGAAATTCAAATTTCCCGCCAAATGACCATATATGGTCAAAATTAAGGCTATTTAAACGCCAATACAATGAATGTATTGGCACAGCGGCAAACACAAAGTTGCATAAAATCAAAATTGTAGTTTTTTCAGTTTGGGATGTGTGGTGTTATGGCGCGTTTTCGTCACAAAAAACGTCATTATGACGTGCTAATGATGTATCTTATGACGAAAACGCGCCATAACACCACACATCCCAAACTGAAAAAACTACAATTTTGATTTTATGCAACTTTGTGTTTGCCGCTGTGCCAATACATTCATTGTATTGGCATTTAAATAGCCTTAATTTTGACCATATATGGTCATTTGGCGGGAAATTTGAATTTCTTTCATTAGCTGTAACTTCGCACCCTTCAATCTGATTGAGATGGGGTTTTCACCAGAAATCATAGAATTCTATAGAAAAAACTAATATGGTTATTTTACTATTTCTTTCCTAATTTTTTTTTCTGATGCCAAATTTGGACATCATTAAAGACGTCATAATAGCGGTGTAATGAGATGTAATTGCCTCCAATTAACAGGTAATTTATCAACCTACTTCCCAGCCAAGTATTGTCAAATTTGATGCATTCTACTTTTGTCTAAGGCCTAAAACTCTCAGTTTCGAGGCTTCCGGGAGGTAAAGCCCTAGCAACCGACCATCGTGCATTTTTGCACCTTACACAGAAGAAAAACAACCACTGAAAAAATGCATTTTTGAATTTATCCAGCCTAGTGCGAATGTACCATAATTTATGTCACTCACTGATTCTCTAGGATTCTCAAGTTGTTTGTTTGTTTGTTTGTTTGTTTGTTTGTTTGTTTGTTTGTTTGTTTGTTTGTTTGTTTGTTTGTTTGTTTGTTTGTTTGTTTGTCTATTTTCATACGCCGACTGCTTTAAGTTCTTCTGCATATAATATATGATCTTATGACTTTATTCGTTTTCTTCGGCAATTAAGTTCTATTCTTTACTTTGCTAGATTTTCAATCCCAAACTACATATAATATTTCAACGGAATCTATTCTGAATCTGTCTCACTCAGACTCAGCAAGTACTTGCTTGTTTGGTTTCCTCTTTCATTGCAATGAGAACCTACGACTGTCTTTTTTATACTTTGTCAGGAATACTGCTCAAGGAACTGGTTCTGCAAGTGCTCGCATTGGAGGGATTTTAGCTCCTTATGTAGCTATGATGGTAAGTTTAATTTTGATCATATCTATAGAAATACTCTGAGAAACCCATCACAATTAAAGCCAATCTACATTCTTCCTGTGACGCTACCGACAAAACTGAAAGGTTTAGAAGTAACGTTTATAACTCAGTAATTGGTGGTATTGGTACAACGACATACTAGATTTAGCAAATACTACACCTATCACTGACATGATACTGAAAACGACGAATGTTTTATGATCAAAAGTATATGGTTGTGGAATATCTTGTGGTATCTTGTGTTTCCTCGTAAAATATAGGTATAATTTTGTTTACCTAAACAGGCCCAATTACCAGGCTTGAGCCTTGCGTTCCCAGCTGCCATCTTCGGTGTGACCGCATTGATTGCTGGGATACTTATGTACTGGATTCCTGAGACTGTGTACTCGCCCATGCACCAAACAATCGAAGAAGTTGAAGCCGCTCGTCCAGATTTTGGGATACCTTGTTGCAAGAAACGGCGTGGTGATAACGAAGAAGGAAATATGTTGCCTGTTGTTTTGGATTCCAAAATGTAGGCCAATGCCAGTATTCTCTTAACTTACTCCTGTCAGTCTTTGCAGTAGAGTATAATAATCGTATGACCCATTACCAAGGCTCATTAAGGCCCATCACCAAAGACGAGAGAGAGTTAGAAAACATGATTGAGACATTTGATTAGAATTTTTACGGTACGGGAAAGGATGATGTCAATGGGGTTTAACAGTTAACTGACATTTGGCCTAAAAATTAGTAGTTAACTGATAATTGAACAATATATAGTTAACATTTACTTTTTCTATCAAAATTAATTTATAGCGTTAAATAGCGTTAAAATTAGCAGTTATATAACAAAATTAGTATAGAACTGACATTTGCGGGCCAAAAATTAGTAATTAACTGACAATTTGGCAAAAAATTAGCTAGTAGTTAACAGACAATCGGGTATCCCCATTAACACTCTCGAAAAGCAATAGTGTAGCTTGTATATGTTAGGGACACTCAGTAGAGACTTTTTCTTGGCTTCTTTAATGGATATAGATTCTGGACCCTAAGTCAACTTTCTGCATCTCAATCTTCTAGTTACAATGCACCCCTTTTATAGGGACTTGTTGAAAAATCTAATTAACTGACAACCTGTCAAAATTATTCGATATTAACTAGGAAATTTCTAGGGGCGGTGCCCCTTAATAAGAACACGAAAATTACAATATTTATGCTTGAGACTAAATGTATCAAAAATCAGTTGTTGTACGATTAAAATACAATTTACAAGAAAGCGTTTGGTCATGAAAGGTCAACTGGTACATCCAGCCTAGTCCCCAGGCTATCCCGTCTCTCGTTTCAAAACGTGACGTCACAGAGTGACTCCAACGGGAACGCGTTCTCTCGCGCTTACGCGCTCGCCCCAGGTCTCGCTCGCGCTTCGCGCTCGCAGAGGAACGCCTGGGTACTAGGCTGTGGTACATCGGTTTAAAAGGTTTTAGGGCGCTGTTAAAGTACCGATTAACTTTAATAAACTACAGGGGGCAAGGCGTCGTAAAAGCAAGGGGACACGAGTCGTAGGAGCCAGGAACACGTGCAGGCCAAACCAACAAGGTTATGTAAGATGAAGGTTGGTCAAGGTCAGTACGTTCTGGTATGTGGATCATACGACAATCATATGACTAGCCTGTCCAGATTTCCCGTCGAGACCAACGCGGGCTTGCAATTCGTACTTTGTACATGCACGCACAAGCATTAATAATTATCAAAACGATTCCGTAATAAAAAATAGATTCAAAATAACCTCAAAATAATTGTGCTGATTTGTGTCCCGTAACATATATATTGGTTACCGTGGCTCTAATATGTAGTCTTGAACATGTACGTTACAATTTGTACACGCACATATGTTTACAAACAAAGAAAAATTATTTTTTGTACTAGATGTGTGGTCAGTGGACATGATAAACTATAGTTTAATAGAGCTTTATATGACCTGGAAAATGCTCAACCCTACACCGTGTTGCACTGACAACTAGTCAGAACGTCCGGTTTAACGATTTAGTCCACAAAAATAGAAAATAATTTGTACTTTTCATTCTTAATACACAAAATGTGTAGTACAGCGGATTTAAAGACTAAATTAAGTCCTCAGATCAATACGGTGTAGGGATGAATAAGTGCTTTTGTCGCGCGAACGTTAGAATGCAAGGAATGTCGATCACTAAAGGCTGGTTCACACTAGCGTCGGAATCAGAATCGGAATCGTAAGAAAACAACAAAGAATTTAGGGATTAGAATACAAAAGAAAGGTGTTTTTCTTTGTTCCTTCCTTTGTCTTTGATTATGCTTATGCTTGGTCTTATGCTGCTTGCGATGCTTATGTCGATGTCTTATGTCACACGTTTGACTTAAATCTTTTGTCTTTTCCTTTGTTTTCTGCTTCCGATTCCGAATCCGACGCTAGTGTGAACCAGCCTTAAGTCTTGATAGATAAGGGGCAAAAGCTTAAGTTTGAAAGTAATACGTAATATTCGAATGGGAAAAGACATATGTCCAAGAATTGAAGGTATGTTGTGTGTGTTTATCTATTTAAGATTTTTTCTGGCTGGATTCTGAGGCTCTGTTGCGTGAAAGTTCGAGAAGTTATTGGCGTTTGAGGTAAATGATGTGGTTGAGTTGGTCGCGTTGATTGCCGACCTTGTCCAAATCAAATATAAGCTAGTTCATAGTGGAAATCAGGTTCATGCTTAAGGCATTAAATAACGCTAAAACTAGAACCAAATCAACACTTAAAGTTAATTGAACACTTTATTAGAACTACTCGAGCCTTAAATCAAACATACATGTCATAAGGAACAATTTTATCGAAGTCCATTCAGTTCTTTATAATTCGACAATGACCACAGGTAACCCATGCACTTGTTCAACCTATTTTTTTTTCTGTTGTTGTTGTTGTTTTGTTGGGGGGGGGGGGGGGAAGGGGGGATGGGGATGGGGATATCAGCGACTAATCCCTTTGAGCGATCACTGTAAGTTTACACCAGCCTCTACCTCTTAAAGGGATCAGTTTTAGATGTTCTTGCGTCAAAGACTTGCATTATTTCCCCACCGTTGATTTGCTGCTCAGATTTAGGGAAGGACCACCAAAAGTACTACTAGAGGGTCTCAATGGGGTGGTGGCTATTACGGTTAACGGTTAATATTTTGCCTTTCTTAAGGCTGGTTCACACTAGCGTCGGATTCGGAATCGGAAGCAGAAAACAAAGGAAAAGACAAAAGAGTTAAGTCAAGCGTGTGACATAAGACATCGACATAAACATCGCAAGAAGCATAAGACCAAGCATAAGCATAATCAAAGACAAAGGAAGGAACAAAGAAAAACACCTTTCTTTTGTATTCTAATCCCTAAATTCTTTGTTGTTTTCTTACGATTCCGATTCTGATTCCGACGCTAGTGTGAACCAGCCTTTACGATTACGGTTAAAGTGAATTAATAACTAATTTCTATTGTTCTTGATGGTTAAAAATTAATTTTCATTGTTTAGAACGCTGGAAAAGCTATTGCAGTTAACTTTTTATTACGGCTAACGGTTAATTTTTCTGCATTTTTACGGCTTACGGTTAAATTTTTGGCCCTTTTACGGCTATCGGTTAACCCCATTGAGACCCTCCTACTATACAGCTTAAAAAAGACTCCATAAATTTTTTGGGTGTATCATAGGTGTTTATGGAAGTACGAATGGCTTGAAATAATCCTTTCAAACTGCCAAATTTCACTAGTTTCGTGCCGCCATTACGAGTTTTGCAGAATCGCGCACTGAAGTTTAACGCATGCGCACATGTTATCACTTGCTGCTAGCATCACCTCAAGCAACTATTCAAGAAATCTAAAAAAAATATGCTAAAGAAATATGACACGTAGATAAAGCTGTCACCTTACCCACGTTCGTAACCTTTCAACATGAATTTGATCTATCGATTCTCTGCTTCTTAGACAGTCTATTGGTAATTGTTGAACTGGCTCAAGGAAGCTAGCTTGTCATACGGTTTTTACATTCTATATCAGGTAAACTAGAAATAATGCTATATAGTCTCATGAGTGATATATCAGATGAGGCAAAAGAAGAAGTCATAAAACCTCCGAACATATTCCCATGTATGAGGGCAAAAAGTAACCCAATTTTGCTAGTATCAAATGATTCTTGATCAGTACACGCAACGAATCTTCTACAATTGCTGGGGTGCATCCATACCTTTGGGAATCCAAAGACAATGAAGCGGTAGCCATGTTGGATGACCAAACAATAAACGCTAATGAGAAATCTTTTGTTGAAGGTCAACCAAGATGGCTGCCGTGACGTCACATGCACCCCAGCAATAGTGTCTTTATCGCTTTGGCTTCATTTTCAGTGAGAGTTTCTAGATGTACGAACAGATTAAGATATTGGGATGACCATAGTGCGCCATTGAAAAGGGATTGAAGAATGCATTCAAATTTGCATTTTTTTTTGAGTTGAATTTGTTTTCATTTTCATTTAGTTTTATTTTGACTTAACAAATGTTTGATGCAATATTTTAGTTCATTTTTCTTTTTCAGTTGGTTTTCTTTGTATTTATTATTTTTTGATGAAAAAATCCAACAAAAAACATATACCCTGGGTTCCAGGGTTTTTACCCTGAAACAATGCCAAATTAGTACGTCTTTCAGGGGGAAATCCCTTTTGAACTCAGGATACAAAGTCACGGAAAACAAGACGACTTGGAATATTTGATTTCATTGACATCTGTTTGAAGTTTACAAATGATGTGTTCCCAATGACTTTGCCTTCTGCCAAAACTAATGGGCGCCGGGTGGTCGCAAAACATTTCTAAAACTAAGTACAAATCACGGCTTACTAACAAATAGAGGATGTTTTGAGTTGTTTGTCCTCTTATTGACACACTCTTGCCGTTATTATAAAGCGTTCAAAACTCAATTGCAGTGGAATCACAAGCGCATTTTACGACGTCAAGAGTGTGTCAAAAAGAGGACAGACAACTCAAAAACATCTTCAATTCGTTTTTTACAACAATTATTTGAAATAAAAGTTCAAAAATCCTTATCAAACGGGGCAACAGAACGAGCGCGCGCGCCGAAACGCGTCAGCAGAGTGTCTGTTCTCTTATTGACACACCCTAATCGACTAATCAGATTGCGAGATTAGTATCAAGTGTTGTAAAATTATGCTTCGCCTCCCTCACCGCCTCGTCGCGAGAGGGAGCGTACGTGCTGCGTGACGAAAACTAAAAACGGCTGCGAGGGAGACTAACTTAGGTATGCTCTGCATGCGGCTAATCTTGCTAGGTCATGGAATGTAGACAATTTAATATGAAGCTGACGAAATGTGAAATGTTACCGTCAATTGAACGACAACCGACAGGTTCTGTCCTACTCGAATTTGCCCAAGATCGACTGGTAAAGATAATAGCAAAAGAGTTCTGAACGGAGAGCTAAAAACTGAAAAAGGAGCATATTCACACAAAATCTCTCATTGACAAATAATTAAAGGCCATACGTAAATTCGATGCAAATTCCAAATTCCTTATGGTAGTAGGGGACAGCAGAATAACTATATACCCGTTGCGTTAGCTAGTTAGTGGCATGACAAGGGGGTGAAAAACGCATTGCGCATACTCGGAAGTTTTAAATAAAACCATTGGAGGTTTAGTAAGGCTATCCGTCAAAAGTTAGTGCTTATTTTTTCCTAAAACATCACTTTAGTTGTTCTCTTTCCCCTGTCAAATAATACACGAGAAATTCGAGTAATACACGACAGTTGAATTGACGGTATTTTTATTTGTAAACACGAACGCGTCTACGAATTCCCGCCGAATTTTCGAGCATGCGCAATGCGTTTTTCACCCTTGTCAGTGGACATGCAACTGCCCCCTTTGCCTTTATGCTGTATACAACCCTGTTGACTTCTAACTTTTTATTATCTTCTTCACTTTCATAAGTGCAGCTAATGGCTGACGACTGCAAGGAATCAACGAAAACCCGCCGAGAGTATGATGACATTTTCGATCACGTTAGATCCTTTGGTCGATATCAGAAGATTCTATATGTTGTAACAAACGCTATAACAACATTTCCTCTAATCAGCCAGTTTTCAGCGCTCGTTTTTGCTGTTGGTACTCCCAACTTTCACTGTGTTACTCCGAATATCACTTGTCCCGATAAACAGTGTTGTGACGGATGTGAATCATATCAGTTTGATGGGCCATTTACAACCTCCGTTTCAGAGGTGAGGTGATCTGCCTATTTCCCTAAACACATCTACAGTAATAATACAGTGGAATGTCGAAAGTGATCGCTGGGTGTGGAATATTTCATATAATATAATAGAGCTAGAACTCTTGCTTGACTTGGTAGTTAGTTGCCATTTGAAATGAACTCAACTTGAATATAAGAAAAAGTGGGAATGTTGCAAAAAGTGGCTTAATAGGCGACGTATTATTTACAGTGTTTGTGTGATCAAATGATTGAGATTTTAGGAACTTTGCCGCTTAATTGAGGGCAGTTATATCAAAGGTTCCACTGTGCCTAAGCCTCCTTAAATAAAACTTATCATCAGTTCAGTCATGCATTTGCTTTCACCTCTTTCCACTTTATATTAATCCCCGAAGTACGATCATATTAACGACAAGTCGTAATTAACCACGAAGTAGATCATACTGATGATAAGTGATAATTTTCATTTTGTTGTTATTGTTTTTTTCATATAAAAAGTGGAATTTAATATGTGACCGAGCGTATCTGGGCGCTACGGTCCAATCTTGCTATTTTGTGGGGATGCTGATTGGTTCGCTGACGACCGGGATGATGTCGGATGCCTGGGGTCGAAAGAAATGTATATTCATTTGTAACGTCATCATGGTGAGTCTTACTTTAAAAAGTGCATTTAGTTTGTAGGCCGATTTGATACCAGTTATGTTTTCCATTAATCGCTTGTCCAGATAGAACAGTTTTCGTATCACTTTGAACCAAGAGACCATAATACTAAGAGAGCGAAACTCAGTATTGATGTCTGTGCGATGTTCGTGGCGGTTAAGGCTACTTAATAATTAGTAACTTCGCCATCGCGCGCGTAAGGCTCTCAAACAATAGAATTTTAATTTTAACGTGCGCCCGGACGGGACCGTTTGATTTCGGCCTTTGAATTCTATTGTTTGAGAGCCTTGCGCGCGCTGATGACGAAGTTACTAAAAATATCCTTAGTCGCCACGAACACCGCACAGACTATCAATACTGAGTTTCGCTCTCTTAGTATTATGGTCTCTTGTTTGAACTACAATGGTACGGTTACGGCAGGATTTTTTTCAGTGTTATAACCTTCATGGATTGTCAATTTTTGTTTTGACTTTGATACTCGGTCAGTACAATTGATCTTTTGCATTTTCACTACTAAAAGAACAAAAACTTGCTAAAAAGACCTTATTAATTAAGCGTTGTTAACAATCTGTCCATTTATTTTTCAAGCTCAGTGCAGGTATTGCATCAACGTTTGTTAAGTCTTCTATTTCACTCTTCGCATTCTTACGCTTTGTTGTTGGCTTTGGATTGGCTGGAGTCATGCTGTCAATATACATATATAGCATGGAGCTTGTTGGGCCAAAGTACAGAACGGCTGCTGGCAACCTGTTATATTTCTTTGTCTCTGGATTTGCAATGATATTTGGTCTCATCTCATACTTCGTCCCTTCTTGGAGAACGCTTTTGTTAATCACGACCTCACCAGCAGCGCTACTGTTCCCGTTATGGAAGTAAGTTGCTCCTTTTTGCATCTACGGTATTCATCTTCAATCCATCATTCACTCTCTCAACCACCATCATATCCCCGGGCATACCCCAACCGAAAACCAGTCCATCCATCCATCCATCATGAATTCATTCATTTATTCATCCATTCTATTGTGTGTTTAATATGTTCGTTCGTTCATTCATTCATTCATTCATTCATTCATTCATTCATTCATTCATTCATTCATTTATTTATTTGCCAAACCAACCAAAATTAAACAATCATTCTAACAGATCTATAAAAAGGATTCAATATTCCCATGCATTGTCAAGGGAAATGATCGAGGTCCTGGCATTTCCTCAAATGGTTTTAAATCACTCCTTCAAGAATTGGCTGTTGTAGTAGCGCGTTATTTAGTGGAACAGATTGAACTTGCTTCATATTAATTGAATAATTATTGATCAGGTGGATGCCAGAATCCCCTCGATGGCTCATTGCTCATAACCGTATAGACGAGGCTCTAGACGCAGGTCAAAAAATATGGAGGAAAGGACGATAAGCCTATCGATGTCGAACTACTACGCAGTCTTTTGGAAGAAGTGAGACTTGAACAAGAAAAGAGGCAAAAACAAGACAAAAAGTACACTCCAATTGATCTTGTTCGTACTGCAAGGCTTAGGAAATGGTCTTTAATCATTTGTTATCAATGGTAAGGTACATAACATGCATATGTGAATAATCACCAAGAGACCATAACACTAAGAGAGCGAAGCTCGGTATTGATGTCTGTGCGATGTTCGTGGTGACTAAGGCTATATTTTTTAGTAATTTCGCCATCGACGCGCAAGGCTCTCAAACAATAAAATTTGACTTTTGACGTGCGCTCGGACCACAGGTAGCCCAAGCTTATATAATTTATAAGAGAATGTATGGAGAAAATGAATTTTTACTATAGTTATTATATTACTAAAGGGGAAAAAATTAAAAAACGGCTAAATCGGAAAACCAATAACATAGGGTGAAAGAGGAAGTTTATTTAAACATTCAGACTAAGTTTCATGAATGATTTGTCATTTTTGATATTTGTATTTAGAAAAATTCATTTTCTCCATACATTCTCTTATAAATTATATAAGCTTGGGCTACCTGTGCTCGGACGGGGCCGTTTGCTTTCGGCTTTTGAATTCTATTCTGTTTAAGAGCTAGAGCCTTGTCGCGCGCGATGGCGAAATTTCTAAAAATAGCCTTAGTCGCCGCGAACATCTCTCTTTAGCATTATCGTCTCTTGAAGGCAACTTATTTCTAATGTCAAAAAATCTTTAATGCTTTACGTTTCGACCTTCGTGCGGTCTTCAGTCATCAGTAGATCAAAATAAACTTAAAACTGATGTTAATTAGATACAAGGCAGAAGAAAGGAGATTTTTGAGAGTGTTTTGAATACTTGATATATAGAGAGTATCAGAAATTAGAATTAGAAAATTTGAACTTTATATGCATAGTTTTTTATGCTTACCCTTTTACTGTACTTAATTAAAAAAAGGCTGTCCATGACATATAGTTTTAAACATCAGCAAACATCTATCTAATCTCAAGATTTCAACTGTATTAATGCTTTTATATAATATTGCACAGCATTCGGGCACATCATTTCACCTGCGAAAGATTATTTCCAAACTGTGTACTTTCAATAGGTTTGCTGTAGCTCTTGTCAGCTTTGGCATCTTGTTGTTCCTTACACAACTTTCTGGGGACATTTATGTGAACTATACAATCATGAAAGCAACTACATTACTGCGTGTTCCAATCTCGTGGCTTATGTATCTCAAGTAAGAAAATCATAGCACTTTATATATCTATTATAAAATATTTTGGATATAACGTAGGCTGACTGGCTGCAATTAGATGAATAATAACATTGTCAGTCGTGGATCCAGGGGAAGGGCCTGGGGTGCCGGTGCCCCCTCTTTTCAGTTGGATCCTTTTTTTCTTCTTCTTCTTCTTCTTCTTCTTCTTCTTCTTCTTCTTCTTCTTCTTCTTCTTCTTCTTCTTCTTCTTCTTCTTCTTCTTCTTCTTCTTCTTCTTCTTCTTCTTCTTCTTTTGAGATTTCGAAGGAAAAACAACCATTCTTACGCGCACAATAGATCGGATAAAATTTGTTCTAAAATTACACTTTTGAGCGCACGCGTTCCAAAAATGACCCACTCCCGCAAAAATTGGCTCTTTCAATCACGATGGTGCCCCTCCCTTTCAAATTGTCTAGATCCGCCGCTGTATGTGATGCTATTTGAATTTTTGAGTGCTCAAAAAACCCATACGAAATCGGTGACATCTGGCCCTCCCCTCCCCCAGGGGAGAGTGGGAGGTCCTTACATCCTATTTTAGAGCAGATTTCGTATGAGTGTGAAACGGACCGCGCCGTGCTAGCGCTGTGACTGTGTCAGTGCCGTGTTATCTATAAAAAATGGCTCGAAATTCCTGCCTAACCGTGCCGTGACCTTGCGGTACCGTTTTCACAGTCATACGAAATCTCCTCGATCTATACAAGGAAAGTATTAATATGTTGAAAAAGCATACCAATTTTTGCAACGGACAGCACCAAGGTTTTCCATCTTACTGTGGCTACCATGTTTCTAGTGGCCAAAAATGATACAGTTTCATATTTCTCATCTGATTTCATTAACTCCGTATTGCATGTCCATATATCAACGTCTCAACTGCAACTGCACTTAGTCTTGTACGTATTGCCAGGACAATTTGATGATTATATTTCATGTATTTCCTAATTTCTTCAATTTGCTTGTTATAAGGTTTGGTCGTCGAATCTCACATGGTGTCATCATCTTCATTGCTGGAGTTTCTCTGCTGCTTATACTCGCTGTACACAAAGGTACGTTTATGATCTCATGGAAGAAGTCCAACAAGCTGATATACCACTTTTTCTCAAGCCTGGGTCTGAATTTCGAGGTTGGCCTTGCTTCAAAGAAAAACTATCAGGACATCAGATGGGCAACAAATGCAAAATAATACAACTGAATGTTTCAACAGAAACAAGGCCGACAGCGCTCTAAAAGATTGTCGAATTAAAGACTTATATTGAAAGAAATTAATATTATCTTGCTAATGTTATTGCTTGCTCTGAGCTCGTCAATGGCCCGTCTTGAGAAAAGGGCTGTTGCAGCATGCTACCACGGCTAAAAAATTCCGCCGCAGTTTTATTAGAACTGGACTCTACAATTTTGTTTCTTTGTTTATAGATGTTCCTCTGGCAAGCACAGGTCTGTCACTAACAGGGTATCTACTGATCGATTGCAACTGGACAGGGATCTACTTGATCACATCAGAGTTGTTTCCAACAATTCTCAGGTACAGTAGTCTCATTTGGAGGATTTCAAGTTCGTTTCGTTTAATTTACGATTGCGTGATCGCAGGTCCCTTTTAAATTGTCCTCCGGCTTTGCTTCCCTTGCTGGCCATTGTTGCTGTAATCTTCGTTTTGCTACTTCGTGATCTTCACCAGCCAGTCCCCATCTGGACTCTATTTTATTTCTTCGTTGCTCTTTTGGTTTGCTTGAGGGTCTAAATGGGGTTAACCGTCAACCGTCAAACGGCCTAAATTTTAACCGTCAACCGTCAAAAAAACCCTGATTAACCGTCAAATACACTCTGAAACAATTTTTCTAAGTTGTCGTTATCTTTTTCCAAATGCGCGTATTTCTCAAGACGTTATAACAATTTCACTATTCCGTTAAAACTTTATAAAAGTCATACTGAACTCCAATTCACATTGTCCAGGACTTCTGGCTCGTCGCAAGCATAGTGATAGGGAAGGTTAATTGGATGTCCACCATTTTCGGCTGGGATTAGGGAATGGTTCAGACTTGTATAAGTATCAGAGATCCCGCTGGTTTTTGGAAAGGGGAATGATTTTTTTTAGATAACTCTTATTTTAAGGAATGTGCACGCATGTATTTCTAAATTACGCAAAATTTGAAAGCATCCAACTAATGTAAAGAGTTTATGTAGTTATTCTTCGTTGAAACCTGAATTTTAAGCCAAAAAAGATTAGAGAAGAGAAATAGAATTTATTAAAAACAGAAAAGAAAACAGAAAAAAAGAAAAGTTGTTGGCGCCGGCATGACTCGAACCCGTTACCCTAAGAAATTAGTATGCTAATTTTATGCAAAACCCAAAAAATCGGGCCATGCATCCAGACAAATCGCTGAATCATCGCATGTTACGTATAGGATGGAGATTTCGGCCCCTTCCGCGCTATCCGGTAGAACGCAGCAAGCTTCGCGGTCAAAGAGGGAGGAAACAGTCGGATCCTAGGCCATAAATGACTGCACCTTACCACTAGGCTAACTGGTCTACTGAGGGATTTGGAGGACAAAATAACCTGGTGTATCGCGTGAATGACGATGACTGTCTATTGTTGTGCAAATTACGCGATCCCGTGGCGCAGTTGAAAAACCCTTGAACTGTGAAACAAATGATCAGATGTAAGAGCCGGGTTCGAAACCGGCTAGGGGCCATCTTTCTTTTTCTTTCTTTTTTTTTTTTTTCTTTTTTCTTTTTCTTTTTCTTTTTCTTTTTCTTTTTCTTTTCCTTTTCCTTTTTTTCTTTTTCTTTTTCATGTCTCAAAATCAAAATTAGCTAGTTGTCAATTAAAAGAGAGAGAGAAAAGACAGAAACAGAGAAAGATTATGAAAGAATAAAAAAAAATGGTGGAAATACTTCAGTAGTAAACACTACCTAAGAAATCGTTAAAATAAATAACTGAAGGTCGATGTTTTGATAAAACCATAATTCACCAGCATTTACCAAAGGTTCATTTAGAGAGAAATGCAACAATGTAACTGTAGTTTCTTAAGGGAAAGTACTAGTAGCCTAAGCTAGGCGGCTATTTTCTGTGGGAAAGGAGGGGGGGAGCTGGTTCGAACCACCCCAAGCGACGGGCCTGGAACTAATCCTTATGATATCGAATTTCGCCTAATACAGCACATTTATTCTATTTCCTGGTCAAATATATTAAACCGCAATACAAGAAACGGGCAAGTTAGACAACAACAAGTGGAAAAGTAACAACTAGCGATGTAAACTGATACATAAAAATCGATGGCTAACTATTGGTTATTAATATTCAATTGGCTTATTTTATAATGCCATATACATATGGATATGATCTAAATATGCCATCTAACCGTCAAAGAGTAGAATTAACCGTCAAACGTCAAAACACCGAATTTCTTGCCGTCAACCGTCAAAGAGGCAAAATATTAACCGTCAACCGTCAAAGCTATACCCCCATTGAGACCCTCTTGCTTGGTGTTTCCACTGCAACTAAAATGTATATGTTTTTCTTGTTCAGGAATACTGCACAAGGAACGGGATCAACAAGTGCTCGAATTGGAGGAATCATAGCTCCTTATGTAGCTATGATGGTAAGTTTGAGCTCAGAAACTCTAAACAAAGAAGTAAATCCAAATGTCATCATGTAGTGTCTTATTTAGCTTCCACAATATTCACTGTTGTTGTTTTTTCTCTCTGTTATGCGCTGGCTTGATTTTACCCCCAGGATGGACACAGCGTTGTCCCGGCTCTGCTGATCTCACTCCGTAAATCCCACTGCACGCATAAATCCTTGCCATTAAAAATGGATGAGGAATACAATACAACTCGAGTAATTTGCAAAACCTAAGGGTACATTTCCTCATATGTTTAACAGGGCCAATTACCAGGCCTAAGCATTGCCTTTCCAGCTGCGATCTTCGGTGTGACCGCGTTGATTGCTGGGATACTTATGTACTGGATTCCTGAGACTTTGTACTCACCGATGCATCAAACAATCGAAGAGGTCGAAGCAGCTGATCCAGACTTTGGGATACCTTGTTGCAGAAAAAGGCCCATCGCCAAGGACGAGCGACAGTTAGAAAACATGATTTAGGCAACTCATTAGAATTACTGCTGTAACATCAGGAAAGCAATAGTGTAGCTAGTACATGTTATAGGTGGATCTTTGTTTACAATTTTTGCTCATTAGCATAGGCTCTTTGTAACCAAATAAACACCAAATCACCTCTGAATATTGAAAGGGCATGGCAAAACTAGCTTTCTTTGGAAATTTGAGCGTGGCACAAGCAATAGTTTTTGCATGATGCAGTTTTAAAAACTCTGAATTTTACAGAGAATGTATGGGCTCATTAGCGCTTTTGCCACCCAGAAATTTGAAAGCAAATTGGAAGCTGGATATCTCGCACAATATTGCATGCAAAGAGCTAAAAATTTCGTATATTACTTAAATTAAAAAGCTCTTAAAAGTTTTGGACCCAGTTTGTAATTTTATCGATTTTTAACCGTATGCTAATGAGGCAGAATGTAAACACATGACGTCAACAAGGATCCTCCTATAGTTATGTGCCTCTAATATATGTTGTAAAAGGTAAAGGTAAAGCAACCTTATTTAGCGCCGGTAACTCGTAACAGTCTAAAACTGATAAATTTGTGGCGCCAACAGTTGTCTTGAGCATACACGTACGATGTATACATTTACATATGGTAAGAGCGCACACACACACACACAAAGAAATATTTTTTCTTTCTTTCTTTCTCATTGTCGAATTTAATTCCAAAACTGACTCCGTCTAGCCACGAGGTTTGTTGCGCGCGAGAGGTTTATTAAAGCGCAAAGTCGGGTGAATATTTTCAATACAAAAGGTGATTTCAAAACGAAGAAGCTACAACCATTGCTAAAATTGGACGCACGTGCATAAGAGTGACTGAAAACGCCACACCCTCAGTCCCCTCTTCCCTCCGTTCGCTATGAATAGTTTGGAATCTACAGCCCTGTATTCAATTGGGCAGACCTTATGGCCTCAATCAACATTTTATAGGGGCCAGGGTATTAAAAACAAAAGCTAGCTAGCTCTCAGACAGTGTCACGTCGTGTCAACCAATGCCAACAAAGAATAGCAAGGGCGGAGGGGGGTGGGCTATTTTAGCAGACATAACGAACCATGAATGGGAGGGCTGAAATCTGTCTCTGGGAAATTCTATCCAGTATATGTCCTCATGGCCAATAACATCTAGGAAGATAGAGAGATTGCAAAGAAATTTGTAATACAAGTTGAAAACAGTCGAAGGCCAGAAAGGATCAAGATAACAGTCTTCGCGGTTTTCGCTTCTTTGCATAATTGGTAGATAACAACAGTACCGCGATCAAATGTGTGCGCATGAACTAGATTTTTCGAATTTTAATTACTATTTAGGAGTTTTTCATCTCCTTGTGTAGTTCAAATATAGTTCATATACCAAAAGGTAGAGTAAAATGTTAATTTTAGCTATTTTGTCTTTTTGATAAATCTGACAAATTCTGTTTGGGTTTCCAGTGGTCTTAAATAATATTAGGAACGTAAATATGACCAGGACCTGAGGGAGAAGGCGTCTCTATTTTTTCGGCCCGGATTCACGTTTGACGTTGTTGCATTTTGTGACGTCATGGGCTCTACATAGCAACCAAAGAATCAGTTATTGATATTTGCTCTTCACTGTACCAAAACTGAAAAATTTAAAAAGAGACCTATAGCTTTGGTCACTCAATCGAATTGCGCGCATTTAACTTTAGGTCCGTTTCTCTATAGTTGTCTAAGTAATAATCCTGAATGTTTTCTCTGTGTAACAGTTGTTATGTTTCGCTGTTTTTGTTGTTGTTGTTGCTTTTAATTTCTTGCTTTTCCGAACACATTTGACCGTGGTCTTTCGGCAGATTTGCATGTAATGCGTGCGCAACCACCACAGGTAATCCAAAGAACATGGCTTGTAAGATTTATCGAAAATTACATGTACAAACTTCTACAGCCTAAATCGATGTTGTGGCGTGGCTACAAAGCGCGCGCGCGATCCCTAATTCAGTATTGACGTCATAATCAATATATGGTGACGTACACAAAATCGATTGTCATTTCGAACAAACTGTTGCAACTGAAGCTGACTAAATTTACAAGCTGCAAATTCACATCAACTCAAAGTTTACAAAAGCAAAGAACACCAAATCAAACGGTCCGAGGTGAGTGCTGTTGTATCATAATTTGCTTCTTAGATGGATAACGGAGGTTGATGGATGAGAGGAAAAGTGCACAGACGAATGCATGAAGGGCGGATTGACGGGGAAAGAAGTAGAATTATATGTGTCTGTGGAAGCGACGGGAAACAATATACAGTCTGTTGGACGGATAGACAATATACGGAAACAATATCGGATATACGCAAATTCATACAGGATAAAGGTATCGGACGAAACGAATGGATCACGGATAGACCAGTGAACAAGTGCGATTGATAAGATTGATTGATGAACAGATGGACGTGGACAGATGGATGAACAAGCCGATTAGAAATGGAGGCGGGGATGGATAAATGAATGTAGGGATGGATGGTGACTGAAGGGTAAATCAATCGAAATCAATTCAAAATCTTCCTGTGTATGCATTTCTTTACTTACTGATAATCAGGGAATGTATATTAGATTATATTGACATGGCAGTCTCATATTTCTTTCTGTAGAGACGTTCTTGGACGGTTCTATTCGTTTACAAGCAAGAATAGACCTTGGCCAACATGGCTGTGGTCAAACAATTTATAGAAATCTTCAGAAAAGTGCTGCAAATTATCTGGAATGTTGCCACTTTGCATTACCTTATTAGTTTTATGGTGTCCAATCCAATTCGATTCCTGGTTTACCTACCAGTTGTCGTTCCTCTTGCCTTGGTTCTATCACTTATAACTGTCTGTACTGTGGGTGGAGTAGTATTCGTCGCATCTGGTTTGTTACTTCTTATTGTCACCCCTTTATCAGGACCTCTAGCGTTTTTGGCGTTGATTTTATGCTTGTGTTACATTGTGTATAAAGCCTGCCTGGCAGTGGTCAACTACTTGTACGAGAAAATCTTCACTCTGTACGCTAAAATCTACGAAAAAGCATGCAAGCCACAATCTTTATGGTAACATATAAGCAACTCATCAACGGGACACGTATTACAGTACAGAACCTGCGGGACCTGAGAGATAAACTAAACACTTATATCCACCCTAGAGCAGTCTTTGGTGGTGTGCGTCAGAAATGCAGCATCTTCCAAGCCTTTTGCTTTCAGCTTTGGGCCAAGGTACTTTTGAGAATGCAACGATGGATGCACCTTTTCCTTCATGTGTTTGCATTGCGCTTTGACAAAGTTCCTCATGAACTCGCGAGAAAATGTAAACAAGTTGAACCTAATTCTGCACTTCAAAAGAGGAACTTGACAAAGAGAGAAGATGACCCAGCAACCAAACCTACATCTATCAAAAGGTATACATAAAGAAGAATAATTGATTAAATTTACCCTCCTTTTCCCCCCCCCCCCCCCCCCCCAACACACACACCATTTAGGCCTCGTTTACACGAGGAACAGGAAAAGAGTACAAACAATATACTCAGATTCAGTGTTTTTCGCGAGCAGTACTGCTGATCTCTTTTCGCATCTACGAAATAATGCAGTTCACTGAGATGTGTTGCTTTATAATTATGCTTGGCTTGTGCCACTTCTCTATATTAAAATCACAACATTACAAAACTTGATAAGACCATAGCCTGCTTAGCCGGCCCAAGGGGTGGGGGAAGGGGAGGGGGGAATTAAGGAAAGGGGAGGGAAAAGCCCCACTTCCCCTTACTGCCTGCTACGCAAAAAAAACACTGTATCATGGAGCCCCTACAATAATTCTGTAACATTTCCCCTTCACCTAATCATAGGATGCAGCATATGGTCGAGTGGTCAGAGCGTCGGTCTCGCAATCCAGTGGTTCCGAGTTCGAGTCCCCGCTCTCGCCACTAGCTGAGGCTGAATGAATTTGTTCTGCGCAACCCCTAGTTGTCCTAGTTCAAATTCCGGTTCTCAAACATGCTTGTAATATAGCCAACTGGTTCGCCTCCTTGCCAGTTGGGATTCTTAATTGAGGGCCATTATGTAAACTACCGGGTCACCGTTAATAATGTCTATACCCTCATTAAAATAAAGATTTTTTAAATATATTAACAAATAACAGACAGCTTCAGCTGGTTAAACACTTTATTTTTTGTCATAACAGGGGTCTTCCTCCATCTATTGTAACCAAGGAGAATGTGCGTGAGATGTTCAGAAACAGATCAAATGGCCGACGAAGATATCAGAAAAGCCACAGCTATGTTCCTGTTGATGCTTCAGCCTTCACTCCAAGGTCAAAAGAAATCTGAACTCTTGTATATACATGATAACATATATATTGTAACTTTGATTGTAAGGTTTACAATTTTCTTGATTAATTCTTCATCCTGATTCTAAATTTATGAACTACTCCTTTGAAACTCTTTTGATATTACTGGAAACACCAGTTCTGACATATTAACCTGATTTTATTATAACTTTTACATGCGTGTTTCCGATCGAAATATGACTATGATACGATGGAGTGCAGGCTTCATTTGAATTTTTGTAATAAAACCTTTTTTAAGCGATATAACTCTTTAGTTACTTACTCGCTGCGTTAGCTCGTGGTTCCACTTGAGTTTTGAATATTTTGTGACGTCAAGTCCATTGTCAATAAGAGTACAGATAATGAAAAACCGCTTGCGATTTGTTAATTATATAATAATTGGTAGTTTACGCGTGCCTTGATTGGTCGAGAACCATGTGCTTCTAAAGTACAGACGCACGGATTACTAATTATCAACTAGACAACAGGAAGCCACGCGCCCAATGGCGTTATAGACGCACGAGAGAAAATATAAAGAACTCTTAACAATGTAAGAGTGGCACGAGGCGTAGCCAAAGGCGACATACTCTAGTTTGTTAAAAGTTCTTTAGTTTATTAAGAAGGGTTATAACTTATACAACCTAACGCATCGATAGGCGACCGTTCTAAATTCTTGATTAAGGGCATCTGTTTTTTAGGAACGTTGCTGGAACGTTGTAATCACGCCGATTTGCGCGAGTACTCAGGTCTAATTTGGTTGGCCCGGGTTCTTCAAACACAGGGTCCCCAAGTAATACTCACTAATGTCGTAGTTCTTTCCGGTATAGTCATGCATCGAGCCCATCCTGGCCTGTTGCACTATTTTTGCATGGCATGCAATTACAGTTATAATGGCTTTAAAAGGGCTTACACGGATGCTGATTGGCTCTTTAAGAAAGCCAATCAAATGTTTCCCACCATTATACTTACTGACTACAGACCTTTCCAAAATATCCCACACAACATTGACACTGGTAATAGTTGACCTTATCAGTACAATCTCCACCATTCTTGTATAGATAATGCATGATATGAATCACAGTCATCGTGATATCTAAAACGAAAAATCTTTTTCATAGAGTGCATTATTATATTTACCCGCTACAGAAAACGTTATAGAAGGCGTGGACGGCCACAGGTAGCCCAAGCTTATATAATTTATAAGAGAATGTATGGAGAAAATGAATTTTTACTAAATAAAAATATCAAAAATGACAAATCAGTCATGAAACTTAGTCTGAATGTTTAAATAAACTCCCTCTTTGACCCTATGTTATTGGTTTTCCGATTTAGCCGTTTTTTAATTTTTTTCCCATTTAGTAATAGGTACTGATATAATAACTAAGGAATAAAAAACGGCTAAATCGGAAAACCAATAACATAGGGCGAAAGAGGAAGTTCATTTAAACATTCAGATTAAGTTTCATGGCTGATTTGTCATTTTTGATATTTTTATTTAGTAAAAATTCATTTTCTCCATACATTCTCTTATAAATTATTTAACAAATAGATTCCATTTTTCCGTGCGTCTGTACTCTAATCGATGCACAGATGACGTCAAAATGTGGTGAGAACAAAAAAGTACGCCACGAGACGAAGTCGAGTGGCGTGACTGTTGTTCTCACCACATTTTGACGTCTTCTGTGCATCGATTAGAGTACAGACGCACGGAAAAATGGAATCTATCTGTTTTATATAATATTTATCGAAACATTCCAACCAATCAGAGCGCGCGTAAGATTCGATGACGCCATCTATGTGTGTGTACTCCACTCTAATCACACATGGTTGTTCGACCAATCAGAGCGCGCGTAATATGCCAATTATTATATAAATAAGCTTGGGCTACCTGTGCTTGGGCTACCTGTGGTGTCACAATGCTTACGCAGCAATATTCCATATAAGGAAACCAATACGTCACCGCTGTACACGTGCGCAGTGGACGCCGGTCCGGTGAAATTACTCAGCAGTTGAAGAAGAGAAATATTTGAAGGCTTTGCAGCAAGACAATTTTAAATTCACAGAGAAATATTGAATGAAATCATGGCCCAGCAGTAAGTATGACCTTAGTGAAGCCTGACGTATTATTCTACGTGTCTTTGCTTTTCTAGTTAGGACAGTTTTAAGTTTCGTACATCTGAAAGATTTCTTTTGAACTACGACTAGACAAAGGCCTCGTGAGATTTTAAACCGGCAGAAGCTTTCACAAATCCTAAGAATTCAACCATGGATTTCAAGAGAAAAATACCCTAAAAGATGGTTGTTCTCTCTTTCTTGTTTGATATTAGATGCTTCGACTGTTCCTTTAGGGGTTGTGTTCATTTGGTGAGGAGTTTTTGCGCGGTCACTCCTGACTTCCTGTGAACTTTTTTTCAATTTTCTTCATTCAGAGACGAACTTGCCACAGCGATCTTGAAGAATAAAAGTCGGCCAAACCGTTTACTTGTGGAAGAGGCAATCAATGATGATAACTCTGTTGTTACCATGTCTCAGGTTTGTAATCAGGATTTGCTTATTATATTTTATAATATTTTTTGCTTCATTACAGTTGTAGTAAGCTTATGTACTAAGGTCATTTCTGCTTAGAGTGCATATTCACTGGTTTGCTGAAGTTTCACTTTTGAGACTTGAATTTTGTTTCATTTTAGGCTAAAATGGAAGAACTACAGCTTTTCAGAGGAGACACTGTCCTAATCAAAGGCAAAAAGCGAAAAGACACGGTAATGACATGAATAGATTGAATGGATATTCATTTTGTGACTACCCCTATATCCAGCAATGATGATGCATAGTACATATAATTTTCTTATCATAAAGTATCTGTATAACCTTGAATTGAATGTGATTATTGGTGTTTTAAGGTTAAGATCAATATTACATAAAATCCTTCTACCATCCAATCAGATGATGCCAGCAAAATTAATGCATTCAAGATGGACATGTTTCAATTCTATAGTTTACACTATATTTTACTGATTAGTTTTTTTCTTTGTAGGTTTGCATAGTTCTTTCTGATGACACTATTGCAGATGAAAAAATTAGAATGAACAAAGTTGTGCGACACAACCTGAGAGTGAGGCTTGGTGATGTCATCAGGTAAGCATTACTGTAACAAAGGGTTAATGTCAAACTTTATCTGTAATCTGATTACACTGGTATCTAATCAGGTAACTAGCATCAACTTAACAAATAGATTCCATTTTTCTGTGCGTCTGTACTCTAATCGATGCACAGATGACGTCAAAATGTGGTGAGAACAAAAACGTTCTTTTCTCACCACATTTTGATGTCTTCTGTGCATCGATTAGAGTACAGACGCACAGAAAAATGGAATCTATCTGTTTTATATAATATTTATCGAAACTATTCCAACCAATCAGAGCACGCGTAAGATTCGATGACGCCATCTATGTGTGTGTACTCTAATCACACATGGTTGTTCGACCAATCAGAGCTGCGCGTAATATGCCAATTATTATATAAAGTATAATTACTGAAATACAATGCTGTACTTTAGCAAGTGCCTGAGGCAACTATCATTGCATTTAGCTAACACAGCTAAGATAGAAAGCAACATGCTCCTGCAAACATCTGTGACAATCTGCAAATGTTGGGTCCACGTGACCCTGCAAAGCCTGGGGGTACCCCTACATAACAAGAGGAAGACCACTGGCCAGCATGCCTCGATTTTAACTTTGCCTAAATTTCGTTTAGTCCACATTTAAAACTAAAGTATGGTATAAAATAAAGCTGGTACAGCCAGGATTCCCCAATATTTGAGTCACTGAGCACAGCCTTGAAATGTAATGCAATAGGCCATGATACGCACTAACAGGTCACGTGACCCTATCTCCCCTAAATCAAGCCAGCACCATCAAAATGAATACCAGAAATAGAAAGAGCACCTTGATATTAGTAAAAGTGCAAAGTTTCAGCTCATACGATGTAATACAGGAGAAATGACAGTAAATTTAAGATGGGATATTTTCTTAAGATTCATTTGGAAAAATGCATTGGATAGCAAGCTCATGCCATCCAATGAGCTTTTCCAAACTGAATCTTAAGAAAATATCTAATCTTAAATTTACTGTCATTTTTTCTCTTATTTATCTTATAAACTGAAACTTTGCACTTTTACTAATATCGAGGTGCTCTTTCTATTTCTGGTATTCATTTTGATGGTGCTGCTTGATTTAGGGGAGATGGGGTCACATGACCTGTTAGTGCATATGGCCTATTCTGAAAAAAATTATATTGATTTACTCTGTATTTATTTCAGTGTACAGTCTTGTCCTGATGTTAAATATGGTAAAAGAATACATGTATTACCCTTTGATGACACTGTCGAGGGTCTTACTGGGTGAGTATTGGAATTCAATTACTTGGGCTACCTGTGGTAGACCAAGCCTAGGTTTACCTTTAGTGGAAATCCAGTGCACAAAAAATAGCTTTGGCTTTTTATTACTGTATGTAGTTCAGTTTCATTACACATTTGATAGATGTTTTATCATTATTTATTGACTAGTATTAAAGATTAACATTGTACAATGTATATAATTCTTTTTTAGTAATCTCTTTGATGTATTTCTCAAACCATACTTTGTTGAGGCTTACCGACCAATCAGAAAAGGTTAGTTTTTAAATGGAAAGTTAACAAAATAATTGCTATATTCCAAAAGAATAAGTGTTATTGTGTGCATTGACACAATGCTGTAGGCAGGATTTTAAATTCCAGAGCTCTTTGGTAGTGTGGGTGAGTTGCGTGAGGTAGTAAGGATATATTATTCTGAAAGAGAGCCCTGGGTAATTTTAAATCTGCCGTAATACAATCCTGCAGGCTTGAATCATGTTTCTGACATCAAACTAATTCTATATCCAAAACTAACAAAATACCATGATGAAAAAAGATATGTGTATGTTTAATGGCACGTGACTGGTCACTACAAGATACAAAAAAAAAAGGGAAATAACCTTCTTCACTTTCTTCCATTCTTTCTCTCTACATCCTTTGTTCATTTCAGACCCTTTGTTTTCATCTCACAGATGATTTCTATTATCTTTAAGGTGATGTGTTCCGTGTACGTGGTGGTATGAGAGCTGTAGAGTTTAAAGTCATTGAAACAGATCCTAATCCATACTGTATTGTGGCTCCTGATACAGTTCATACACTGTGAAGGTGAACCTGTAAAGAGAGAGGCAAGTTCCATCAATTGAGATTCCTTTTAATTACAAACAGACTAATATCATATATGTTTGATTGCTGGCCTGGCAATAGAAAGTAGATGTAAATATATTTACTAACTTACTAATGCAGACCTACATATATAGCCTGAAAGCAAAATAGTTTAGCAATTTTACACACCAGATCTAAGGTGCCCATAGTGACTACAAAATGTGATGATAACCCACTAGGCTTGGTTTAATAGACTGAGAATGCAAGTGAGAATAGCAGGTTATCAAGTTAGCTGGGAGGGGAAATTTACTGAGAAGGTGCCTGAGTTCACTCTCTTTACTGGCCACAGAAAAGGTCACTGAAAGTCATTAAATTTTATTGCAAAACAACCTCTGTTGTAAATCCAGAATAATTCACCCTAGTACTGCAAACCTGGAATCTGTAAGTTCACTGTCTACTGACCATCCATATCCTTTTCTGAATTGCTTGAACAGCTTAATTTTTACTATATTCTATTGGGTCTTACATTTGTTTAGTATTCAACGACTGTAGTGTATGTACAATGTAAAGTTTAGCTTATCAATACTGTTGGCTGTGTGATTGGTTTTAGGAGGAGGAAGAATCTTTGAATGAAGTTGGGTATGATGACATTGGCGGCTGTAGAAAACAGCTGGCTCAAATCAAAGAGGTAAGCGAAGTCTCATCATATGATCATTACATTCATGTATACCTGTACAAATGTACATGTACCAGCAAAAATAAGATTCTAAGATGTGACTTAGAAAAGACACAAACTTTCTGTCTACTGTACGTGTAAACAACACTGTGAGTCCTACAGTATGATGTGAACAAAACAAGAACAGCTCAAAATGCTGTTCCTTGATAAGTTGAGTCTTAGAGTGTCATTTATACAGAAAGGATCACATCTTATCTACAGTACATGTACTGTAAGTCACATCATCTAGGAAGAGAGGCATCTTGATTTTGCTCATATAAATGGCTCTATGTACCATGTATTTATTTGATATTTTAATTTGTAGATGGTTGAGCTACCATTAAGGCATCCCCAGTTGTTTAAAGCTATTGGTGTCAAGGTAGGTTCCTGCATTATATCTAATGCCTGACAGTAATAACAATCAGCATACTACTTTAGACGTGTATGTCATACTCTATAGATATATAAGTCATGTAAATCAGTTTTTGTATAGGAAATGGTACAGTAAGACTTTTTTGTCCTGTAACTGTTTGTTCACTGTACACTTTCTATTCTGTTACCACAACCTCACATTAAATGTACACATGTACATGTAGCTTTGACAACATTGTTTCCCAATATACAAAATCTGCTCATTATGGTCAAGCACAAAGTAGTGTATAGTATAGTACAATTTGTGTTTCCATGGTAAGCATATACATTGTAGTCTGAAGTTAACATTGTACTGTACATGTTTGTTACATTTTAGCCTCCAAGAGGTATTCTCCTTTATGGACCACCAGGGACAGGAAAAACACTTATGGCCAGGTAATGTCCATAGTTGTATGTCATACAGTTGTATGTCATACATTAATACTGTCATCTTATATCAGAAAGATGAATTGTACATTAAGATATTCTGTCTGCCTGTTCTCTCAGGGCTGTAGCAAATGAGACTGGTGCCTTCTTCTTTCTTATCAATGGTAAGAGTACTTGGTGTTTGTACATGTACGTGCGCATACATGTAGTTTCTTTAATCAAAGTATAATGAAGGTGTATGTTATTGCTAGGTCCTGAAATTATGAGCAAATTGGCTGGAGAATCAGAAAGTAACCTCAGAAAAGGTGTGTGTATTGGTATTTTATTGCATTGTATGACAGCTTTCTTTGAATAACTTTCAATTGTTGATTTTAACTACAATTTCCATATCATTGGCAGACAGTTGTCTAAAATGTAAAGTGTACATTCTTGAGACTACTGGAAAAACTACAATGTACATGATTGTATAGTTGTAAATAATAATGCACTAATCTATTCATCAGCCTTTGAAGAAGCTGAGAAAAATGCCCCTGCAATTATCTTTATTGATGAATTGGATGCCATTGCACCAAAGAGAGACAAGGTAAAATTTATTTTCCACACTGCTAGCTGAAATTGATTTTATTGTAAACCTGATGCATTTTAAACACATTTTTCAAGTCCTTATACTGTTACTTGGCACGGTATCCGGTCATCTCGCCCCCTCGTCATCTCGCCCCCACCATCTCGCCCCCAATCTGCCATCTTGCCCCACCATCTCGCCCCCATCTATTGCCACCTTGTTCCCAAGTATACTCCTATGTTAATCAGTGATCTTTCAAGGATACTTCTCATGTTTTCTGTTGTTGAAAGTTATATTACACAAGAAAAACATTCTAAGTTTTTTGATGTCTGAAAAAAAATCAAAATAGTCTAACGAACGTATAACGAAGCCGTCTCTCCACCCAAACAAACTCGAAGCGTGAAGTTGACACATTGTTTACAACTTGAACGATGTTTGCTTTCTTGTTGAGAATTTCAGCTTGGATTACAAAGTAATCACAACAAGTGCCGAGTTTTGAGATAAATATTCAAAGTATTTTGAAAGAAACGAAGAAGTTTACGAAGAAGTTTTTATTAAAATAGGCCACATTCCAGAGTAATATATGTTAACCACTTCAGAGGCAGACGAGACAATTAGTTATAGATTTCAAAACTGATAAGCGTCGTAAAGCCTGACTTAAAGACATTGATATTATTCTCTGTTTAACTTTCATTCAAAGCTTAGAAATTCAAAGGTCTTGAGTTCAGGAATACTTTGCATTGGTTAGAATCATGTAAGTCAAAATAATAAACTTGGCTTCAAAGTTTCACCAATTGTTTCACGTGGTACCGTAGTCGACTGTGTAAACAAGGTGGGAGATCGGTTCCGTCCCGTGAAATCTACTAGCGAAACCTCTAAAACACGATCGTGTCTAAAAACTCGATTAAGTTTTGTTACCTTTAAATTTAAGTTAACTAAGCTGTTGATTGTAGAAAGACGGAATGTTTTAAAAATGGCATGTTTAGTGGTAACAAGCGTGCTTGAAGTTACAAAATCCATGATTGTAATGTTTCGGCCTTGAAGTTCGTGTTACTCAACTTGTCGAGTTGGTTCATGTGTGGATTGACTTCAAAAAAAGATTTCGGTAATAGTGTTGATCCGTTCTTTAGTAATAAAAAAATCGGCAGTAGAAAACAGATCAAGTAGATCAAGTATTTTATGAGAAAAAAGAACTAAATTTATCTTATAGCGTATGTTCGTAATGTCCATAATGACAACAATGATTGTAACCACTTCGAATCGTCTGAAGTAACTCAGTTGAGGCCTTATCACGAACTTAAATTCGTGCGAAATGATAAAGGAATCGATTTCTCAACCAGCGATCTTCTGAGCATATCATCTTAAATAATTTTGGGGATCATTAACAATCACAATCTGTTCGTGCTGTTCAACATAAAACAGAAACATTAGAACCTTATATAAGGGGCGAGATGGTGGGGCAAGATGGCAGATTGGGGGCGAGATGGTGGGGGCGAGATGACAAGGGGGCGAGATGACCGTAATTCCTTGGCACTCACTGATTATGTGCTTAATATGTGCTCTTTATGTGCTTATGCTTATGCTTATGCTTATGCGTGCACTCATTAAGGGAACTTGCATTTGAACTGTACTGTAATTCTGAGTGGTACTGTACTTGGTCTCTGAGAACCTCGATTCCTTTGATAATCTGATGATTTAACATACATGTAGGAAGTTATACACTCAGAAAATGCAAGAATGAAAAGGAAACAACATTCATCTACAATGTCGCACATACAATTTATGACTATGTAGTGTATGTATCCAGACCATTTGTACAGTATTTTGCACTGGTCAGAAAAATCACATTGCAGATTTCATGTACTATACATAATTATGTCATGTCAATTTTCTCACTTTATCTGGCAGACGCATGGAGAGGTTGAAAGACGTATTGTATCCCAGCTGTTAACCCTTATGGATGGTCTAAAACAAAGATCACATGTAGTTATTATGGCTGCTACTAACAGGCCTAACAGTATTGATACTGCACTGAGGAGATTTGGTAAGTTGTACATTTATTTATAAAACAATGCACTGATCTCTGCTCAAATGCTAAGTTATCCTCACATTCTCTTTGGATTATGAAGAAAACAGATTTTGATCAGTGACCTGACAGATATGCTCTAAATGAATCCTTGTAAAGAGGAGAATCTCAGTCTCTTTGATGGTCAATTAAAACCCCTTTAGGGTATAATACATGTATGTCATACAAAGTAAACATTTTTCTTTAATTTACATTGTATTTACACTGTACTTATGCAAATATACAGCTGCATCAATTAGCCTGTGTAAATAGTGTTAAAAGCAACTGAAAATGTCCAGTATTCATATTAAACTGTATTTTGTTAAGGCGCTGTTACATGATGAAACTTTCCTCTGAAACTTGTCTCAATTGTCGTGGCGAGACAAGTTTCATAATGCATTGCACCATATAACATGGTCATTTAGCTGAAACTTTCCCCAGGTCAGTTTCATGAGATGGTTTCACAAAAAGTAGACTGAACTGCTTTCTACTAGCCTGTGTACAGCCGTTTCCCACCCCTCCCCCCTTACGGGGAAAAACGGGGAGGGAACGTCTGTGAAACGGCGTTCTTAATCGTGTTCCAGGTCATAAATTTGCATATGTAATTAGTTATTTACATACGGAGAAAATGAAGATTTTCGAAGAAATAATGAATAATAGCGGGTTTACAACCCTTTATTTTAGTCTTTTAAATCTTTATAAACACTGAGTTAGTGACCAGAGCAGAGTGAAATGTAAGAGAAATAGTTTATTGTTTTGTTCAGTGCAAGACAAATGTCGGCAGACTCAGTTGTCGAGTCCAATCGACCCCGAACCTCACTAAAAAAGTCCTAAAAATGTCACGTAATCAAAGCAGTCAAATCATGTTTTATACACTTTTACTGCTGTGTACTTACTGAATATTCTGATGACTATTTTTGCTCTAGATTTTGGTCCGATTCGAATGACATGCCTACAAAGCCGTCGGGTTTCATACAGACTTCGGCTTTTGATAGATGTAATTAAGAACAAAAAAGAAGCCTTTGACACCCAGGAGTGAAATTGCCATGTCCAGGAATGTTTTCCTTGATATATTTTCGATGTAAATAGAGAATTAAGCAGTAAAACGGTGTTTGCTTTAGTTCGTGGAAATGGGGGTTCGTTGAAATTCGATCGGCAAAACGATAACAACCAATCAGATTTGTCCTCAAAATCTTGAGAACCTCACGTGACCACGGAACACGATTAAGAACGCCGTTTCACAGACGTTCCCTCCCCGTTTTTCCCCGTAGGGGGGGAGGGGTGGGAAACGGCTGTACACAGGCTACTTTCTACTCCTGCAACAGAAATATGTGTGCCGCGAACAAGTTTCAGGACAAAATTTCAGCATGTAACACCCCTTATGAAACTTGTCTCGCATCGGCGGTTGAGACAAGTTTCAGATGGAAGTTTCAGCGTGTAACAGCGCCTTCACACTTTTCTACATCAAACCTGCAGTAAAATTATACATGTGATACAAAGTGTATTTTCTACAGGTCGTTTTGACCGTGAGGTTGATATTGGAATTCCTGATGCTACTGGTCGCTTGGAAATTCTCAGAATTCATACCAAGAACATGAAACTAGGAGATGATGTAGACCTTGAACAGGTAAAGCTCTAAACATTGGTTGTCATGGCAATGGTTTCCATGGTACAGTGTAACAGCAAAGTATTTCATAGTTACATTTTAATAAATGTTGCTGTAGCAACAATTGTACTACTATTATTTTCACTAAATGTTACTATGACAACCATCATAGTTGTAACAATATACAACAATTATTGTATATAGATTGCCTAATAAAATGCTGTTTACAGTATATATTGGATCATGAGTGATGGTCAAGTCGAGGCTTAGGGGAAATAGAATGATAGTTACAAAATCTCAATTGTAGACCAGAGCCTCATTTTGAATTGCTTTGTGCATGATCAGTCAACCTATATATATCGAAAGTGATCTAATGATTGAGATTCCTCTTCTTAGAATGTCCAGTATTCTTTTACAGTAATTATTTCCTCTTTTTTTTTTTTTTTTTTTTTTTGTAGATTGCTGCTGAAACTCATGGTTACGTTGGTTCAGATGTTGCCTCACTCTGTTCAGAAGCTGCCCTTCAACAGGTACTCATGTCTGTCCCAATAAAATCTCTAGAACAGATTTTCTTTGTGGTTTTGTTGTGTTCATGTTTTGCTAAAAATGGCTTCTCAAATGTAAATACATGTATCAAGCAAACTTGCCTCAAAACCCATTGAAAATCCATATTTCCATATCTTTGAGATAACTGTATGTACTAAGTAATCTACAACAATGACTGTTTAACAGCTGTTATATAACCTTTGTAAACACTTTCTGCTTGTAACAGCCATTCAAAGGTGACTTAACAGCCGCTTAACGGTCATTTAATGGTTGCTTAATGGTCATTTAATGGTCATATAGCAGTTGTCCAATGGTCATTTAATAGCCATTCAATGGCCAGTACATTTTCTGTGGATCATAAATTGTTGTGTATTACCCTGTATGTGTACATTGTAGTTGGTACATTTTGACTGATATTATTGTACTGAGATACTATAATTATATTTCTTTCTCTAGATCCGTGAAAAGATGGACTTGATCGATTTAGAGGATGAGACCATAGATGCTGAGGTGCTGGACTCTCTTGCTGTATCTATGGACAACTTTAGAGTAAGTTTATCGGTCAGCTGCATAATGTGTATGTACAAGGAACAATACATGTACAAAATGTAGCCTTCCATTCTGTTATACAGAAATGACACATAAGACAGACTCACATCACTGTTGTTGAAGAACTGCTTGCAAAAAATGGTTACAGTGACTTTTCTGACAATTTTTCTGGGATGGTCTAAAATGGTGTCAGTGGGATTTCCCTAGGCCATCAAATCAATGATCAGATGATAGTTGATTTACAATATTGTATTATGCTTTTTTGCCATTAATAGTATTCTATGGGTGTGTCCAACCCCTCTGCTCTACGTGAGACTGTCGTTGAAGTACCTACAACAACTTGGGATGATATTGGTGGTCTGGATGGTGTCAAGCGAGAGCTTCAAGAACTTGTACAATACCCTGTTGAACACCCTGACAAGTTCCTTAAGTTTGGTATGACCCCCTCAAAGGGTGTGTTATTCTATGGGCCTCCCGGTTGTGGTAAAACACTGCTAGCAAAAGCCATTGCCAATGAGTGTCAGGCTAACTTTATTTCAGTCAAAGGACCTGAATTGTTGACTATGTGGTTTGGTGAATCAGAAGCTAATGTTAGAGATGTCTTTGATAAGGTATGTTGTTTTATAGCCAGCCTTCATGAATATTGTCCAAAGTATCTGCTAATCTGCCAATATTTTGTTTGACCACTTAGCAGTATTTCAGCTAAGTGATACATCAGTTGGCCAGTACATGTATTTCAGTTCACCAATCTTTCGGTTGACTGATATTTTAGCTGTTCCAAACAATATTTCAGCTAGCCACAACCATTATTTTGTTTGATCTCCACCATGCTATATTTGAGAACCAAAAATTATTATATCTGCTGAGGCTAGAAAAACACTTAATACATAATTATGTACATGTACATTAATAGTCATGTAGTTACATGTACAAGTACATCTAACAAATATATACTAACAATAATTACAAATACATCCTTAGTAACAATAATTACAAATACACATACTAACAATAATTGCAATTACATACTAACAATAATAATTATTAGAATGAATAATGCAGCTGTCAATTTATCTGTTGTTGCTCAGTAAAAATTCAATACTGACTTTTGCTTGGATTGGGCACTATAATTATAGTCAGAGTAATATATTTGCTTAATACTGATGATATGGATATTATAAAGAAATCAACCCAACTTAAATTAATGCACTTTTTGAAATTTGTGTTAATTTCATGGAGCATTAATTTCCTTTTAAGAATATGGTAAATTATTAAGTAGTAATTAGAGGTCCTTAAACTCTGTAGGCTCGCAGTGCTGCACCTTGTGTATTGTTCTTTGATGAATTGGATTCTATAGCCAAATCAAGAGGTGGTAATGTTGGCGATGGTGGTGGAGCTGCTGACCGTGTCATTAACCAAATCCTTACAGAAATGGATGGCATGAATGTCAAGAAAAATGTATTTATTATTGGTGCTACTAATAGACCTGACATTATTGACCCAGCTATCTTACGACCAGGTCGATTGGATCAGTTGATCTATATCCCACTTCCTGATGAAGCTGTAAGTACTGAATAAGGATCATCACAACCATTATAGTTGTTGTAATCATCATATCCAACATCATGATAAAATTTTACTGCATTTTTTATCAGTCAAAGGATATTGCTTGAGCATTATCATGTCATCATGACCATGTGAACATTGTGTTGGAATTACACTATACAGTTGTCTATCATTCTATTCCCAGGCAAGACTTTTTGTTTTCAGGATACATTGCCTAATTATGCAAATGGTTGTTATAAAAATCATTGTCTTTGGAAGATTTAAGCATGGCTAGAGTAAGCAATTTTGTAGTGAAAACAAAACTATTGCAGTAACACAACTATTACTTTTCATCCACAGTCAAGAGTTTCCATTTTGAATGCAAATCTTAGAAAATCTCCTATTGCAAAGGTGGGTGTCTTATTTCCAGCCCTTGCTTCCATCTCATTTCCATTAATATATCTGTTACTAGTTCTTCTGTTCTTTTGTGTTTTCCTAGCCAGGTATAAAATTGTTTTACATTTTATTTAGGAGGTTGAGCTGGAATATATTGCCAAAGTAACTCATGGATTTAGTGGTGCTGATTTGACAGAGATTTGCCAAAGGGTAAGAAAAACCACTGTTATTACCACACAGTTCACTCTCTAGAGCAAGGGTGATTATGTATTTATTGACTGAGTGGGAGGACCAGACAGGAAATGTTTGGCTCAAAGTCATGACAGTACGGAATGAGTGCAGCAAGGTCCATACAGAATGAACAAGAGCCGAATGTTTTCCATCTGGCCTGACCTAACTCAGTCCGTAAAGGTCGCAGTCAGCCACCACCCCTCCCCCCAATTCCCACCCCCCTCCCTTGAGAGATCATTTTAATGTGGAATGGGGAATGGCGTTGTCATTACCATTATACAAGTATTGATTAGATATTTAGAGTGCTAATCTGACTCATTGTCCAAAGTCATTTTTACTCAGATAAATAATATCTTATGTATATAGGCATGTAAGCTGGCCATTAGAGAATCTATTGAAACAGAAATAGACAGGGAAAAGAAGCGTGCTGAGAATCCTGATTTAGACATGGTAAGAGAATCAAGCAATAGAGCAAATCTGGGAAAAGGTTGGCACCATAAAGTCCAAATAGGTAGCACCTGACAATCAAGTGCCTGAAGGAGACAAGCCCTCATTAGGGTCCCATCATTACAGGCAGGGTTCATATGCCTCCTGGAAATCCTTGAAAATCCTGGATTTTTATTCGCTTCCTGGAAAGTCCTTGAAAGTCTTGGAATTTTTAATAAATTCCTTAGTGGAGAATTCCTGGAAAACAGAAATGAATAAGTGTACATTTGCTGTGCATTTGTGTTGGCATAAAAGTTCCATTTACATTCCTTAACTCAGCCAGTAAAAAACATGCAAATGTGTTTTGCTTGAGTGAACTCATGAAAAACTCCTAGAAAACTCCTGGAAATAGTTTGAAAATCCTCCTTGAAACTCCTGGATTTATTAATTTTCTTGGCATATGAACCCTGTGCAGGGAGGGGGAGCTGATGCATATAAAACTAGTTACCTAATAGGCATTTAGTTGGGCTACCTGTCTACTGAAATATCATAAACAGCTGTGCAGAAAAATGGAGAATGGGAAGTTTATGCAAGCTTGTTTTGACTTGTCAGTGGTATTTGATCACAAAAATGCATGACGTACTCCCAGAGTAGCACAGAAAAAGTGTTTTGTAGATAATTGAGCCACAGCTGACTGGTGTAGTTTCTTAAAAAGCAAACCTATAAATTTAAATGATCACAATATGACAGTACATCCTTGATTCATGGCTGGTCTTTTTATCAGCTCAAAGAATAAGAGTGCATGTCATGAACATTGTGTTTTATTTACAAATAATACAGGAGGTTGAAGATGAAGATCCAGTACCAGAAATCAGGAAAGACCACTTTGAAGAGGCCATGCGATTTGCTCGTCGTTCCGTTAGTGATAATGACATTAGAAAATATGAAATGTTTGCACAGACCCTTCAGCAAAGTAGAGGGTTTGGTGGGAATTTCAGGTATGTACATCTACTAGCTGTATATGGCTTAAGTGATTTTGCTTAGCCAACTGTAGCTTCAAATGTATGCTGTCCTAAATTTTAGGGTTATGTGCATTATTGAATACGCATGGTATACAAGTACACTGTAAATGTAAATTCCCAAGAGCAGTATTTGTTGGACTGAAAAATTATATGCATTGCAGTGTGTGAGTGTATTATTAAAGTAACAATGCGCATAAGAAGTAGGCAACTCTCTATTGTTCTGCGGCAATAATGGCAACTTCCCCACACAAGAATGTCTTAGTTAATGAATGGAAATTGTCACTCGGAATAATGTTAGAAATGTGTTTGCTTCATCGAGTGTAAATAAAGACTCGGAAAAAATCCGAGCCCCCAGCGGGGATTGAACCCACGACCTTCGGATCGGACCGGCAATCCGAAGGTCGTGGGTTCAATCCCCGCTGGGGGCTCGGATTTTTTCCGAGTCTTTATTTACACTCGATGAAGCAAACACATTTCTAAAATGTCTTAGTTTTCAGACTGAAAATATATCAACCCATGGATAACAAATTTTTAAAATAAAATGTGGAGAAACTCTGTGTTGAAATAAAGTTTCTTTTATACTAAAAGATCTCGTCTAATCATAAGCACTCTAAACAATAGCCAAAAGACGCTTCTAATTTGCTATGAAATTTTGCTGTACATGTATTAAAGCTCAGGAAAGCTTTCATGAAAATGGAATCAGATATTAAATAAAATATAAGGAATGTACTTTAGCTTTTGAAGTCATGGCAGATTTTCATGGACAGATTAGACAATACACAATTAGCACCTTTTTGCATTCCATTGCCATTGCCATTTGCTTGCCTACTTCTTATTCGGACTGATACTTAATTGGATAAGATATGTTGACCAATCAAGTTACAGCTGAGTTTCAGCACTCTATCATGCGCCATATGTACAATACTCCAGTTTCGAGTTCATTGTGCTCAGTGTTAGCCTCAATACCGAGTAATATATTCTTTTGTGTTCAAGTCATTAGCCCTTGCGAATAAATGGAATGTACACAAATGAACAAAGCAAATGCTATTGAATTCCTCAGCTGGGGTTAATTGCTTGTAATGATTGCTTTGAATATCTCACATCTAATCGAGGCTAACACTGAGCAACACAGAACTCGAAACTGAAGTATTATAGAGTAGTAAAATGAGATATGTGCGTTGTTATTAAAATTTAATATGTAGATTTGACATTTGGTTAATAGTTTAACCCCTTGTTATTTCTTTACAGATTCCCTAACCAAGGGGGTGCAGGTGGAGGCTCCCAGGGAGGTGCAGGTGGCTCAGGTGGTAATGCTGGTGATATTTATGATGATGGTGATGATGATCTGTACAGCTAGACAATCAGTTACGAATAGCAATTCCCATCCAGTAGTTCAATAGTGAAACATTGAAGTTCACTAGATATTTTACTCTTGTTCAAGATTCAAATACTTGATATTGGTTGTTTAATTGGTGCCTTGAAATGTTGAAAAAGGATTCCTTATGTTGTTTGTTTAGTGTGATAACCAGCCGTAAGTGTTGTATCTTCAATGAGAAAATAAGAAAGCAGCAGACTTACATGGCAGACAACAAGTAAAATCTAACTACTGGTAGTTAGTTTGATACTCTCAAATTTTTGTGTTTATTCTGTTTATGGTTTGGTCTTTTATCCTTAGATCAACACGAGGCATTACATATTTTCATTCTCAATAGTACCTACAAAAAACTACAAAGTGATATAATTCAAAATAAGAACCTTATAAACTACATGTATATGTATTTCTGACTACTAATTAAAAGGTTTATTTAATTTTTGTTTGTGTTAGTAATATTTTGGCACTGCTTACACCTTCTACAGTACATCCATAAAGTTATTGGGTCTTACAAAAATATCCCCCAGAATTCAAAAATTCATTTCAAACCATCATATGACTTCCATTAATAATCCACTCATATACAATATATGAGACTGGATTTGTTATTTGCTTTAAATACGAGCACTTCTTGATATTTTATCATAAATCTCAGGAAATGCATCACCACACTTTAACTCTTGCCGCAGCTTGTCATACAAGGTGTGGTCAAACATTTGACGGAACTCCTCTCTTGTCATGTATGAATCAGCATACAACATCTGATACCTGAAAATAGATCAATAAATCATAAACTCTTCTATTTCTACTATTGTCTTACATGCAAAAGGTTTGTTTCCACAGTATTCTTGTACAGCACATTATTATTTGTGTCCTTTGTTTCTATTTATATCATATTATTTATATATTATTTAGTAGACAGCAGATGTCACTGCCTTTAGCATAGTGACCTTCAGTTGGGAAAGTTGTTACTTTGTAAGCAAATGAGACTAGTCTGCTTATACACTCAGCGAGACAAAGATTACCTCTCCTTTAGAATTACGATGGCATATTGCATGGTTTGCCAAAGGATCCATATATTTTCTTTATATATTTAAGAGTTGATGGCAGAGGAGAATGGTAACACCCAGGCAAAATCAAACCCAGTCATACCTCATTCTTCTCTTTCTCTTGCATTCAAGATTACAATTCCTACATACATCTATAACTTAACATCCCACTGTCTTGTTTTCTATTTCTTCACTTACCCATTAATACTCCTCACAAATGCTTCAACATTCCTAAGACTATTTTTGGCATTAAAGCCCTTGGCATGTGGAGTTCCATAACCACCAATATCAACATACATCTGGCCATCTTGAGTCCCATGGGGGTGGACTAAACCAGGAATGTTTGTCAAGTACATGGGACATAGCCATAAAGGGTACAGCTACAATCACACATGCACACACATTAGTTTAAGGATGTTCATGGGCACTGTTTATGTGCACTTTTACTGTGCTTGCTAGCGCGCGCTACCTCAATACATCCAAGATGTCAGTCTAAAAAATCAGATAAACTTGTGAAATACTAGCAATAGGAAATATTTACTTTTAGAAGGAAAGATGTATGAAGGCATCCCTTTGTGTCTTATGTACAGTAGTTGGTTTCTCTGCCCCAATTGTAATGTAAAATTCAATGGTGAACCTCCACAGTTAGGCAACTGCCCAAATTTGGTCAACCTCTATGATATTCCTACAAACCCTTGACTTTTGGATGGCCAACCCCTAAAACATGCCTAAAATGTCATCAGTGTTTCAATAAACTCAAAAGGGGATTTTAAAAAAATGACGACACCCCACTATTACCAAGTGCAGTAAAATATCCAAAGTCCCCCCCCCTCCCTTCCCAGGCCAGTGAAACTAAATTAATATTTAGGGGGCATGTATATACATTCCCTTGTTAAGCTTTTCAAGTATGAAAATCACCAATGACTTAATTTCTAGCGTAGGGTTTGTATAATACTGCAACTCTAACCACAGTATTTGTATAACAAACTATTACCTTAAACTCATTATGATAGCAAGCCAGAGCCTTGTCTAGTGTTGCCATGGGGACCAACATGTCTTGCACAACATGGTGCTGTTCATAAAGTCGTCGTAAAGTTTCTCCTTGTGTCAGCTTGAGCAGAGAGATTTTGGGAGGCATGGACCAGCCCATGATGTATCTCCAAATGACATTGTTGCCAAATGGAACAATATCCTGGATGGAAAAAAAATGTTAGAGTCTGGATAATTATGGTTTCTGTTTTCACACTGCCACCTTGGAAATCCTCCCATTCCCCCCCCCCCCCCCCCCCCCTTCAACCCCTTGAAGGAAAATCCTGGATCCAACCCTGATTTATTTGCATATTATACCTATGACCTCATTTCTTATCAAATTATCAAAATATAATAATAATAATACCTGTAGTTCCCAAAACAAGCTCCTTGTATGTCGGTGGTAGTAGTGTCGAAGAGGTATATACTCAGTGACAGGCTCTTTAGTCTTGAGGAATTGTTCAACGTGCTTGAAGAACCATGGTTTCCAAAAATGTCCAATAGCATTGATCTAGGGAATAAGTTAACATACAGTTATATTCCAATGTGCATTGTAGCATACTGTAAATTGCTTTTATTAATTTCTATTTTCAAGGTTTGTTATAAGGGCAACCACCCATGATTACCTCCAGATATATTAGTCTCTGCAGGTATCTCTCTTCTCTTGGGCTCCCTGTGTCTTTTTCAGCTGGTCAACAAAGGGAGCCCAAAGAAAAAGAAAAACAGGTGTTGCTAGGATCTATTCAAAGTCTTTGACAATACCTTATCATATTCAGGCTCATCACAGAATGTTCCTGTCATAATTACTGCATCATTTTCAGAATACATCAGTCCCTCAACAAATTCATTTTCTTTTGTACATGAAGAATGTTGTGAAAAAGTTGCAATGATTTCTTCTTTGTTATGAACAGGATAATAAGACAAACGGACATATTTTTTGGCAGGAATAATCTTGATTTCTGCAGCAACAAGAAAACCCAGAGTACCATGTGACCAAGGAATAGAGTAAAACAGATCTGTGTTATTATCCTAAAAGAAAACAGAAGAAAAAAATATTGAAATACAAGAGGGAAATTTATACCCCCCCCCCCCCCCCCCTCATACATTAGCCATCTACAAGACTATTCTAGCAGCTCAAATGGTTATCTAGACCCAAGTGATATGGTGAATACATGTACCTTAGTTGTGTGTACAATGCTTCCATCAGCAAGGATGATGTCGTATGCAGTACAAATGTGTTGGAACATACCATACTTGTGTGATGATGACTCAACACCACAACCCATTATAAGACCTCCTGCATGGATAATTAAATAAAAATTGATGAATCGATAAGCAAGTATATTTAAAGAGGAGATGTAGGAGGATACATATTTCATGAAGTACATTTAATTATTTGTATATTCATTCCTTCTTTCATTCATTCATTCATTCACTCATTTATTTCGATGTATACATGAAAAGAAAGAAAAAATGGAAGGCCGAAAAGGAAGGAGGAAATAATGAGAAAGCATGAATGGAGTGAATCAATAAATCAATGAACAGACGAATGAATGGATGGATGAATACAAATGAATGGATGAATACTTGTCTAACCTACAGTCAAGTCATCCAACTCAGGTAAAACTGGTATAGTCCATCCAAGCGGCAGTAAAGTTGCAGTTAACTGACCCATAGTTACCAAAGGTTCCACCCTAACAACGCCTTGTTCGGTGTCCACTTCTAAAACATCCATCAAATTCACATGAATTCTTTCATGGGTCTGTTTGTACTTTCCAACTCTAAGGCCCATGGTCATCCATCCAGGTCTTGCAGTACACATAAACTTAACACGACCGTTTTTATTCCAATTTTGAATTTGCTCTTGAACGTTTTGGACCCGTTGTTGGTGTAAATGGGGACTGCTGTAGTATTTGAATGCCAGATAGTTTCGAATGTAAAGGAATAATTCATATAACACGGAGAGTGGGAGAAGAAAAAGACAAACAAAAATCCACCGTTGCTTAATAATAATATGTTCTACGCCTTTTATCCACACATAAGCAGGCAAAAAGATGGCAAAAATAAGGGCAAATGCAGACAATAAACTGACAGCCATCTTGAAAAGCAGATAAGTACAGTAAAGGTACACAGGAAACCCGGTAAAGGGAGGTTTCATTTTATTTGGGCTATACGGGAGTCTATAGTTACGGTAGTTAGCCTGCGATCCTTGCAGCGAATTTTCTACGGCAGTTAGTCTGCGATCCTACAGCGAATTTTCATTTATTTTGCATTTTCCCGCGAACGTCCTTAAGCTCCTTTCCTTTTACTGGAATCAAACCCCAGTTACACCCCAATAAAACCCCAGTTACAGTCGTAAGTCTTAACCAGTGCTTTATAGTGCGGATGATATTTTGATAACATTTATAACAATGGCATGGAATACGGTGTAAAAAAAGAAAAGTAATAGTTATAATTTCCCGGGAATCTGTAATCCAACCTTTCGAATCCGGAATCTGGCCCTTGGAATCCGGAATCCATCCCGTGGAATCCCGAATCTGGCACCCTGGAATCCAGAATCCAACATCATTCCGGATTCCCTTGCATGGGGCGAAAAAGCAGCCAAAAAATCTACCAATGCATATGCAAGCATTTGTTGTGTAATTTGTCCCTTTCCTCCTAGCAAAGCATTTCAAAACATGAAAGAACGTTATCGCGTGCCTACATTCAATTCAAACGGAACGGTCAGCGGTCATCGACCAACATGGCGGCAATGTCTAAAGCTCCAGTTTTTCTGGATTTAAGCAAGCTATAAATAACTTAGCTATTTAATTTATTCTCAATTCAATTTAATCTAATTTAAGAATAACACCTATTAATTTATTATTATAATTATTTATTTCCATATTTTTTCAAGCTGTGAGCTATAGACAGTCTGACCACATCCATGTAATGGGAAACCTTCATGGATTAAAGTTGTAGATGTAGAGTTCAACCGTTTTGCGGCCTGCGAGCGATTTCGCTTCTTCGCGTTCACAGAAGGGCTTTGTTATCAGTCCGGAATATATAAATGCTTATTTTGCTATACATCTCTAGTGCACATTATTTTGCCATTCATGAGTATAAGAACTTAAGTTTTTGATGGATATCGGTTTGTAGAGAAATATCAACCCTGGGGTGAAAAAAGAATATCGTGCAAGGGCTCAGTGAATTAAAAATATCTTGCAATTCGTTTACTATTTGGGTTAATTTGTTCGATTGATCATCTGCACGAATGGATCTGACGGACACGGAAAACTAAAAACTAAAAACATCTTGCAATTTGTTTGACTATACTTGAAAATTTCTCTCGAATCCACCCCATTCAAAATCAAATGGTCCGTATCTAAGGAAAAGAAATGGATTTTCCGAGGACTTTGGGCTCACTATCTAGTACTATGCTGGTGCGTATATATACCCAATCCAAAAAACGTTGTCGCAACAAGTCCACAGTGTACACTCCGATAATGCAAAGGATTTTGGCAGTTTTACTTTTAATTAATCTATTCACTATTATCTTTCTTTGTGTGATGATTCCTTGGTGAGCATTTTCGTTATGAGCAATTAAGCCTTTTGTGTTCATGTTTTATGCAACCAAAACATGCTATGATTACATTAATTACTAGAAAACTACCAAAATCCTTTGCAGTCTTGGAGTGTACACTGTGGACTTAGCTTCAAGCGACAACGTTTTTTGAAATAGGTATATATCGGCGTGAAAATCCACGCTATACACCTGATGTTGCTTCGTGCACCAGGACCCATAAAGTGAAAGAGATTTGCAGTAATTTGTTCGATTGATTATCTGCACGAATGGATCTGACGGAGGGACACGGACAATAGAAATTAAACTAAAAAATATCTTGAAGTTCGTTTACTATACTTGAATTATAAACCATATCTCGAAATCCAAATGGTCCATCTCAAAGGAAAAGAAATGGATTTTTGGGTGAACTGAAAAAAAAAAACACTCTAAATGTAAATGTAAAATGTAAATGCTTTGTTTATAGTGGAAGAGCACTTAGCCACCCAGCTAGTTTCCCTGCACTCCACTGAATTAATTAATCACAACTAAATCGGCCGATGAGACATGAAGTGTTTAAGAAACCCAACAGGCAAGGAGGCAACCAATTGGCTATTTACAAGCATGGTCGAGAAACTGAATTTGAACATGGCGAAACAAATACAGTCTTCATTTAGTGGCCAGATCGGGACTCGAACCGTCGGGGTCACCGGACTCTGAGACCGACGCTCTGAGAGTCCTCTGACCACTCGACCATGCTGCCCAACTCAAGTTTTACTGACTGGTGTCCATTCATACTCACCCCACCACGTACAAGATTTTATTCAAAAATAAACCTACCGCAAGGAACATATCCTGAAAAATAATATCAGTTTTTATCCTATCGGTAATGATGTCGGAACTTTTAGATTGACGTGTGTGACCGCTATGAGCCATGTTTTTAATTGCTTTTTTTGTAAACCACTTTTACCGTCCAATTTTTAATCCATATTGCGTGATGGTTTTTTTTTCTAAATCACTTTCGCTGAGTCGTTTTCAAAACATCTAGAAAACAGCGTGGTGGGCTGGACGCCGTGCTGTGACGTCACATCCATTCACTGAGAAAAACATCAAAAATTTATTCCTGTAGAATTATTTTTTTGCTATGCTGGATTGAGCAGGGTAAAATTACAGTATTAGATATACTGGTTTCGCCGTGTACATGATGGGACTTCAATATGCTTACAACTGCATCGACCTAGCTTTCGTTGCTTAGTTCTTTAACTGAAAACAAATTTGCCACTAAATGAAGCAATTTCAGTATACATATGCACATGTTAATTCGAAGACAATTAAGAAAAACGAGAATGACTTCGAAATTGTGGAATTTTCAGTGGATTTTGTATGTGTTCAATGGTAAGTCGCCTGTCAACTCTCTGTATTTTTGCCCGTATTGACTTTTCCTTTGAGAGGAAATGTTTTCATGTAAAAACCTCTTGCAATTTATATTTGAGTGGATGATTTGAAATGCCACCCCAAGGAACATTCAAAATATTATTTTTCACTTTAAAATAGCATTGTTTGCCAATTGTGTAATGTAAATTGAATGATTCTCAAGGATTCTTAACTGAGTGTACAATATTCGACATTTATTCAAAACTTTGGAGATCAATATCGATCGATGTGGGAAACGGAGTAGATAGTATCACTTGTAGATCTAACTATAGGCTTACCAAAACCTATCATAATTATCTTCGCCGCACGACTTCCATGGATATCTTTTAAAAAAACTAACAGAACGCTTTTAGGGGCATAAATTTGATTAAAAATTTTTTTTCGTCGAAATTGGAAAAAAGCTTCATTTCCATTTTTCTTTAGTAATTATTGTAAGGAATTGTAAAAATGCAAATAATTAACTGGTTGCCACTAATTATTAGTCAAAACGTCTGACTTCCTATGAAGATTTGCTGGTCGTAGAGAGAAAGCAACTCGGTTTGTGTCACGGAAATCATTTTCGATTCTTTTTTCTTCGCAAGCTTTCAAATGGAGCCGGGCATGGATAAAAATTGATTCTTATCTGGAGAACTATAATTCCTTAATCTGATGAAGATATGACCACAACACGAATGGAAATAATATACGTAATAAGAAAATAAGCAGGAAAGAGATAAGAAAGATTTGATGATAGAGTGAATGAAATAGCTTAAAAAGGGAAGGAGAAATGAATAAATGAAAGATAGAATGGAAAATAAGACGAAAAAGAGAAAGAGAGCTCAGGTGGAAAATTAGAGTGAAAAGTGGAAAAAAAACCGGACGAAAAGATGGAAATAGTAGAAGAAGAGAACGATGGATTTTATTTAGGGGAACTGGGTGAGTGGGGTCTTCATTAAATGGGATAAAAGCAAACAAAGCGAACCATGTAAACAAACGTTCAGCTAAATTCAAGATGTCACCAGTAAACTGTCAGCAATATATCATTATAACTTCCAATTAAGGTTTGTGGTCCGGCTATGTGAATAAATAATATGGATATTTCACGAGAGCGTTTTTATTGACACTGGTATCGCGTTGATCACCAAAGGTGATAGCGAAAAATGATAAGAATATCAAATTTGAAACAATTTTCTTTTGCCTTGCAGTTATGTCTTTATCTAAAGTCACGGCGGACGGCGTGACGGATGCAATCACGCTATCTTGTCACTCTTCATACATGTCTGTTGACGTGGATTTAAAATTCTTCGCTTCAAAACTGGACCCACTTTCTTTGCATTTACGAGACCATCAATGTAAACCATATTCTTACGATGATACCAAAGCATCATTTCGAGTTCCGCTTTACGGATGTGGCACAAGCCGACTGATCCACGAGAAATTATTGATCTACTCGAACACTGTTCGTAATTCTGACGACCGCAATACCACGATTGAGATATCCCGCGTTCCTCTCATTCGTCTTCCATTTGGTTGTGGCTATCAAAATCAATACTCGTTCGTTGTGGCTGCAGGAGGAAAAGCTGAGAAGAGTCGTGCTTTCAAAAGAAAAAAGCCAGTAGTAAAACGTCCACCAATATCACAAGATTTGGGTAAGTTCTAGGGATAAAAAACCACAAATGGTCGGTTTCCCATGATATGGCAATGAATCTTTTGCGGCATTTTAATTATGCGGATAAGCAGTTTTTCGAGTTTTGCGGGAACAATTTTTACGATTGAGAGAGGCTAGTTTTGCGTGAATTATTCTTGCTGCCGGATGAGTCTTTACGAGTAAGTGTCAGCTCAAATTGATTGCACGAACTATTGTCAATGTATAAAAAAAATTGACAGATTTAGACTATTCTCAGTGGGGTAATTTTTAGGGCTTGCTGTCTATGCAATGGTTTAATTTCAACCACAGTTTTTTATTTTAACCCAAAAATCGCAAAAAAATAAAATTCGCAAAAACTGAAGTGCCACACGGTAGTTGAAAGGCCGATTTTTCGGCACAACTTTTGCCCAACTATCGCATTCACTGCACTTACGCGCGCTTGCTCGCGTTTTTTATACTACATGCAAACATGAATCGCTTCGATTATTGCATCTAACAAGAAAAAAGATGTAAGATTTTGAATCATGTTTTAAAACCCTACGATAGTCGTAGACAAAAACAGGTAAAAAAACTGGCGTATTTTGAAAATCGAATACCATTTTGCCCATGCAGCGAGTTGTATTGTCAGTTTTGCATAAAACGAATGACCTTCAGCGTTTAATTGGTTCCTTTTTGCTGAGTTCGATCATCGAGGATCGACTTGAAAATTATTGTAAAACTGAAGTTTTTTAATATGCGTTCGTATCTTCGCGAATTTTACACCGATAAAAACAATTCAAAGTTTCTCTCTATAAAAACCAAAAAAGTTCAGAAATCGAAAATAAAAATATTTTAGCTGACTAAAAGCGCGCGCGCATCAAAAATAACTCCAGTGCTCCACTAAATAGTAACGGGCCACCTTAAAAGTACTGATTTTTACTGAAATTGCAATAATTAATATCAGCTATATGCCATTAGGATGACACAATGTAATTCTTATAATTAATCAATAATTAATTAAGGCACAGTACTGTTTAGAATAATACAATTCTGTGAATATAAATTGTTGGAAGAACAAAGGAGCTGATGTTTTTATAACAAAAAGCACTCAGTCTTACAATTTTTCTTGAAAAGATATTTCCCTATGCCTTGTTCCCACTTGATTAACGGTCGGTCGGGGGTAATCCGCTCCGTTTGAAATTCAGGTTACATTCGCACTATAGAGGTTTGTTGAATTTAAATCAAAAGAAATATATTTTTAAGTTGGTCTAAAAAGTTGGCATCTCATTAAAAAGCGCCAACCTTCTTGAGATCGGCTATATATCTATACTAGTTGTTTCTAGTCAACCGGCGAATAGAACAGCTTTTTCCGTGCTCCGTTCAAGTAATACAGCACGCAGGAAGTGCACGAAAGAAATGTAAGGAGAGCACGAGTCGGTGGCTTTCTTATTAAGAGGGCGGCCAAATATACGGGTGATATGACAAATCGTTATAAACGTTTAGTCATAATTAGGATGCATTAGTGAGAGTTGCTCAACTAAGCTGGGCCCGGTTGTACGAAGGTTGGATAAAGTTATCCACCGGATAACAGTTATCCACTGTATAGATTTTGTATAGATTTTATCCGCTGGATAAGGATTTATCCGCTGGATAGCGCTATTCACCCTTCGTACAACCGGACCCTGGAATATAGTCATGACAAAACTCAGCACAGACTAGAAAAAGCTGACAGGTCTGGCCGAGATGAAATTAATATCACATTAATGCCTTGTCTTTCTACGAGTGTCAAACTGGGGATGAGCCTAGCCTCCTCCACAGGCAACCTTTTGAGTTTTATATATATTTGGGCTTCCTGTGCAAAAATTAGGGAAGAAAAAGACTAGGGACGAAAAGAGGAGGGAAAAAGAAGAAGGGACACTTTTTCGCCACTTTTACCCACCCCCATTTCGTGCCAGTCCTCTCCGAGATCCCACAGGAAACCCAAAAGCAATAAAACTCAAAAGAGTTGCCTGGGCTGCGGAGGAGGCTAGGATGAGCCAGGCCAATCACATATCAAGCGGCAGATTTTGGCGCGAAATGCATCACGCGACTAGTTTATATAGGAGAATTCCAGTCCTTTGTCCGCCTCTTCTACTGCCCTGACCATGTTTGATTCCTGCCAAACAATTCTCCGATCAGCCAAAAACTGAGGGTTTTTTGTATTTTCTATTTTGTAGAAAGTCCACTCATTCTGTCTACAAGCCGTTCTCATCAAGTCTCAAGATTTCCCTACTTACTGTGTGCAGCTGTTGCTGTTCTTTTAGTCATCTAATTATGTACTAGTTTACCATGCCGGCCTTGCACAAGCAGGTCAACACTTCTATAAAAGATGCAAAACAGCATATCGAATCTGAATCTGAACACTTAATAGGAATCTGTGCATGGAGCTTGTCCAACTATTTGCACCTAGTATCCTAGTAAAACCATCACGCACATATTTTAATTGGATGCCATTCAGTGCGTGCATATATAGTCGGATGACCTGTATGACCAGATTCTTTTGGGAAAGGGCAAGAGACCACAATACTAAGAGAGCAAAACTTAATATTGATGTCTGTGCGATGTTCATGGCGGCTAAGGCTATTTACTCGGGCTTCCGTAGGAATGCCCGAGTTATAAATTGGCCTTCGTTATTATTGTTGTTGTTATTTTCCTCGTTTTAGTAACTTCGCCATCGCGCGCAAAAAAAAAAATCTTGCACATACATTATGGGCCGAACAAAAAGATCACGTTGAACGGAAATCAACCCTCCCTTCCCCCCCCCCCCCCCCAAAAAAAAAAATCCCCAATCAAAAGTTAAATGGTTGGCCCCCTAGGAATGCTTAATCGGAAGGGCTAGGACGGTGTATGTAGAAGGAGGGTGCAGTGATTCCGTACTTTGTTATCTGCTCGTATACGTATACATCTACTCTACAACTAGGCCATACAGCCTGGTCAATGCTTGATGAAGATTAGGATGTGATTGTTGATGTGTTGCCAGTGTTAATGATTTGTAGAATGGTACAGTTTAGTCCATCTTTGCGTTTGTATCACCGTTGATTTCCAGGAATCTTTGGACGATAGAGAGTCTAGATGAGCGGGGAAGGGATGTAAGTTGACAGCTAAAATTTCGGCCATTTGACATCTGTCTGGGGGGGGGGGGGGGGCTCGGTTACATTTTTGACCATTTATAGCTGTCAGGAATACTTTGTTCAGTTAACGTTAGTTTTCACAGTTTCATTCATTTTCATTACTTTTTTTCTATCATTATAATAAAATTGATTGTCAACATCACTGAAGCATATCATTTTGATTTTAATTTTTAATTTTTAATTTTTACATGTAAATGTTACATGTAAAAAGCCTCAGTTACACGACAACGAGTTTTTATGGTATGACACCCATACGGCTTTCGTGATTACCATCGAGCATATTAATTCTAGATCACGTTCATTTTGTACAATCCTTAGCCACAGTTAGCCAGGAGCTCCAGCTTGGAACTCTTGTGATGAAATTTATCAATAAAAAGTGGATCACGATCGATGTGCGTAGATTTAGGGGCTGGCTGTACCCTCTTTGAAAGGTGTGGTGTAATTGAGCCTTTCATTACAGAATGTCTAGTTGTTTTGTTTTGATTTATTATTGCTTCCAATCTTGAGTTAGTAGTTTTAGCTGTATTTCCTTTTTCTAGTTTATAATGTTGACTTACTGTAATTTAAATAAATAGGAAAGTAAATAAATTGAACTTTTACCAATACAAGACTACAGTGGTCTCGGTAAATCGAGCGGCAAATTTCCAGCTATAAAATCAGAATTTTATTTGGTAAGATACTGCAGAAAACAACTCATGTTTCAATGCATGCACAAATACATCACTAACTTTTTGTTCTATAATGATAGTGCATTCCTTGCATGGCGCTAACATACTGTGCAAAGAAGAATCTCCCTGATGAAATCGCCACTCATAATGACTCAGCAATATACGTACGGGTTACGTCGTTCTGGAGTACTCTGACGTCACTTCCGTTACAAGAATGTCAATATGTCGATTGCATTATATAAACCTTGCATAAGCTTTTAAAGTCAGACTTCTCTGAGTTAATTAAGTAGAGGAAACATCAATCGCTTTGAAAATGGCTAACGTTAAATTTGGAAGACTTTATGTATCAGGGTTTCTAAAATCGAGCCGTGGTTTTGGAAAACTCGGAGAGAAACCTGCGAGGAATATTCGTGTTTACATGCAGACTCAGCTGACAGACCCTGCAAGATTCACAAGTATTTCCACAGTTTCTTCACCATTTTCGGTGAGCAGACTATTGTACTTTGTAAAATAATACCTATTTCTGAGTGAATTAGGTCTTAAAGGTAAGATTGGAACGAAATACCTTCTATAATCGCCCCAGCTCTACGTAATTAACGGCCGGAATATTTGCTCGACTGTCGCTGAGAGAGAGCTCTTTCCGAATATTTTACATACAAAATTATTACATTTGTGATGATGGTTTCGATATTCAAAGAAATGTGAAAAGGGATACTCAAAGAGTAATTTTGCTCAATTCAAAAACGTTCGATTTCGGATTTTGGCGGTAAAATTTGCGAGGTCAAACTCGATCGCGCCTTTTTGTGTGAACATGCATAAATCCGGCGGTAATACAATTAACGATATGTACGTTTTGTACTCGCCATTGTAATAATAATCCAAAGTACTTATTTATGTAATTTTTTTCGTAAACAAAAGAGAGAAAACAGTGCTACAAAGACAGACTCATCTCACTCCCGCTGTCGTACACTATAAGCTTAATTGCTTGCGGAAACGATTTTCGCTTTGCAAACAAGTGACAACACATTTAGCTTACATGTAATTCCAAGTTGTGAGAAAATATTTTTGGTCAGTGGCAAAGCGTCAGATAATGACGTACCAAAATCGTGTTTATTACTTTGCGTCGCAGGATTTAAAATAAAAGGGCACCAAAAAGTTTATAATTTATTATCGATAATCGAATAATTGACCAAAAAAGCTTCGGAAGAAGTTCGAATATTTTCGTCTAGACACTTCGCTTCAACTTCGGAAATTTCCGAATTACACACCCTCCCACACGCATACCCGATGACATAGTGCATTACTGGCTTTAAAAGGAAGTAACCACAAAAATCATTTTTGTTTGATTAAAAGAGAGATAAACTCTTTACCTGCAAAAGTGTTTATCAGTAGAATGCGCATGCGAGACTATCATCGAGTGCACATGCAAAAGATTTTTCACTAACTTTTCTAGCTTTTTAAAATATGCCAGTTTTTTTTTTGTTGATCATCACTGCATGACAATATTAAATTAAATGTGTGAATAACCATTCAGTACAAAGATAAATTTTCTTTATCACACGGTTAAACTGGAGGAATTCACCAGACCAATTTTGGAGGCAAATGTCTTCTAAAACCAAAACACCTTTGTTTTGAATTGTGTAGTTCAAACAATACATTTTATGATTTGCACAGCCAAAAAAGAATTTTCACTTCATATTTTAATTAGCAACAGGGTCGTGCATTTTCAACAAGTTCATCAAGTTATCAACATCTTCCCCACTTCAAAGAATCCCAAGAAGCTGCAGCACACAGTCAAACAACCACAAAGAAAGAAAAAATTGGTTCTTACATGTTGCCACATCCAATATGGTAGGTGATGACTGTCAGTAATAGATACAGTGAAGTCTGCATCCTAAGGGAATGTTTACATGGTGCCAGAGGCTGATTCAGGGGAGGGTTTCAAGGGGTGCATGCCCACCCCACCCACCCGCCAATGCAAGATGACGCTACAGTTGGGCCCTTTACTTATTGATCCCTATCAAAATACTCCACTGGATGCTCTGGACAGTTTCCGATTTCTGTACCAATGTAGTAACCCCTTCATGAGTATATCCTGGATCTGCCGCCCTTGTGTTGATTGTGTGGGGTGTTAACCATTTGAACAGAAATCCCTGTTATCCTCTTTCATAAAGTAAAAACGGTTCCATTAGCAATCTTAATGTCCTTAAGTAGAGAAGATATTCCCTAGCTAGCTGCTGGAGTATATAGCTAGAATGGTTGTACAGTGTAGTTTTAGATTACTGGAAAATTTGCAAGTGGATTGCATGCATGCAAGAGTCAGCTAGAGCCTTTTTTCCCTTCTTTTACTGGGTTTAATTGCATGAAGCTGACAATTCTGACCTGATGACACTTTTATGATGTGTGAAAAAAGGGGTGGTACTTCTGTCATCTCTTTGCATTTTAATAATAGGGTTGTCAAAATATGTAATTAAGTATCACAAGAATGCAGATCTTTGATTAGTAGGTGGCACACTGCATACACCAAATTGAAATATGGCGGCAAATTTGAATAACTATAATTGTATTATACTGACTAGCCTCTCATTCATGTGAAAATCCTTTTGTGTTTCCATGTGAACATGAGGCTAGTCGGTCCAGAACAATTGATAGTTATTCAGATTTGCCACCATATTTCAATTTGGTCAATGGGAACAAATTTTTCTTACTATGCCAATTTTTTTCACTGCTTTTTGGCCTGCAACTTTCAAAGTAGCCAGCACTTTTTGATATATTATATACCCATTTGGTGTGTAATTGTCTGCAGTCAACCTTAATTTTCCTCTCCTTCTCCCCTCCCCAACTCGCCCTGTTTTCTGCTTGCCCAAGTATAATTCTAAAAACTCATCTTTGCTGAATCTGGAGGCAAATGTTGGGCTAATTATATATAGTCAGTAAGAATTCAAAGTGCACTGACACTCTCACTGTTACTTTTGCAGGACAGAGGATGATGTCCATAATGTTGAAATAACTCATGAACCTCCTGCAACAAAAGTTGACAAGGTATTTCAAACTGGTATTTAATGTTTTATGAGAGTATAAGTCATATGGTGTAGTGGATAGTGGATATGGATAAACACTGATGGACGTCATTTTAATGTTAAATAATGCTTAAATTTTGTTATTACTTTGATCTTTAGGTAGCATATTACAGTGTACAAGCACTTAGAACAATGTTTGATTTGGCATCTCTGTACAAGATAGGACCTATGACAGAAAACAAATGGTTAAAGTAAGAATGACTTTTTTGAAAAGCAAATTCATGCTTTTTGATGCATGCCTACACACATTCTTACAGCTTTCTATAAGCGACATTACCATAAATAATTATGATTTACTTTCAGCCCATTTGCCCAAATGTGTGTTGACACTGGCAGTCAACTGTCTTGTGGCATTTTTATAAATGCATACTTATGAACAATTATTTGTGTTGTTGTTTTTGGCAGTCGTATTATAATGCTGGAGACAGTAGCAGGTGTTCCTGGAATGATTGGTGGTATGGCCAGACACCTGAAATCCCTGCGACGATTGTCCAGGGATCATGGTTGGATACATACTTTGTTGGGTAAGTAAAGTTGAATTACGAAAGTTTCTTGTCTTGTGTGTGAATCTAATGACACTAAGTATACTGCTAGGTATATAGCTGCTTCCTTATTCAGTATATTGATCTGGTAAGCAGGAGGCAAGGAGAAGGACTCTAAGGATATGACTAAAGAATTGCACATGATGGTGGTTATAAATCTAGCAAAATGAAAGGAATAAAAAAGAATGAAAGAATGAAGGAAGGAGAGAAGGAGGGAAGGAAGGAAGAAAAAAGGGAGGGTGTCCAAGGGTGTCTGCTATAATGAGAGTTAATTAACTGTCAGTAGTTCCATTTCAAGTTATGAAAAAATGATGCAGCCAGTCTGTGCCAATTTGCTCACCACAGCAGCCACAGTAAGTGGTTAGAGCATCTGACACCATGTGTTCAAACCCTGTCTGGGGTTGGATTTTTTCTGTGTAAATTTCACACTCATTGACACAAACACACACATATATATCTATTAATATTCTTGTTAGAAATGTAAGAAAACTACATTTGATACATGTATGTTATCAATGATCATTGTAGAAGAAGCAGAGAATGAACGCATGCACTTGATGACAGCTCTTGAGCTCAAAGAACCAGGAATGTTATTTAGAGGAGTTATAATAACAGCACAGGGTGAGCATTAAGTACTTTATTTGTACCAATACCAAAAATCAATGACATATATATATTCATTCCAGTTCTTTCTTCTTTTGTTCATTTTTATCTCAGTCTTAATTGCTTTATTTCTGCCCTTAGCCATCTTCTCATGTTTATTTCTTTCATTAGGAGTTATGGGCTCCTTTCATCTAATTTATTAATTTATCCATCTTTAGAACGTGCTTGCTTGCTTGCATGCTTACTTCCTTCTTTCCTTCCTTCCTTCTTTCTTCCTTCCTTCCTTCCTTTCTTTCTTTCTTTCTTTCTTTCTTTCTTTCTTTCTTTCTTTCTTTCTTTCTTTCTTTCTTTCTTTCTTTCTTTCTTTCTTTCTTTCTTTCTTTCTTTCTTTCTTTCTTTCTTTCTTTCTTTTTTCTTTCTTATTTTCATTCTTTCTTTCTTTCTAGCTTCTTCTTTCTTTCTTCTTTCTTTCTTATTTTCATTCATTCTTTCTTTCTTTCTAGCTTCTTTCTTTCTTTCTTTCTTTTTTAGCTATTCGTTTGTTGATCCTACTTTCTTTTATTTTGAAACTTTTTCTTCACTGTCTTTAATTTCCTGTTATTCACTTTTCCGTTGCTTGATTCCTTCCTTTCAACTTTCCTTTCGGCCCTCCTTTTCCACCAGTCTTTCATTCCTTCCTTCTCTACGATATTTTTCCTGATCGTTGCCTTTCTTCCCGTTAATTCATTTTTCTTCCCTTTCATTCATTCAAATGTTCTATTTTGTTAACTTTACAGGAATCTTTGTCAACATGTTCTTTATTGCCTATCTGTTCAGTCCTCGGTTCTGCCATAGATTTGTTGGATATTTAGAGGAAGAAGCCGTCAAGACCTACACCTACTGCTTACAAGTGAGTAAATGCACTCTATTAGTAATTCACTGTACATAATACTGTAAATTTCTTAACATAAGCCCAGGGCTTATATTGTTTAACTGGTACCTTTTTGGGTGGGCTTATTTTCAGAATTTTCTTATATAGTTGTGCTTATTTTTTGAAGGAAATCTGCATTTCCGCTGATTGTACAACAACAACAATTAGTACGTTTTTGATTCACCCCAGATTAAAAGGCTTGTTGTGATTACGATTGCGATTACCATTAACACGCTGCTAGTGTGAACAAGGCTTACTGCCAGTAATCGGTTTTGACTCTCTGAATATATCAGCAAAAAGCTTTATTTAGTTAAACAAAGCAGTTAGGCTACATGCAAAGTTGTCTACCCTAGAGATGCGTCCTTGTTTTAGAGATGTGTGCATTTTTTGGGAGTTCACTGAAATTACAAAAATGATTTTTGTAACATTTTGTACATTTATAAACATTTAGGGGTATTTATAATATTTTGTATTTTCCAGTGCATTGACAATGGAAAACTTCCTGAATGGCAGCACCAAAAAGCTCCACCAATTGCGCAGGCATACTGGAAACTGCCGGTATGGCTTTGTTTTGTTACTTTTTCATCTCTTTTATTAATTTCAAATTATTGTACAAACATCCTATAGATCGGTTTTCGTATGAGTGGGAAACTGACCGTACCAGTTACGGTCAATGCACAATACGGTTAAGCAGGAATTTCGAACGTTTTTATGGACATTCAGGTACTGATACGATCACGGTACGGTACGGTACGGTCAGTTTCCCACTCATACGAAAACCGCTCTATCATGCCCTATACAATCACAGGCAAGGCTTGGTGTAAACCACATGGCGATTGATGACACGACTCGAGAAGCAATAGCCGCGTGTTTTAGATTTGCATACAACATGCGCTCGTGCGTTTTCTATTTCTTCAGTGACCCTGGCCACTCCCTACTTTTAAAGAAACCAGCTTCCCCCTGACTTTTTTTATATAGTATGTTCTAAACCTACCGATAACATATATTTCAGGAGGATGCAACAATGAGAGATGTTATTTTAGCTATCCGTGCCGACGAAGCTCACCACAGAGTTGTTAACCATACTCTGAGCTCGTTGCATTTGGACCAAGCCAATCCTTTCTTTCCTGGACAGAGAAAAGTTGTAGCTGATTCTCTGGTCTGCCTCAGCCTCATTACTCAGTGTAGGACTACTTTTTGAGTGATAAAAGATCTCAACGCTCCTTGGAAGAGCTACACGGGAATAGCATGTGATTTCCGTGGTAGAGAATGAGCAATTATATACCTATTTCACAAAAGGTTGTCGGACGAGAGACCTAAAACACGCGCGACTAGACCGAAAAGCAGTATGGGTAGATGCACAACTTAACTCACTTTCGGATTTGGTCTTGATTTTAGACATCAAGAAATTAAGTTCTGCATGTTATATAAGGGCAAAGCAAGCTAGGTGTGGATGTCGTGTTGTGTGGTTTTGTTGTTTTAATAATTTCTACCCATATTCCCTTTCGGTTGAGTCACGTATGCTTGGGGTCTTTGGCCTGACAACGTTTATTGAAATAGGTGTATAACAAATGCTGCAGTAATGAGACCTTAAAACTTCACAGGGTTCCCGCTCCTTCTGAGGTGCAACTGGTGCTGAAATATTTAAAAAAGTGTAATATATTAAATTGATTTTATTTCAACTCACTAAAAATTTCAAACTGCTTATTGGCAGTCAGTGAACTCGGTGTAAAAATTCTTTAAAAAGAGACTGCCAGCAGAAAATAATTGTATCGTAAACTGTACATATAGAAAATGATTGCAATACATACGAAACAAACCTTTATCGTCTGTCAGACAGTTACTTTCAATAAATATACTGGTGGGGTGCGTAGTCTCCTTCGCAGCCGTTTTTAGCCAGTCGTCACGCCACGCGAATGACGAGACTAAAAACGGCGGCGAAGGAGATTAGGGGGGAGGGGAATGGCTGATTGATGATTGATTGATTTATGTGATTAACAAACGCTTTGTACAAAAAAGAAATGCGATTTCTCTCCATATGATTGCTTAGATAGAACCTGCCCATTGAATGCGATCGCGATCGCTAGTTGGTGTGGTTTCCACTGATATGATCGCTGAACACAATTTTCTACCACCATAGAGATCATTATGGCAAGCTTTACACTCCGAAGCCAATCCCAAATAAAACTTGGAAGTTTCAGTTTACGGATGATTCTTGTTAAATGATTTGACTATAAAGTTCAACAAGGCTTTTGTGACGACGTTTCGATGTACGAAATCAAGTCAAGTCGAACAAAGTGATCGAGGCTTACCAATTAAGTCACAATTAAGTGTACAAATAAAGAGAGAACTGAACCATGTCAAGCAAAAAGTTTGGCACTTCGATTTCTTTGTTAAACTTGACTTGATAATGACGGTACGTCAAAACGTCACAACATGTTATCGTTAAACTTTAATTTACGATCAAAAGGGTTTTAGTTTAATCGCTTAATTGCCGAATTTTCTGTATTCCTCGGTTATATATCAGTTGTCATGAGATCCCTGTAAGCTAGGGTCTTTAGAGTGCATTCAATATCAATAAGCATGAAAAAGTACTAACTAAATAGTGCAAAAAAGTACTATTTAACAATGAGAAACAAAGGATTTTGTACTGTGTACTACAATTTATATTTAGTACAATTTCATATGTTTATATGCACTCTGTCAAGTTTGAAGCTGCGATTAGAAACGGGAGGAATTTTGGGCGATTGCCCATATTTTTAATCATGATCCCAACGGAAACGTTTGGAGCCAGTATAGCTCTGATCTTTTGGAAAGTAGATCCTGCAGGATATCCCGATCCATATCGCGTTTGTGATCCCGGGAATGTAGGTTCATTTCTCTTCATGCTTCAAAATTCTCTTCTTGTACATCAGGTAACTTCGAAAACCTGAGTACTTTTAGGTTTTGGCGCCTTTTCGTTAAATTTCTCGAAAATGGTTCGACAGATTGGATGTTAGTGTGTAACAATTCGCCGCTTTTAAAACTTGAGCCCATCGTGGGCAAACTTTTAGATCGTGTTCGACTATTGAAGTCGCTGGCACTGGTTAAAGAGGATTGTGTGCATGCAGGATGAGAAATTCTCCGTCGCCGCATTTCCTGAGTGCTCCAAAGTGTTCTTGGATTTGTTAACAACTGGATGTCTTCCTCCAGTGAAATCCTTTCTTCGAACAACGATGCCATGCGTTCATTTCTGGATAAAGTATTGAATGCGAATTCACGCTGTTTTTTGGTCCATTGTTTACTAGCTCGTTGATGTTCTCGATCTAGTTTGTCGACCTCTTGTTGGAGGACTCGGTTTTGTTGGTCAAAAACAGATTTCAAGCGTTGTTCAGATAGTGGTTTGATTTGACGGCTAGGGCGTCTATTCTCAGATGCCATCGCGTATTTTATAAAACTTGGTCTGTGTATTATGAAGTTAAAAGTCTTTCTGTTGTTGTATCGGCGTTAATAATGCTCGAAGCCCACTTATTCAATTACCTCAACTAAAAAACAAAAGCCTTGATCTTTTTCTTAATTCTTCCTTTGAATTTGTTCATGCACCGATAAATGACATATAAAGCACTACATATTGTTTAGTCAACAAATGCGACACCAAAGCATGATTAGAAAAACGTTCAGCCGCAAGCTAGGACCGGAAGAAGACACGAGAAAAACGATCATGAACGAAGGGGGGTAGGCTACACCGGTTGCATTGGTTTTAGCCCGAGTAAATTTGCTTGCTGTTGCGCGCAGTGTTACAGAAGAACGTTATTGTTGCATGGGAAATGGTGCCCATGAACGCGGTAATTGTATGTTTCACGCAACTTTGCAAGAAAAGTCGCGTGTCCGGGCCTGTGCATGCCCAGGGTTGCTTAAACACCATTTAAAATAATCCATCCATCGTTTGCTAATGGTAAAAAGAACGGGAAATTTGACTTCCGATAAATGGTACACGCGTCTACTAGAACTGGGAACAGTTCAATCGGAAGATCAAGTTTTCCGGAGCTTCCCTATCGGAATGACATATGCCATTTGTTTTCCCAACCGGAATTTCCCATTTTTTTCAGGTAAATGGCAAGCACTTCGACTTAATCCGTTGTGCAAAATATGACTTGGGTGAGGCTTTGATGATATCCGGAATTATCAATGTCGAGGATCTCGATATCATTTTATTAAAGTGATTTAATAAGCAAACACAACGCAAACAACGTTAGGCCCGGATCAAACGAGAACGCAAGAAGGCGCAAGTCGACGCAAGTTTTGACTTGCGCCTTCGTTTGACTGCCAACTTGCATCGACTCTGTGACTATTTGCATCGACTTCATAGTGCGAGGACTTGCAAGCAGTTTGAGCGTGCTCAAATATGATCGCAAGTCGATGCAAATTTTGGCTCGTTTGAACGGTCACCATGCTAAACTTCGCAAGTTGTTTTTCTTGTATTGTTTCAACGCATTGCCTCTCACAAAAACCAAACTGATTTTCTCCTTTTCCTTCAGGTAGCTGATTTTTATTGAAAGTTTTTGAAAAACTGCTTGCGTTGACTTGCGCCGCCTTGCGTTCTGGTTTGACCGGGGCCTCAGTAAAGCTATTTTTAGTAATTTCGTGCAATGTGCGTGTTACAGGTGAATTCTAAAATCTGCAGGTGAATCTGGAAATTTTGAAATTCACTTCGGTTATTTGTTGACACAAATAAAATTTGTATTTGCAAGTTATCTCGTGTAACTGACCACCTTTAGTCGCCGCGTACATCGCACAGACATGAATACTGAGTTTCGATTTCGTTCTCTTAAGGCGCTGTTACACTATGCAATTTTCCCCAGCAACTTGCAATATTTTTGGCCGAGGCAAGCTGGCCGGGAGCGAGATTCAAGATGGCTCCTCAGAGTGAAATGAGAAATTGCGCATGCGCTCGTAGAAAACGTGCCTCAAAAATTGCGGGGAAAGTAGCTGGAGGGGTGATACACTGTGCAATGGCATTGCAAGTTGCTGCAATGCGTTGCGAAAAGTAGACCTGGCACTCACGCTACGCGCAACAAAAAAAATTGCGAGACAACCCCTGTTACACTGTGCAATCCTCCAGCAACTTGTTTCGCAACGCCGTTGCGAGACAAGTTGCTGAGAAAATTGCACAGTGTAACAGCGCCTTTAGTATTATGCCGCTGTTCGCCGCCCTACCACCGTTGAAGTCCGATATTTCAACTCTCAATATATCAACGAGATGAAAGAAATGTATGAACGGCCGGACAAGTTGTCCGGTAATACCGTTATTTATACCGTTTATTTTACCGTTTATACGGTTTTATACCGTTTATTATTTTCAATAAAGTTTGTAGTTTTCACTTGAAATCCGGCAATATTCGACTTTGCGGAGGAACACTGTGCGGTGCGAAGCTCGAGGTGATAAAAGTAAGGAAGCTACACAAGCATGTATACAATTTGTCTGCGCATGTCAGTGTTTTTGGTTTCAAATTTAATTCATATCGAACACAAGAAATTTTTTTATAAGCAGTCTACCTACCGCTAGTGCGCTGTAGATAATGATTTAAATCGAAGGCGGCACCCCAGATGGGAAAATATCACGCGTCAAAGTCAGTAGAAAGTGGTAAGAAGGACCAGAACTCCGCACTTTTGAGTTATATATATTGTGGGCGCTAAATTTATATATAAGGTATATTAAGCGCTAGCAGTGGAAGACAGTCATTACCAACTCGTTACTGTGTAAATTGGAACCGATTAGGGAATTGTAGAATTTAGCGATCGTTGAATAATAATTATCCATATTTACCGGAATGCCGTACCTTTTGCGCGAAATTCTAGCAATTCATTTTCAAACTTGTACATCTTAGACAGTGCCCCCCACAAAATTATTTAATAATTGGCTTTTCCCATGTTTCTTACCTGGAAAGCCGAGAGTTTTTGGTCGAAACTCGTGGTCCTTACATGTGATCTAAAGTATTTTTATGAACGTGTTTTCAAGCACGAATGCAGCCAAATGTTCAGAGAGCTATTTATCACTCTTTGATTCAGTATAAAAAGTTGTTTCATACGGAATAACCTGTATGTTTTCCCGCATATCGAAATAGGCCATTATTTTCAAAATAAATGCAGTGCAGATGACAAATTAAAATATTGCTAGGTGATTGGATTTTGGTCAAATTTATCACAATGGAACAAGGCGTGAACCCATGTTATAAACACTGCTTGAAATCATATCGAAGGACCACGAGTTTTTACCAACAACTCGAAAAAGCCAATTATTGAATAATTTTGCTGGGGGGCGCTGTGGAAGAAAAATTTCGCGCGAAAAAGTACGACATCCCGGTAACTGATGGTTAATTATTCAACGATCGCTAAATTCTAAAATCCCTAATTGGATCCAATTCACACAATAACGTGTTGTTAATGACTTCCACTGCTTAATGCACCTTAGGCCTAGTTCAAACGTCGCATCTCACATGTGCCAAACTCAATGCAAATTAGTCAAATCTTTTGTTTCTTCTCATTATCATCTCATTTGCATTGAATTCAGCACATGTGAGATGCGACGTTTGAACTAGGCCTTATATATAAATTTAGCGCCCACAATATAACTCAAAAGTGCGGAGTTCTGGTCCTTCTTACCACTTTTATACTGACTTTGACGCGTGATATTTTCCCATCTGGAGTGCCTTCGATATAAATCATTACCCACAGCGCACTAGCGGTAGGTAGACTGCTTATATCTCACTATTTCGTTAGTTGAACATAATTTTGAAGAACGAGATCGCCAACGAAATGTTCCATGCCAACAAAAACTTTCTTGCATTCGATCTGAAATGGATTTCAAACCCAAAAAGCAGACATGAGCAGACAAATTGTATACATGTTAGCTACACATATACATGCTTGAGTTTTCCCCTTATAAAAAATCTCTTCTCTCCCCAATTGATATATAGTACATATAATACATGAATCTTTACTTTGGCTATTCTTTTATTTATTTATTCTACATTCAGAAATCATTACTTGGGTCGTAACATATACACCTGATGCATGTACACCGCCCTGCTTTTATTTCAATGTAAAGGATTAGTTCGGCTTGCATCAGTTGTTACTTGCTCTTTAAAGTACTCCAGTTTCGAGTTCATTTTGCTCAGCATTAGCCTCAATACCACGTAATATATTCTTTTGTGTTCAAGTCATTAACCCTTGGGAATAAATGGAATGAACACAAATGAACAAAGCAAATGCTCTAGAATTCCTCTGGGATTTGCTTGATTTCTTTGAATATCTCACATCTAATCGAGGCTAGCTAACGCTGAGCAACAGGGAACTCGAAACTGGAGTATTCAGAGTGGGCTGATTTAAAGTGCAGCCCACCTAGGTAATGGCCGAAAGGGCGTCTTGTCCTTTTTGTAATTGTTTTGCACGCTTGTATATGTGAGATTTTTCTATAGGAAATTGTCCTGTGTGCGACTTAGTTTTCCACAGCCACCTATCAGGTTATAAACTATAATACCTAGAAAGCATAAATAACATAATTAAGGTTGGTGCCTACTAATATGAAGGTAGTTTTTTCTCTAAAAACTATAAGGGTATTGAACGAAGAATCCGTTATAGGCTGTTAGAATCCAAGAAATGAATTGGGGGTCATCGTGTATTTTAATGGGCTACACGTCATCAAATGTTGCAAAAAAACTGCTATATAAAGTCTAGGATAAAGTCTGGTTTCCCCAAGAAAAAAATTATAAATTCTCCATATCTTCAAGAAGATTCAAACTTTTTTTACAGAAACACTTTAGACAAAATTCTCTTATTGAGCAATGGCAATTAGGAAACCATGAAAACAAAGAAGAACATTTTTAAACATAACTTTAGTATATATGAATGATTTTAGTATAGGAAAGGTTATATGCCTTTCTAAACCCAGAAAGTATTACTTTCTCCAAAAATCAGAAAATTACTGTTTTCACAATGGTTTTCCTACGAAGGAACGATTGCGGTGTCGCGCGCGCTCTCGATGATGAGCAAAATGCTAAGAACGAAGTGCGTGCTTGTCTGTTCTTGTCTGTCGGGTTTCCTGTGGTGTCATGCCGTCCACTGCTTTTCCACGTGACTGCTCAGTACAACCCAACAAAACAGCGCTATTAAATCCGAACTCCACACCAGAAGACATCGACAAAAGTGGGTATTACTGTAATATAATTTATAATTATTATAATATCTTCTCAAATTTAGCACTATATTATTGCGGTAGCATAACAACTGCGAGGTCCGGGTCGAATGAATTCGTAGGACCTCCATTACCTGATTACCAGACGGGACCCGGTGTGTCGATATTATACTGACGCTGTTTCCCATTTAGTGGACCCAACCGGCCAGAACGGCCAGTTTTTAAATGGTACATGTCAATTCTTAGCTCTGGCTGGAATCAGTCCTAAGGAATCAGGCCGTTCTGGCCGGTTGGTTCCACTAAAATGGAAAGCATCCTGAAATAACGTTGCGTGCGTTACGGCTGGGCATAACAGCTATGATTACAGTAGGTAAGGTTTATAGTACTAACACTGACAGTTTCGAAATCACTGAACATATACAAGTCAAGCCAGCTGGAGACCGAAATGGCTCCTAAATTGGGGATTTTGCACACCTTGCGTGACACACCGTGACATTCTAAATCGCCAAAGTTATGGGTGCCGAAATTGGTCCTTTTTTTCGGTGGTGGGCAACAGTGACGTTTCTATTGACAAAAAGTAAACTTCGGCGGCCTGTAACGTTGGCCCTATTCATTGAAACTATAAAACTATATATATAACTATAAAAATTTAATTTCACTAATTTTGGTATACTCTTTTCAAATATTATATTTTTGTTTTTGTTGGATTAATTAAGATATATTTAAAATGTCACGGTGATATTATGCAAGATGTGCAAAATCCCCATTAGTGGCTACTGGTAACAACAGGACAACCCCGCTTGATAATAATCCCTGTATGATAATAATAATTGATTATAATAGGATGATTATAAATTGTCCAGTAAAAGATTATTATAATCCAGTAAAAGCTCTACTTTTTGCAGTTATTTGTTATTTTAACCTGTGGTTTTGTGGTTATTGATTTCAGATTTTGTATGCGGTTTGTGGTTTTGGGGATTTTTACCATTTTTGTTACAGGTTTTTCTCAATTTTGTTTGCAGTTTTGGGGTTTCCATTTTTATACAAGGATCATAAATGCTGCAATATATCTGCAAATTTACTATGAAAGTCTTAATTCAATACAGAATATCAAAGACTGCAAATTGATTGTAATTTATATTATCAAATAGATACAAATATGTCATCTGAGAAAGCTATAGCTGTCAGAATTAGTGATTTTGCAGGGGCGGATCCAAACAGGGGGTTGTATGATGGCAATGAAATCTAAAATAGAGCCCGGCTAATTCTAGTTGACCATCATTTTTTCATTTTCATAGTGGGGGTTGCAACCCTCTAAACCCTCCCCTTGGATCCACCCTTGTTTTGATTGAGATCAGCTATATATAATGGGAATACAAATTCTGAGCATTATCTTTTTCTGGGCATTGCAATATAAGGAGCAGTCTAAAAACAAAGATCAAGGATACATGGCCTTGAAGCTAAGATTGTAAAAGAATTATTATTCCCACATTGTTCTGTGCTTGAAAATGACTCAGGGCAGTAAAGCTAGTTATTAAGCTTAAGCTTAGTAGGAATCAGTGCAGAAAACTTAATTTGGAGCAATTTTATCACACAGCAAATTTTGATGCAATCACACAAATACTTTTTATAAAATACCAAATCACTATTAGTTAGTTCTGGTATAATGATCATGGAAAAGCCCTTTGCTGTTATTTTTTAAATCATCACTGAAATAGGATCATTGTAATCTCTGCAAGAAAGAAAAGGCAACAAATTAAGTAATAAGGAGTCTCAGAGCTCCACTGCATTGGATATAATAAATATTAAGCCTTATTTTACCAGTCTTACAACCTGAGTAATCGCAATCAATTATTACATACATAATTTTTACGCAGACTGGATTTCGTATATAAAATAGCGCTAATTAAACAAGATGCTGTAATAGCGTCCACACGGGCTACAAGGAAGCCCAGGTAACAAAGCCTGCTTGCAAAGGCCACAGGTAGCCCGAGTAATGATGTCAAACAAAGGATTTTGTACTTCAGTATTTGCCTGATTTAACTGAGTTAACAAAACAATATTTTCCTATGATAACCTAATCTGTACAGTACGTAAGCGAAAGCCTCTCTTATGCGACCACTTTCTCTTGCGGCACCACTTACGGAAAGTCGATTTATTTTGCTGCTATCAAATTTAAGGTCGTTTATCAACATGGTTCACTGTTGTCGAGGTGGAAAACCTGACGCTTGCTGGTCATGGGTCGTATGTTTTGCTGCATCATTCTGCAATCTTCTACATTTTGGTTTTAGTCAAAGTTTTGGAGTTTTCTTACCAACTCTGTCAGAATACTTTAAAGAAAACAGAGAGAAAACAGGTCAGTATACACCTATTTCAAACAAAAACGTCGTGAAAAGGATTTAAGCTTATGTGCGACTCACCCGAAAGGAAGTTTGGGTCGAATTAAATTTCATTGCAAAATCAAACCAATCACAGCGGTCGTTGTATTTCGTTTTCGAAATAATGAGCAATCTCATTGGCTTGGTAATTGGTAATTATTTTTCACTATATTATAAGTTTTGGTTAGTTTTCACTTTTCTTGTCTTTGTAGCCTGGGCTGGTTCCATAGCTATTGCCTTCACTCTGTTTGCTGGACCAATAGCTGTAAAGCTAACACAGAGATTTGGTCATCGATTGGTTTCCATAGCAGCAGGCTTCTTATGTGCTCTCTCACTCTTACTGAGCTCGTTTGTCAATGACCTCACCATTCTGTACTTTTCATATGGGGTACTATTTGGCATGGGCGGTGGCACAATCCTTAACACTAGCTATACCATTACCTTTAAGTACTTCAAAAAGAAACGATCTCTAGCAGTTGGGATAATTGCTGGAGGATCAAGTGTGGGTGTAATGATATTAGGACCAATCCTAGAAGCACTGATCGAGGCCTTACAGTGGAGAGGTGCATTAAGAGTGATGTCAGGAGCTCTATTATTAGTGTGTGTGCTGTCGTTAACTTACAGCCCAATTACTGAGGGAGAAGAAGAAAGAAGTTCTATAAATCAGAATAATCAGGCTGAAGAGGAAGAATCTACAGAGTCTAGAAAACAACGTTGTTCCGTCGTGGTGCAATATCTGTCAGTATTCAAAAGTATACCATATACGATAGGAACTTCGGCTGTTGTCCTGACTTTCTTTGGTTTCCACGTACCAAGTGTTCATTTGGTAAGAAATACATCATAACCGTCATGCTACTCTAACCGCGGTCAAATTATGGACTGAAAACAAAAGAATTCGAGTTCTTGTTCTAGACTAGACGAACACCACACTTGCAAACTTTTTAAAACTTTTAAAACAAACATCTCTATAGTGGTTTTATTTAACCCGTGAACACATTGACAAACTAATAGTTAGTGGCAGACTTCAAAACTATGTTTTTCTTCTTTATCAACTATTATAAAATATTTGAGATATAACGCGCGTGCTGATTGGCTGGCTACCATGTTTATATCAGAGGACAGAGACATGGCTCGCTCATTATAAAATATTTTATAAAAGCAATATAAAACGATCGCTTATGTCTCTGTACTGTGATATAAACACTCTGGAAGATGTAGAGCACTCGAAAAGCAAGAGAAACACTCGGCTACGCCTCGTGTTCCCAAACTTGCTTTTCTCTTGCTCTACATCTTCCATCGTGTTTATATCACAGTACAGAGGCATGCGCGCGCGTTTTATATTCCTTAAGTTAACACTAGATAGTCATCTTTTTTCACGGGTTAAATATTATACAATTTTGCTTTAATTTGGTGTGATATCATGACGAGTTTGTTCAAGCCATCCAAAAGTTGTCCCAAAATTCAAAGTTGTTTGAAAATATATACTAATTAGCATATTATCGGCGCGCGTCCGTAAGTTTGAGAAATGGCGGGAAAATTTTGATCTAACGATTTATTGAAAAGTTTTACCTAAACTTCCAGATGAACGATATTTTTCCTTAATTTGAAAAAAGTAAAACAAAGATCAAATAACGTTCGATGTTTAAATGTTTACGGTTATAGAAACCAATTTCAACCTATTGAAGGACATCACGACACTTTCCTGATATCGTGAATCAGGACAGTAGATCGATTTATTTCACGTTCCTTTTCACCTAGGCCGGAATATCTGATTAAACCATGCCATGCAGGAGCTTAGTCACCAATTTCCTTCATCAACAGGTCCGGTTCGCCAAAGATCTCAGCATTTCAAGCAGGGATGCCTCGTTCTTGTTCACTGGTATTGGTGTGAGTTCTACGTTAGCACGTGTGCTATTTGGTATCATTCTTGATCGAAAGTGGTTGACTCCTCTTCAAAGCGTACAAGTGTCATCATTGGTCATTGGTCTGTCAATCATACTTTCCACATTCTCTAAGGAATATCTTCATTTAGTAGTGTTTGTTGTTGTATATGGTCTTGGCAATGGCATCTTTATTACTTCACAAAATGTTTTTCTACAGAGTATAGTTGAACGTAGATTAAGTGCTGTAGGTCTTGGTATGGGTTTTATGGTTTCTTCTATTGCTGTTTGTGGAGGACCACCATTTGTTGGTATGTACATTGTATGTGCAGCGTTGTTTGTCTTTTTTTGTTTGTTTATATCGTTTGGCTCGGTTGGTTGGTTTGCTCGGTTGGTTGTTTGGCTTGGTTGGTTGTGGCGTGGTTGGTTGTGGCTTGGATGGGTTGTGGCTCGGTTGGTTGTGGCTCGGTTGGTTGTGGCTTGGTTGGTTGTGGCTTGGTTGGTTTGTGGCTTGGTTGGTTGTGGCTTGGTTGGTTGTGGCTTGGTTGGTTGTGGCTTGGTTGGTTGTGGCTTGGTTGGTTGTGGCTTGGTTGGTTGTGGCTTGGTTGGTTGGGCTTGATTGGTTGTGGCTCGGTTGGTTGTGGCTCTGGTTTGGTTGTGGCTTCGGTTGGTTGTGGCTTCGGTTGGTTGTGGCTTGGTTGGTTGGTGAGCTCGGTTGGTGGGCTCGGTTGGTTGGTGGGCTCGGTTAGTTGGTTGGCTCGGTTAGTTGGTTGGCTCGGTTGGTTGGTGGCTCGGTTGGTTGGTGGGGTTGGTTGGTTGGCTCAGTTGGTTGGTTGGCTTGGTTGGTTGATGATCTCGGTTAATTGGTGGGCTCAATTGGTTGGTGGGCTCGGTCAGTTGGTTGGCTCGGTTGGTTGTTTGGCTCGGTTGGTTGGTGGGCTCTGTTGGTTGGTTGGTGTTGGAACTTGTTCCTAAAGTCAAAAATTCATGATGGTGTTCTTTCAGTGTACATGCTTGATTTTGCAGAATTTAAAATGAGAAAGATTTCAATTCGAGGCGCTTGAGCCAAAAGCTAAAAAATATAAAAAATGAAGAATTGCAACTTTTTATGGACACGACGTGTTTCTGCTGTCATTTCCCGTTCAAAAGTTTGAGTTCCCACCCTTGTGTTATTTTGATCGTTTTTTTAGCTAGCCGGCTTTGAGATTAATTAGGTCGATCTTCGAAGAAAACAGTCAACTCATTTCGAGTTCTAGTTTTGAAACTTCGCAGATTACTCTCCTAACTCTCTTTCTTTTTCCAATTAAGGTTTTATTGCCGACGAAACAGGGTCCTACATTCTGTCATTTTACGTCGTTGGTGGAATTGTTTTATTCGCTGCTGCTTTCCCGTTTGTTCTTCGTTGCACCAAATGGAAAAACAAGACACAAGAGAGCAAGCAAGTGGAAACAGAACTTGAAGCTGCTCAACCCTTAAAAAACGATGACGTAAATCATCGTGACGTACGTGATGACGATGTCAATGAAATGACGTAATCACTGAAGTACCAGGGTTTCCCGTGAGGGTTGAATTTGATGTGAACAAGTCTACACAGGTGTTGGGTCTGTGAAAAGCTTTTCTGATGAATTAGAATGATCCGCTGAGTTTATAAACTGAAATTGAAAATAAAAAACAGTAACTGCTACACTTTACAAAACTTTGTGACGTTACAGTAAACTTTTGCGGGGATATTTATTGAAACAATGATTTTTCTGCTGAAAATGTCACCTCTCCGCGCCCAAAGTACAGGGCATTATATCTCAGAGACGCATGTGTCAAATTTTGATATCATTTGAAATTTTGTGGGTTTTTTTTGTCTACAACGGCTTGTATTATTGAGCTAAAAAGCAATGTTTTTTTTGATGAGAGGTTCCCAATGTTAGTGGTACAACCACTATACTTGGGAGTATTCTTTCCATGTTCCAAGCTAAGGCTATTAAGCGTTTTTCCGCCCTGTCGTTGTATACGGCAGATGTACGAGATAATTCACTAAACAGTCTGTGTTCCCTTCATACCAAAATGTATAAGTATGCAAGAAAAATGCATGAAGTATACGATAGACGCAGGGAACAATATGGGATCATCCTCAGAAGGACGTGCAATATCAATCAGAAATTGGAAACCGTCAAGAAGATCAAGAGATTATTTTGGAAAAGTATCGAGAAGAAAAGGGCCAAAAATCGTCGCAGGAGAAGGTGCGTACCCTGCACCCCTCTCCTAAATCTGCCCTTCAGGTGATATCAAGAACGCACAGGATCCAGTCATGGGCTCCTGGTAAACAGGCTTCCCAGTTGATCAAGAATTTCGGCTTATATCTGAAAGAACACACAGCTCCCAAGTCAAATCGATTGAAGTTATTGGAGACTCATTTTGCTACTCAGAGCCTCCGCCATTGCCATCCAACGGAAGGCGACCAAAACTGGAAACAGGATTGTTTGTTTTCGGTTTTAGTGCGCATGTGTCAAATACTATAAGTAAGGCAAGAATCCCGTAACCTTTGTGTTAGGAAACATGGCCGGCGATGCCGAAATGTGAATCGATGTGACAATTAGCTACAACATGTTGATGCTTTTAAACACCCTTTAAACGACAATGCAAATTTCTTTTGTTCTGTTACAATTAAAGAGCAGATCGACAACGTGCGCTGTTTGAATTGCTGACCAACACTGACTGCCAACAATGATGGGACCAATGTTGGATGTTTTTGAGACCGTTTCCTCCAATAAGGGTTGTATTTATCGTATTTGAGGAGTGCTTTTTTATCAGATTTATTTTTACATTTGGATGTGCTGCTCCCTTATTAATAAAATCATTTATCCATTCATTTAGATCATTCATTCATTCAGTATATATATATATTTAAGAGACACGTATACATAAATTATTTGTGTGCATTGCTCTATGACAGTTCGTACTGTTTGCTTGTTTACTTTGAAGAATTGCAGTCATTCAGAACCCTGTAAAACGAATACTCAGAACTGTTTCTGCGCGTAGGAATGGTACGGTATTTGTCTTGAACCCAGAGTGGTTTTATATAACCCATGCCATAAAGACGACATTCCTTTTTCCGAGCGTCTGTTCTTTAATATATGCACAGATGACGTCATAATGTGGCGAGACGAATTGGAATGGCATGACTGTTGTTCTCGCCATAGTTTGACATCTTGTGTGCATCTGTTAGAGTCAGACCAACGGAAAATGGAATCTATTTATTTTATATACTAGCCTAATTGACATTTAGTGAGTGCTGCCTAATATTGTTTTTCCTTATACAATAAACCGATTGCTCAAGGTTGTTCGCTTCAGAAATCGAAGCGCGAAATAAAATGCATGATTACTACAGAATATGCAAAAAATATTTCCAAAGAACTGGAATGTATTTTGTTTTCGAATACCTCATTTTACATGCGACTACCATTAGCTTTTACAAACTATTACATGACGCCGGATTGCTGTCATCTTGTCTTTCACGCCGTTGTATGCCCTTTGCCCCGCTCTATTTGAAACTAAATCTTGATAAACATTAGATCTGTCGTGAAGATGCGAAAAGCACGAGGCGATGCAAGGCAATTTAAAGGCACCAGATGAACTATTTAAGCTACTATTTACCGTAATTATTACTTCGAAAGATAGTATAAGAAATTGTAATATAATGAATTGAATATAATAACAAATGGCAGTGTTTTCAAAGCATTACATGAAGTAATCAGTTGACACTCAACGATGAGAAGACGCATAAGGTTTTATAGTGTAGGCTTGCAAAGCATGGTGGTAAGAAGTAATTTTGCATTGTGGGATAGCAAGAACAAAGAAATCTATTGTTTTTTGCGACACTCGCTAAGCATTGTGGTCGTATCCAAATCTCGATTTTAGCTAGCTACTGAAATAGGATCGCTGCCTTGCTGCGCTCGCTCAGGCTCGCTCCGCTGCGGCAGCAAATATTCATTGAAAAATTTCAACCAACCAGAGCGCGCGTAAGAAATTTAAATGACGACATCTGTGTGTACTGTAATCACACGGTTCTCGACCAATCACAGCGCGCGTAATATACCATTTTATAATTATTGATGAAGAACAAAAGAAAACAATGGGTTTACAGTGTTCTACTAACCATTAGTTTCTATCATGTCAATCGGAAATCTGGTAGTAGCCTTTAAGCTCATTGTTTCCTTTTGTTCTTTATCTGTAAATAGCACTCACTAAATAGTCTTTTGTTTGTTAGTTGGTCGGTGGGTCGGTCGGCTGGTTGGTTGGTTTTCGCAGGTTGAATTAAATCACTCTGGGGTTGCCAGCAGATAGTCCTGCCACGTACAAAACAAGTCTACGTGCTAAAACTTTTGTCTTGTTACGATTGACTGAGCTTTATGCACGTAACCTTGTCTTGATACTTTTGTATGTTGCAACGGTGAAGTGTAACGCGGAAGTCGGCTATTGGGTGACTCTCATCCTAGTAGGGTGATTGTTTCTGATGAGTAAGTAAAGCTAACAAATTCAATGGGAGGAATTATCCCTTGCATCAGGATGTCACTTCTAGAAAGGTAGTGAGGGTAGCCCTTTCTCCGTGTATCTCGTATCATATGATACAATCATGCCAATGCCTTAATCTTCCTTTCTTTAAAGGAATATGGCAGGCTTCCTGCGTGAGCTCAGTACTCGTAGACTTTGGATTGAAGTCTTGGCCGAATTTCTGATCACCGCATTGTTCATTTCCTTCGTTTGTGGTTGTGCACTGTCGTGGAACCCACCGTCCTCTGTCATGCACATGGCGATCAGCTCTGGTTTAGGTGTAGCCACATTTGCCTTTACCATGTGGGATGTGTCGTCAGGTCTCTTCAATCCAGCATTGACCATTGCCTTTTTGGTTGGAAGAAAGAAAACGGTGATACAAACAATACTGTATATTGTAGCGCAATTATCAGGAAGTGAGTATTAAACGTGAAATTCTATATATATCAGTCTGTTTCGTAGGGTGCACGGAAGGGGGGAGGGGGGGGGGGGGGGGGGGGCGAGCCTGGGGGCACTCCTTAAATTTATGTCCGAAGAGCATTTGGTTATTGGATGGATATGACATGATTGTTCCACAGACATTATCTTCCAGCCTTGTATAAACAATCTGGCTTTACCTTCAAATGTGAGAAATTCCCTTTCAGATATCAATTGAACAATCGATTTGAAGCTGTTGATGATATATTTGACAGGCATCTGTGGCGCAGCGTTTGTTTATGGTATAGCACCAGACAAGGCCATACAAGACTCCAATCTTGCAGTTAACTTTCGTAATCCTGACGTGTCTATTGGTCAAGCGTTGGGTGTGGAGATCTGGATCACTTTTATCCTGGTTCTTGTGGTGTTTGCCGTTGGTGATCCAGACAGGAATCCCAATGGGTATGGACCACCCCTGGCCATTGGGTTCTACGTATTTGTGGGTCTTAATTTTTCAGTAAGCACACAATATTTTTCTTAATTTTTTCCAGCATACTTAACGCTCTTTCATTAAAACAAACCATCAAATGCTTCAGTGAGTCCGAAAAACCGTTTCCATGAAATTGTGGTATAAAGCTGAGTTTGTATGGGAAGGAAAAGTACTGATACTAATATAGGGAAAACTGTGTCGTATGGTATCGCATCGTTTCCTACTTAAATGAGAGTGTGAAAGTAGGCAGACAATCCAATTTTTTCTGTATTATTATTTGTGTCATAGATTCCAATATCTGGTGGAGGTATGAATCCAGCACGTTCATTCGGACCAGCGGTAATTATGAATTCCTGGCAGGATCATTGGGTGAGTTTATTCAGTTTAGGTCATGTGACATTTTAGGCACACGGAGCTTTAGAACTAGCTATTTAATTCACGCGGCAATCATCTTTATGGTGAACAAAACTTTCAAACGCTAAAAATCAGACATTTTGCTCATATGATGCCTATTGAATCATCTCTTGCAAATTCAACAATAGTGAGAGAGACTTCATTGCAATAATATTCAATTTATTATGAATTGCTTTACTATGATAACGTGATCTCCTTCAATGAACTTGCTTATCGGGAGAAAAGAGAACGAAGTGCGCAAGTGGATGCCCTACGAAAAGTAAAGAAAACAATCCCACGACCCCTGGAATACAGTGTTCTATCAACTGAGGCATAATTTCGTCTTGTAATATCGGGTTATTTGTATATTATTTATTAATTTAATTTAGAGTGTTGACTGACTTCATCATGGTCTGATACAAACATGTCTTGTGTTTGTAGATCTACTGGGTCGGACCTGTTACAGGAGCAATAACCGCATCGTTACTTTATCACTATATATTCGCACAGAGAGTGCTAAAAAAGTTATCATCAACCAGTTACGATGTGGAAGACCCTGGAATTTCTCTTCCTGCTCGTGTGATTGTCAATGAAGAAGCAGCAAATAAGGACCTTCACTCACAATAAGCAAAGATCAATTTGTCCCAGTCCAGTTCATCCCTTGAAGCTGCTGCAACAAGTGCAGTCGTCAAGCACCTTAAATCACAGCTTGAAAATGCTGAAGACTATCCTCGGAAAACTAATAAGCATGAGCTTTATTAACAGATGGTCACTGGTAAACGATGCGCCCACCCTCGCAAGAACACTGAATATGACCGGTGTCGTATATAGCACAACCCCCCTCTCCCCTTCCCCCAACTAGCTAAGGAAACCTGACTTAACTGACTGCTTCCTCCCCCACCGAAGGCATTTCGATAGGTTGTGCACGGGCCTTGGTGACAGATTGAAGGATACTGATGAGTTTATATTTATCCAAAATGGTTAATCACCCTCAAAGGAAAAAAAGAGAAAATATTTCGGCGACCTCAGTGAAAAGTGGTTATTAGTCACACAGTATAGGTTGGGAGTTACATTAGGATTAGGCATAAATTATTGCGCAAACATTTACCCTACAGAACAAATATACAGATATTAATATATTGAATTTTTTTATCGCTTTGTTGATAAACTTTATTTCAAAAGAATACTAAATTTTTAAATGTATTATAAAACCTATAATGTAGGTTTAATAGGTTTAATATATACAATACGGAATATAATATAATATATATTAAAAACTCATCAATGATTCATTAGTCTTCCGTCCAATCATTTGAACCATATTGGTCACATGCATGCGACTTTAATAATCGCACGAAAGTCTTTGTTTTTTGTTGTTTAATTAGTGCTATTTAGTCGGTACTAATTAATACTATTTGTTTCATGGATTTAGCTAGTGCCAGCACGACTCTATCAACAAGCTTTTGTTAACTTGTTCGTTTGTTGTTGTTGTTGTTGTTGCTTTGTTTTTCTATAGCTATTTGTTTATAAAGTATATCTGGGTCAAGAATATTTTAGTCTGCTAGATTTTAGTTTGCTAGGGATTGATTCAGTAGTGTACTCGCGACTAGAGTGGTTTTCATAAACCTGTGAAACAAAAGTTAATTATTAGCTAGTAATAGCCAGATTCAAACAATAGAAAACAAAGGAATTAGAGACTAATGGTACTAAATACACTAAAATGTATTTCACGGGTTTATGAAAATCACTCTAGAAGTTTTGCTTATCTCTTTTGTTGCTCACACTTTTTCCCATTCTAGTTTGTTTACTTTATTTGCTTTCTGCTATAACCAATATTGATGAGGCTTTTCAATTCCATATGCAAATAGAATTTTTATGCTTTGAAACTGGAATACTTGAAATTTAAACAGACCATAGAAAATTAGCCTTGTTTGACTGATATAGACTGATTGATGGCGTAGCGTGTTTAGATAGCCTCATCTAGAACGCTCCTGGGCCAATCAGAGCTGGCGTACTATCCAAATTATTTTATAGTAAACGATCAAAGAAAGTCTGAATGAATGATCAAAAGAAAAAGGTCTTTATGAATGGTCACAGAAAAAAGTCTGAGTGAATGACCGACAAATACAGAGTCTGAATAATAGGCCGAAATAATAATAATAATAATAATTTAAAATTTCTGAAGCGCCTTATACTAGGCTCTAAGGCGCTTTACATATTACAACTAGACACTGCGCAGCAGAGCTCACTCGCGCCTAAAAGATGTGCTAGTTTGCGAGCAGTCCCACATTTCCCTCCTGAATCAGAAATAAAAAGAAACGAGCGTTGCGGGATTCCTGTACCGGAAGTATTTCGTTGGGGTCTTGGGAGTGCAAAAGACCCGAACGAAATACTTCCGGTACAGGAATCCTGCAACACTCGTTTCTTTTTATTTCTGATTCAGGAGGGAAAAGTGGGACTGCTCGCAGTCTAAGATGTGCGGGCTTTGAGCAAGTATGATAGAAAGTGGATAGTCTGGGGGGATTGACAGAGGGTGATAGTGAGGTTTTTAACTCGTGGATGCGAAGCATTCTACTTAAACTGAATTTGAATCACAGAGTGAATCATTCCAATTTTATTCTCTCAAGTGATATAAGACTATCCAAGCACCTTATAGTCAAGACAATGTGCTATTGTTTGGGTTGAATGCAGGTACTCTGCAGTGTGGTAGTTCATCTAGACTGTCCCGTCAAAAAGTACCTGAAATATTTTCCATATGCAGTACTACCTATATACTTGACTACAGTCCAAGCTACAGTGGTATATTCATGACTATAAACTGTACACTAGAAACTTTTGATTACTGTACAAATTGGTGAATACAATGCAGTCTTTAATCACACAAAATTATATCTCATTCATAATAACAATTGGTTGTAGTACTGTAGCCATGTACTGTACCTCAGAGGGTAAAAACTATTTTGCTTCACATGCTAGAAATGCAATCTGATTGCTATGCCTCACCCTCAAGGAACCTGACTTTATTATAATGCTGTTGTGGTATATCTTTGTATGCTCTTTGGTTTTCTCTGATAAAATCTACCTGGTATTGGAATTCAGAGACTTTAAGCTCATTTGTAGAACATGGAACAAAATTCCACAGTTCACTTAATACTTCTGCTGAACAGCCTATAATTAGATGCACATTGATATCTGTATCACCCAATGCCAATAGCCACAGGTAGCCCAGTTACCCTGTGAATCAAATAGTTTTTACCATCTGAGGTACAGTACATGGCCACAGTACTACAACTAATTGTTATTATGAATTAGATATAATTTTGTGTGATTAAAGACTGCATTATATTCACCAATGATGTACAGTAATCAAAAATTTCTAGACAAGTGTACAACAGTCATGAATATACCGAATATACCATTGTAGCTTGGACTGTACCTGTAGTAAATATGGAAATTATTTCAGGTTCTTGTTTATAACATTAAAAATGTTTGTCAGGATGGTCTAGATAAACTACCATACAGTTCATTACCAATGTTCATTATTTGAACTAAGTTATTGATGATGAAATACCATTATTTCTGTGGGCAAATATTAGTGATGTAAGGGACATGGCTCAGTACACATGCACTTGGTACCTACTGTAACGTTATACCCACGTGTTTAAATAATCAATAGTTCATCAATTGTAATACGATAGTCGCTTATGACCTAGCTCTCTTACCATCTGACTTGGAATAAAGAACAACGCACGAACAACTCTCCGTCTCCACAATTTACTATAAACGTTACATGGTGTCAGAAGTTACCAAAAAACCATGCCTACCGACCCGCCTACGGACCCTCAGGTAACTCGAATCATGACGGCAAACATTCCTCTACCGTCCAAACTAGAAACGGATGGGTGTCTAGCTACGAATTGGAAACGCTTCAAACGAAACTGGAGCAACTACGAAGTTGCCTCAAGACTCAACAAAGAACCTAAAGACCTTCGTACTGCTACGCTTTTGACTTGTATCGGGTCTGATGCTTTAGAAGTCTTTGATGGCTTTGTTCTCAACGATGGAGAAGATAAAGATATCGATATTATTCTACAAAAGTTTGAAGAATACTACGTTGGAAAAACAAATGAAATCTACGAACGCTACAAGTTCAATTCCCGAGTACAGGAAGACGGTGAGTCAATCGATGAATTTATAACCGCTCTACGCCGCTTAGTTAAAACATGTAATTATGGAACACTAGCTGAACACATGATACGTGACAGAATTGTCATTGGAATCTGCGACAGCGGTCTGCGAAAAAAGCTACTAGAATGCAAAGATCTTACTCTGAACTCGTGTATTGATAAGTGCCGAGCAAGCGAAACCACATCCAAACAACTAAGAGACATAACTAGCAGTCAAATAGACAATATTCATGCCGTTAGAACTAGGAAACCAACTACAAACAAACCTAAACCGGGTACGTCAGTCCAAAACAATGATCGGAATGTTCCAACAATAACATGCAAATTCTGTGCGAAAACCCACATCCGCAAAAAGGAAGAATGCCCAGCATGGGGAAAGACATGTACCAAGTGTGGCAAAATGAACCATTTTGCAATCAAATGGGAAAGCCGAAAACGCCGTGAAGACCGCAAAGGCAATTATGCTAAAAGCTGCCGAGTCCCACAGTGACCCATATCTTGCACTGCTTGACTGGCGCAATACACCCACTGAAGGATTGGACAGTTCCCCCGCACAGAGACTCTTCAGCAGAAGGACAAGAACCCGACTCCCTACTGCCACATCGCTACTAATACCGGAAATCCAGAGAGATACACGAGAAAAACTTAGAATCCGCAAAGCGAAGCAGGCTTTCTACTTCAATGTCAGAACCAAAGAACTACCGGAACTTCAGGTGGGCGACACTGTCCGCGTCAAACCTCTTCAGCCAACAAATGCCCACAAACCCTGGGTAAAGGCAACAGTTCAGGGAAAGGCGGACATCCGCAGCTACCAAGTCCGCACCGAAAACGGGCGAGAATTCCGTCGCAACAGGAGACATCTTGTCTCAGTGACAGAACCTACAACGCCCCCACTACTTCCCACTAACGACCCTACTCCAGCGGAACAGCATCAGAGAAACAACCACAACATCCAAGCAGAACCAGCCACAATTACCGAGAATCAAAGACCTCCCTTAGTCATGTCCCCGCAGAAGCAGCCTGAAGTGAGCCAAGACCACTACCAGACACGATCAGGACGAATTAGCAAGCCACCGGCTTACCTTAAAGACTACGAAACATAAACGTTGTTGTGCAGGTTACCTGCCAACCATTGACTCTATATTAGCCTTATATAACCAAAATTGTTACTGTTCCCGTAAACCAAGGTTTTCGATCTTTGATTTTATTTTTCTTTGATTTTTAGCAAAGCCAAAAAGACGACCCCGTCTCTCCATCTGAGGAAGGGGGATGTAACGTTATACCCACGTGTTTAAATAATCAATAGTTCATCAATTGTAATACGATAGTCGCTTATGACCTAGCTCTCTTACCATCTGACTTGGAAATACATTGAAGTACATTGAACCCAAACAACACCACTTTGTTTTGACTATAAGGTGCTTAGATAGTCTTAAAGGGATCAATAGGACCATGATTTGTTTCTATATCACTTGACAGAATAAAATTGGAATGATTCACTGCTCTGTGATAATTCAATTATTTTTAACAGATGACTTGTAGTTTTCCTGGATTTATTTATGATGCGTGTATTTCTCGAGACTGGTATTCTTTCTCCATCACGCACATGAAAATATCACTGTTCAAAACAAGACTTTGAAAAAAAACAAAAGCTTTATTTCCATGTATATTTCTTAAATTCATTATTGACAATAAAAGTACTACGTCTAATGGAACTGTGTGTGGTTCCTGATAGATTCTAGAATGCTTTGGTTAGGTTTTGAGAAGACCGATTTGAAGTCCCCGCCGTCTTATTTCAAGTACGATCGATGAAGCTTTAAAATCTTCTATGAATCAGCAAAATATTCAACAAGACATCTCCTCTAGATTTGTAAACGGTAATTCTATCTGACATATGAAAAGAACAACAATAATCACGGAGAAAAAGGCTAAAAACTTACTTCGAAATCTCATGTCTAATGGCGGAGCTTGGTCACTTGAAGCATGGTTGAAGCACCCAGTAATGCATTGCGCGTGTACAGTATTGCGCAAGAATGGCCATTTCGCAAGGCGACAGGAAACATTGTCTAAACACAGGAAACCCATGTGTAGGTTCTCTAGTGTGACATGAACTACGACGACGACGAAACCTGTTGGGAACCTAGACTCGCGCGGCCTGCGGCCTGGCGCGAGTAAAAATTGACTCGATCTGTCAAAGTAAAGAATAAAGAATGTTCGGCGTTTTCCCAATTCATTTTAAAGTCCCTATGACGCATATATTTTTCTTTTCAAATTCAGTTCTTTTCTGGGAATATAGTTGAGGTCTTTTTGTCTTACTTTTGAACACTCCATATTTTTCGAGATATAAAGGTTTCAAATTTCAAAATGCAAATTTGATGACGTCAGGGGAGTCATCATTTATTATACAAAACCAAGATGACTTGAAATTCTCTTATTTTTTCATTTGGAATTTATTTCCGTTGGTAAAGCCTGTGTTTAAGTAAAAAATCTGGTTGTGGAATTTAAGACCTCTTTTAGTAAAATCCATGAGAAGCTAGTGATGATGACTCCCCTGACGTCATCACATTTGCATTTTGAAATTTGAAACTTTTATATCTCCGAAAATATAGAGTATTCCAAAATGGGATAAAAAGATCTTAGCTATATTCCCAGAAAAGAAATGAGTTTGAAAATAAAAAAATATGCGTCATAGGGACTTTAAGTTATATTTGTCTTTCTAACACCAGAGACTGACTGTAGGCCTGTATTTTATTTTGCTTATGATAACAACTAGTGCTTCCCTATTTTTGAGGACTTCGGATACGGGTTAACGGTTTTTAAAAATGTATAATTGATATTGTTAAACTACAATTAGTAGTTAACTGACAGTCGGGTGCCACTGCCTATTTATTGGCCTATTAACAAGCTCTGTGGAGGGAGGGGAGGGGAGGAGGAAGGGAATGAAGGGGTTAATGGCCATGGGGCCGGAGCTAGAGGGGGAGCTAGAGGGGAAAATTGAAGGTAGCTATAGAGGCCGCTACCAACTGTATAAAATAATAGCTATTTCAAAAACGTTTGACGGGGCGAAGGGCAATCGGAAATTAAAGCTAAGGGAATTTGGGGTAACAAGAATTTCTTCATTTCACCCAAGCAGTAAAGACCTTACTGGCGTGACCACAGTTCCTTTCGGTCGTGCAATCACCAATGGCCATTCGCCGTTCGACCCGTTCAGGTCAACTTTAAACTCTCCATTGCGTGACGCAAAAAGTAATATCAACCGATAAATCCCAAAACATCATGAGCAAAGATTTATAACAATACATATTTGTACGGCAGAAGAAAAGATTCATAAAACTAGTGTCCAGTGTCCTGTTCGTTTGGATATTGGCACCTGGCGGCTGAATTATAATCTGATATAATATTCTGGCGAAGGGAGCCAACGTCTGAAAACTGATCGGAATCCGGCTAGCCTGTCTAGGACGTTATGCGAACAAACAACTGCAAAGAAACTGCTAATGTACGGCTAGATTCATCCAAAAATTATAAAAATGAAGGTAAATGAGCTGATTTATAATTTTATGGTTTTATAATGGATTACTGGCACTATTCAGAGGTTTAATACAAGTAGTACTTTAGTGCTATATCACGAGTCAACGTGACGATATTTGTCATATGCTACAAAAACATGGCTAAATCGCCTTCTTTATCTTATGTTAATTCACTTAAGATAATGACTGAAACCCAGTTATAAAAGAAAATACCGGTATTTTAAAAGTATATTGATTCTTTCAGAAGCGAATGATCTATAAACGTAGTGTTAGAAGAATCCATAAACCTTCGTAGAGGCTTTGCACCATCACGTGACGGCAGCCATGACAGGGGTCAGGAACAACAGATCGATTTCACGTGACGTCACGAGAGGACTAAAATCTAAACTAAAATTCGGAGAAAGCTGATTGCCTGATATTTTGTATGTATCATGAAAAGAAGTCGTCTCTGGAAATTTGGTCTGATTCTGTTCATCGCTTGGCAAATTATCGGCACCAAAATTGTGTCACGCCATGCAGTCACGCATTTTCAAACGACGTAATTAAGAACACATCAATTTGCGACAAATTTCACCTCATTTGCTTTGGTAATGAACTTAATTGTCATTTTCTATATATATAATCAATAAAATGAACAAATAAATGTATTTTTAATATCATTTCGATGCTTGGTATTTATGGTCGCCATATTGGTGTACATATTGGTGTACACCAATATGGCGGCCCCATACATTCTTACCAACAACAAGCCCACATTCAAACATTCGTATCTTCGTGGTGAAAAGCTCTTTTGACTCAATATTCTCTAGAGTTGCAAAGATTTAGTTGTTCTTTGATGTACAAGTATTTTTATTTTATTTGATGCTCTGAAAAACCGACTTTATTTTTCTCGATGACGTCAGTGAAATCGATCTATAATCACGCTACGATTTGAAATCCATTGTTTTTGCCCTCCAATTCATTTGATTTTCCTTTCAAAATGTCGGCCCGACACGAAAAAATTTGTAGCCGATTTCTGCGAATCGGGCCGATTTTTCCTTTTCCCAAACAAACCTTGTTAAAAAATCGGGCCGACAATCGTAGCGTGTAAATCAGCCTTTACATGAGAAAGAGTTCAGTTTCCCAGGGGATCGGGAAAAGACTCTATTGTTGTGCCTCCTGTCATGGCTGTCATCACGTGATGGTGCAAAGCCTCTATTGATAATTGTTTATTAGATTAGTTAGTACTTTTAAAAAGCTTTCGTTTTGAAGGTAACGCTGCATCTGCATCACTCTGTTTATGCCTTTTTTAGCTTTAATTGCAGGGCACAATATTGAAGATTTATATCAGTGACAATTCCACGAGAAATGGTTATAATCGTTTATAATTATTACAAGGTATTTATTTCCTTTACTTCATCGAATATTGTGCATGCCTATCAATGATAGGTTCGAGAGGGGGAGGGGTGGGGCATATCTAGGGCATTTGGTCGTTTGATGGTTCTTGGTGTCCCAACGGTGGGGGAATTTTAATTTATCTCTTGGTTAACCCTAGCCTGCGTCACGTGCGGACTTAACACTGGTTAGTCCTAGCCTCCTCCGCTGGCTTCTCCGCCTTTTGGGGGAATTTTTGGAGATTGGGCTTCCTGTTCTTTTTTCTCCTCTTCCCATTTCCCACTCTTCGTAACACAGGAAACCTACAAGGAATTGCCGGCGGAGGAGGCTGGGTGGTTAGTCCGGATGTGACGCAGGCTAGGCTTCAAGTCCCAGGGTACGGATATTTTTACTTGACAGCGTGGAGGATTGGGTACTAGTCTCGTGTTCCTCCATTTTAATTTCGCTGAGATGTACACGTGAGGAAATTTGATCAAATTTGACTCATTCCCTTTTCCCCAGGGTAGGGAATTTTATCAAAAATTATTTTAAAAAATGCAAATGCCCCACATATACCCGCCCCATGTATTGATATGTACAGCAGAACTCCGTCAGTTAATTCGAACTCTTAGGGGCTTAATATTGTTCGAGATAGCGGGCGGGGTTCGAAATAACCGATCTAAATTGCCTGAAAGAATAACTCGAGGGAAATAGGTTGGTGTTCGAGATAGCGAGGTTTGCGAGTTTACCGGGTTCGAGTAAGCGGGATTCCTGTGTATTACAATTTGGTTGATGATTTAAATATTAATGTACCTAATTAATTCAGGGTTAACATGTTGCGGTGTTGTCGTGGTGGAAAACCTGACACTTCTTGGTCATGGGTCGTATGTTTTGCTGCATCAGTCTGCAATCTTCTACATTTTGGTTTTAGTCAAAGTTTTGGAGTTTTCTTACCAACTCTGTCAGAATACTTTAATGAAAACAGAGAGAAAACAGGTCAGTTATCACTGGAAATTTTTGCTCATTTCCTGTGATAGGAAATATCTAGGAAATATGCCAGGAAATTGAATTTTCCTATGATAGGAACTGGACAAAATGAAGAATTTCCTAGATATTTTCAATCATAGGAAATTGTATTTTCCTATATAGATATTCCTACCTTTTTTCGTGGTTGTCAACACGGTAACCATTGTTAAGGCCGGGGTTAAATGTTCTGATGCGACCGCAGCCTTTAACTTGTCTACAATCGAATCATTCCTTATTTGTTATCATTCTAGCCTGGGCTGGTTCCATAGCTCTTGCCTTCACTCTGTTTACTGGACCAATAGCTGTAAAGCTTACACAGAGATTTGGTCATCGATTGGTTTCCATAGCAGCAGGCTTCTTATGTGCTCTCTCACTCTTCCTGAGCTCGTTTGTCAATGACCTCACCATTCTGTACTTTTCATATGGGGTACTATTTGGCATGGGCGGTGGCACAATCATTAACATCACCCTTACTTTAAGTTTCAAGTTTCAAGTACTTCAAGAAGAAAAGATCTCTAGCAGTTGGGATAGTTGCTGGAGGATCAAGTGTGGGTGTAATGATATTAGGACCAATCCTAGAAGCACTGATCGAGGCCTTACAGTGGAGAGGTGCATTAAGAGTGATGTCAGGAGCTCTATTATTAGTGTGTGTGCTGTCGTTAACTTACAGCCCAATTACTGAGGGAGAAGAAGAAAGAAGTTCTATAAATCAGAATAATCAGGCTGAAGAGGAAGAATCTACAGAGTCTAGAAAACAACGTTGTTCCGTCGTGGTGCAATATCTGTCAGTATTCAAAAGTATACCATATACGATAGGAACTTCGGCTGTTGTCCTGACTTTCTTTGGTTTCCACGTACCAAGTGTTCATTTGGTAAGAAATACATCATAACCGTCATGCTACTCTAACCGCGGTCAAATTATGGACTGAAAACAAAAGAATTCGAGTTCTTGTTCTAGACTAGACGAACACCACACTTGCAAACTTTTTAAAACTTTTAAAACAAACATCTCTATAGTGGTTTTATTTAACCCGTGAACACATTGACAAACTAATAGTTAGTGGCAGACTTCAAAACTATGTTTTTCTTCTTTATCAACTATTATAAAATATTTGAGATATAACGCGCGTGCTGATTGGCTGGCTACCATGTTTATATCAGAGGACAGAGACATGGCTCGCTCATTATAAAATATTTTATAAAAGCAATATAAAACGATCGCTTATGTCTCTGTACTGTGATATAAACACTCTGGAAGATGTAGAGCACTCGAAAAGCAAGAGAAACACTCGGCTACGCCTCGTGTTCCCAAACTTGCTTTTCTCTTGCTCTACATCTTCCATCGTGTTTATATCACAGTACAGAGGCATGCGCGCGCGTTTTATATTCCTTAAGTTAACACTAGATAGTCATCTTTTTTCACGGGTTAAATATTATACAATTTTGCTTTAATTTGGTGTGATATCATGACGAGTTTGTTCAAGCCATCCAAAAGTTGTCCCAAAATTCAAAGTTGTTTGAAAATATATACTAATTAGCATATTATCGGCGCGCGTCCGTAAGTTTGAGAAATGGCGGGAAAATTTTGATCTAACGATTTATTGAAAAGTTTTACCTAAACTTCCAGATGAACGATATTTTTCCTTAATTTGAAAAAAGTAAAACAAAGATCAAATAACGTTCGATGTTTAAATGTTTACGGTTATAGAAACCAATTTCAACCTATTGAAGGACATCACGACACTTTCCTGATATCGTGAATCAGGACAGTAGATCGATTTATTTCACGTTCCTTTTCACCTAGGCCGGAATATCTGATTAAACCATGCCATGCAGGAGCTTAGTCACCAATTTCCTTCATCAACAGGTCCGGTTCGCCAAAGATCTCAGCATTTCAAGCAAGGATGCCTCGTTCTTGTTTACTGGTATTGGTGTTAGTTCTACGTTTGCACGTGTGCTATTTGGTATCATTCTTGATCGAAAGTGGTTGACTCCTCTTCAAAGCGTACAAGTGTCATCATTGGTCATTGGTCTGTCAATCATACTTTCCACATTCTCTAAGGAATATCTTCATTTAGTAGTGTTTTCTGTTGTATATGGTCTTGGCAATGGCATCTTTATTACTTCCCAAGCTGTTTTTCTACAGAGTATAGTTGAACGTAGATTAAGTGCTGTAGGTCTTGGCATGGGTTATATGGTTTCTTCTGTAGCTGTTTGTGGAGGACCACCATTTGTTGGTATGTATGGGCTGTGGTTCCACCTTTTTTCAGTGGTTAAAATGTTCTATTGCAATGCTAAAAAATATGAAAACAATCTTTTCCCTTAATGACATCAATATCAAAGCAAAGAACCTCACTGAACAATTTCTATCACCTAGAACTCTCTTTCACTTTTATATTTATACATAGAATCGGAAACTGTACAAAATATCGAGAGGATAATATTTTGAAAAAGTATCGAGAAGAAAAGTGCCCAAAGTCATCTCAGGAGGGGGTGCACACCCCTTGCAACCCATGTAACCCTAAATCTGCTCCTTGATTGATTAACCAATGCACGAAAACGCTACACTGTGCATGAAAGTGCTGACTAAGTTTATCCCATTTAGGTTTTATTGCCGATGAAACGGGATCCTATATTCTGTCCTTTTATGTTATTGGTGGAATTGTTTTGTTTGCTGCTGTTTTTCCGTTTGTTCTTCATTGCACCATATGCAAAAACAAGACTCAAAGTAAAACATTGGAAGTCGAACCTGACGCTGCTTACCCCTTGAACCACTTGAAGAATGGTGACGTAGACAATGACGTAATGAAAATGACGTGATATATTTTACGTCACAAGCCCAATATGGTTTGAATTAAGTGTTAATTTGTGTAGGATAACACATAAACTGCTCATGCAATTCGCGATTTATGGGCACGAATGATGCTTTGAAAGAGATCAAAATTGCATGAGCCGTAGGCGAGTGCAATTGTTTGAGAACTTTCAAAGCATCATAGGTGACCATAAATCCCAAATTGCACGAACAGTTTATGCATTTTTTTATAATATACTCAAAAAAATATCGAAAAAACAAAAATAAACGCTCACCAATACAAAACCCAGAAGAATGAAAGCGATCTCGACATGGCTAACATCATGGAGGACACCTATTGACAATTGGATTGCAGGAACGTAAACGCTCTTTTTTTGCATTTTCCAAATTTCTTTTTCACTGAGGGGGCGTGGCCGGCCGAGTAATAAGTCGTCGTCACAAAATGCTCTACGACGCATGCTCAGCCGAGAAGGGTCGAAGTCCGCCGAGTAAACGCTCAAATGAGCGTCTTGTTTAATTGATAATATTGACTATTTTTTAAAAATCTATGCGCATATTAATTATATGAAAACGAACTCCATTCCATGCATAAATCAAAATTAATATGCATGTATAAAGCTAAGTGAACGATTTTAGTATTGAACATCACTAGGGAGTCCATCTCGCGCTATAGCGTTAGATCAATCCTCGACCTAGCTGAGCTATTTTTAGCAACAGTGACGTCACGCTCCTTGTAAATGAAGGGTATTTCACGGCTGTTTCAAATTAATGACCGTATCCGGAATTATATTGAATTGCCATGCGCATTATAATACGACCTGTTAATATTTCACTATTACCATACTGATAAGGAGTCAAAAACAAACAAATCAGAAATAAACTTTGCCGCACGTATTTGGCGCCATTAAATCTTGCCACGTGCAGCACGTATGTATACTTCGACCGAGAATGGAGAATGGTGAAAGATCTCTCTGTGGGCTCACGTAGAGAAATCGCTGTAAAAACATTTTGAAATGTCCGATTTTAAGAATCAATTTGTTGCCAACCGTCTTGCGAGAACAAATAACAAGGATTCCGAGTGCTTTGGAGGCATAATCCTCTTCTTGTTTTATACTTTTTGAGCGATTTCTACCCGTTAACCCAAGCAAGGACTGTTCAAAAGCAAGGTGATTGAAATGTGATGTCGATCAATGCAGTCAGTTTGTTGTAATTTATGCGCCCGGACAGTAGCATGATGTGATCTAAATCTGTTCGCGTCCTCTACAAGCAATTAAAGACTCATTGATTCTTCTCGACTCGTAGTCCAGGGTGGCGTCGCTGTCGCTGTTTGAAAAGTTGTCAAGCCCCAGTTGGTTTTTGTAATCCGATCCTTTTCATTTGAGCGACATTGCGTAAGATCAGTCACAGCGATACACTTGATCAGCGGACTTAAATTTCCGGTTGAAACAGCCGTGATTTGTTAAGGAAAAAGTCGACAGAAGATAAAATAAATCAATTCAAACTTTATCAAAGCGATAACAAGCTAATGAATTATTAATAACGCAAAATTGGACGATCGACATGCTTTTGTTGGGCAAATTTCTTCCATTTGAGAACAAGATAATATAAGCGATGAGCTCTTTTGATACCCTAGCTAAGAGAGACCAGGAAATGCTAAAACTCTAAACTTAAATTTAACACCCTAAAAGATACCAAATCGCTGATTTTTACCTCTAAGAGATACCGCAAGCATATCCAATCCTTTTTACAATGGAGTCCCCCTTCCCCCCCCCCCCCCCCCCCGGCAGCGACCTTTCGGTTAGCCAACTCGTCGGGCATCGCGCTCGAAGTCCCGCCAGCATGATCAATTGTATGCAATTGGGAATCCTTAAGTGATTTAAGGCCAGATGGCTCCATCATTCACGCTGGCGGGACTTCGAGCGCGACGCTCGACGAGTTGGCTAACCGAAAGGTCTCTGATCTGATGAGTCTCTTGGCATGTAGAGACAAAACATCTAGATGTCAGACTAGCCACATTTAATTGTATGCATTATTTATTTATTGAAACTACTAATGCCTGTGATTTGTAGATTTGAGCAATGATTCGTGAATACAAAGTTGCTGATCCGTGAAACATTCTGCTTTCTCTGGATTACCACAAATTGGAGACAAGAAACGTGCTCAAGGGACTGGATAGGTCATTTTTCCCCTTAAATCTAGTGTGAATGTTGTGAGTGATACTTTGAGTTTGATTCTTGAATGAATGCATTTCATATTACCCCACTGATGATGCGTGAAATTATGAATAAAACGGCACCACCCTGTCCATACGTACATCAGATAACTCTTGGAAAATTTTGGACACAACGACAACTCTTTCTTGTTGCGTTGGTGACCGTTGTACACATTTTGAGTTATGATTGCGGCTTTTGGGACATGGAATGAGCGTCTCTTCTTCGATTACGTCATATTGTTTCTATCGCAACCGTTGTAGGAAGGCCAAACTCAGTGATTTTTTTAAAATTATGTCTGCCCCTTGGAAGGGGGTTTACCCATTTAAGGTCATGGTCTGACTCTGAAAAAGCCGTGTCATTCTAATAGCTACTGAATTGTGTTATAAGTAGTTAATGTATTGCCTCTACAACAGTTGGTTCGTTTCCTCGCAGACATCATGAATTTATTACAAAGTCTCCAAGACTTCAAAGATGAAGTCAAGACTCTTAAACTTTGGGTAGAAGTTTTGGCCGAGTTTCTCATCACCACATTGTTCATTTCTTTTGTTTGTGGTTGTTCACTATCGTGGAATCCACCGTCCTCTGTCATGCATATGGCGATCAGCTCTGGTTTAGGTGTAGCCACATTTGCCTTTACCATGTGGGATGTGTCGTCAGGTCTCTTCAATCCAGCATTGACCATTGCCTTTTTGGTTGGAAGAAAGAAATCCCTTGCTCAGACTGTATTTTATGTGGTTGCACAAGTCGTTGGAGGTGAGTGGCCAAAAATAAATACTTCAAACTAATACACAACTTACGTTAATTTTTTATAACCTGATTTTTTTGGTCACTTTTTGCTTTCTTAAATAACTTCTTCAATAAAATCCGAATGAATAATACTGACTTACCCACCATCTTTGTAAGCATTATAAAACTGACCTTGAACTGACAATGGAAACATTTCAACTGCAACTACATACACACCTTAATTCTTTAGAAACTCAGATTCACCGACTGATAAACATATACTAAACTTTAAACTTGTTTCCGACTTAAAAATCGGTTTGCGTGTAGTTTGCACGAGTGTTAGGAAAGTTAGCTGTGATATACTGCTGATAACGAATACTTATGTTCTTCGCGGCAATGAGATAGAATGCCTCACTGAATCGTTGTGTCTTTGGTCTCAGTTTGTTTACATCTATGCCGGCCGCCATTCAGTGAAATCTAGTCTTAAAAGCAAGCATTAACATCACATCTATAGTGATGATCCACTCTCATGAATTTAAAATAGGTGTGTAGTTTGTTTTATACCCAAATACCAAAAAAGTAACACTTCATCAATGTACGTTCGTGTGTTGCAGACACTAATAGTTTACGGAGAAACAATTGCAACGGTGAGATTATGCTATACTTTTATTTATCAAAGCGTTCAAATGTGCACACTACGAGTTAATGGAGACATGCTGGGATGATTTGAATAAGCCCCAACTGATCTCCAAGCTATCTTCTTTCGTTGATCAAGCGATTGACAATACTTGCTATATACATGTTTCTGCATGCATGTTTCCCATATGGTTAACTTTTTCAGGTCGCGGAATGTAATTCTTAAGAGTACCCATTATCCTCTTATGAAATGGTTTGTAGGTCAAGTGAAACTATCATTTACGTTACATTTCTAGTTCATGATTATGGTGTAGGGTGCCGTAAGGTTGTGCTGTCGGTACTTATATTTTTCAGGTGAAGCATATTTCTGACCAGAAATTGGTAGTCAAATCACTCTTAATTCAACATATTTATAGCTAAAATTTATTTCTCTTTAAGTAGATATGATTAGGATCTTAAAGTTTTACTTGAGACGTTAATAAGATCAATAGCTTTTGGGCTTTGGGCTTTTGCCTCTGTTTTGCTTTTTTTTTAGCCACACGAAACCACTTCAACAGGTCGAGTGTATTGAGGTTTTATCGAGCCAAAATTCGTTCTTATCATTGTAAACACTTGTAAACCCTTGTAATGTCCTTCAGCAGTTCCACTCAACTGATAGACTAGTACTGGACTTCAAGAGGCGTTTGATTAATTACAAGAAAATATTGAAAACTTATGAAAAACATATCGAGTTCACACATGGTGTGATAATAGTACTGATGAAAATCAAAGTAAAAACTTCCAAACTACTAAAATTGATATCAAAATTCAGTTGATTGATTCAATATTTGCTATTTGTATTGTGTAGTCCCCGCAGGCAGAAAACTTTTTTTTTCTTCTTCTTCAAGTTCTTTTTGACTCTGATTGCAAAATCGTGACGCTATCAACAGCAGGGAATCATATTCAGTCATTATCCCGACGTATCTTTTTCAGACGTCCTGCAATGCTACCAGTAAATTAATTAAAGATGATCTTTTTCTTTTTTTTTCACATCGAAACGGCGTTTTCCTAGCCTACCGTCCACAATCTTCCGAGTTAATTTGAAATTCTCCACACCAACGATCACACAAAAGGAAAAACGCCCCTTTGGGTGGTATGCGTTTTGTAAGGGATATTAGGCCGTTCGAGATGAATTAATGGAAAATTAATATCGTACGTATTTGACTGACGGAAGTGGCTCTTAATATTACAAGTGCGTAGCACGAATGGTACTCAACCTCTTTCAATAACAAGCGGTGTTTTCATTAATTCTTCAAGAGCAAAGGCAGAATTTCCTAACAATAACACATACACAAAATACATGCGTATATATAACGGTAAAATGTTGAGTGATGCAAGCAATTAATGAATTGCACGTTGCAATTGATAAACTCCAGGTATTAAGAAAAAGCTGACCGCAGTTCGGCGGCCAATCAGAAACGAGTATTTTTGTACGTGTATTATTACAAACGAAAACACTTTAGTGATTACACTTCACGAATACTTTAGTGGTTTAGTGGCGACCATTAGACACGAGTATTTCTGTAAATGTGTTATTACAAACGACAAACCAAAACACTTTAGTGATGACACTTTCGAATTACTTTAGGGGTGTTTACTTGCATTAGGAACATCCTAGCAGACGAATCATCCTACCTGCTATAAATTTACTGCATTCTGTTTACATGGAAATCTGTGTCTTCACTTTAGGTACTAGGATCATTCTACTAAACAGAATGCAGTAAATGTATAGCAGGTAGGATGACTCACCTGCTAGGATGATCCTAGTGCTAGGATGATCCTAGACAGTGCCATGTAAACATCCCCTTAGTGGTTTAGTGGCGGTCAATGAGACACGAGTATTTGTTCTGTAAATGTGTTATTCCAAACGAAAACACTTATTGTTTATATGTACTAACACTAACCCGGATAAATCTGGAAACGACATAATTTTTTTTGTTACAGTTAGTGCTCTCGTCAACACTAAAACATTGGTTTTCTTTGAGTGTAACTATTTGTCGAGGGTCGAGGGTCGAGGGTTTTACGTCGAGTGTCGAGGGGTACTAAGTCGAGGGGTAAGTCGAGGGTATCTAAATTTCCCTTAGCAAAACATTCTTCAAAGTACAAAGTAGCAAATCAGATCATTTTTTACCTCACGCTGATGAGAAACTTTTGTGCTCATGTAACGCAAGGTGATGTAATCCTAAGGTATCTCAAGTCACAATTACTTGGTGGTCCACATTTTAGAACATGGCCTGGGGACTGATCGGACATCAACCTCAAGCACGCCACATATTTACATCTATCACGCAACGTACAGCAAACACATTTGGCAGAAGTAATGAAAGATTTCATAGCCATTTAATTGGCAGTTTGATTAGTGCTATTTCGTGCTATTTAGTTGTTTCGCTCTTTCGTTGCTTACATTCTTGCTCGAAGTTTGGTTCTATGCATTGATAAATATCAGATCAGTTGAGCAGTCACTTGCTGCACTCTAATAAACATTTCGTCCTAACGTCGCACATCTGCAAAGATCACGAACAAACCTTAGAGACTGCATTCATTCCATTTGTTTTTTAATAATCAAAAAAATAAAAAGACTGAAATAAACCTACCTCGGAATGAGATTTCCCGGCTGTTTTTGCTACAAAGATCAGTGGAAAAATGCTTTTTAGCAATGAATTGTAGTTGTCCTAGCCGATACAAGGATAACCAAAACGAGAAAAGGTCGCGTCAAACGCGTTGAGAAAACATCGCGGTCACATGTCTGCGCATGAACAAGATCCCGTGTCTTGACGACGGGCCCCCAACCTAATGCTTCTTCATACGAAAACGTCTTTTCTTTTTAATTCAAATTTTTGAACATAATTGAAAAACCAGCGATGTACCACACATAAGGCATTCACTTTAACTTTGCGTTACGCCGGACATCTATCATTATTCGTGAAACAGCAACTCCAAAGCGTGATAGCTATAAGTGATGAGTGATAGCTTACAGCTACATTCTTGCAAACGGTCATGATCTTTGATATTTTCTGGAGATAACGATGGTACAGTTTTGATTTTTCACTATTTTTTTTACATATTTGGAAAGAGGATTTGAAAATAACGTATGCTCATTGAGTCTTTCTTCATTGGCTAGAGATTTCCTTTCCATTTTCGTTCCTAATTATGGCGTGTGGTATACTTTCATTTGCATAGTCACGCATCCGCATAGCCGGCACCCGTTATAACATCACGTGTGACTAGCGTATCACAGCATTCTTTTCTGTTCTGTTAATTGTTGTTATTATTATTTATATTTTTAGTTCTTACTTTGTATCTTACTTATTGAAATTTGTACATACAACTGCGAATTGAGCGTTATTATGATATATTATTATACCCTCGACTTACCCCTCGACTTAGTACCCCTCGACCCTCGACGTAAAACCCTCGACCCTCGACCCTCGACAAATAGCTACACTCGTTTTCTTTTGTCCAAGATATAACGCTGTTTTAGTGGAGACAGCTGGCAAAAATTGAAAAAAGATGCGCTTTAAGAATTCATGTGCCGTACCAAATTGTCGCAATGAGAGAGATGGAAATTTCTGACTAAATGAATTTGGAACTGCTTGTTAATAAATTAGAATGCATGGAATAAGCATTCAGCACACCAGAGCCAATCGAAAACTATGGTTCAAACTAAAATTTGTATTATATGGAAAGTGCGGCGTCTGAACTAGGCTAGGAATAAGTAGAACTCGATATAAAGCGACATGTGCATTCTAAATGCAAGGAGAAAACAAAATGAGTCTGTCATCTGACGACAATATCGGCTCTTCTCTGCCAGAAACATTAAAGTCTCTTTTATTCTAAAGTAATTAGAGAATAAGCTCAAGCTCTGATTTAAGGTCTTTTCTCTATTTCTTTGTACCGTCTAAATTTCGTAAGAAAGATCGACTCCGGGAGATCGACCCTAGACGTGATGAGGTGGTTGACCCTTCATGGTTCGCCAAACGTCTCTATCACGTACTTACTGTTGCTTTTCTGCTCCTAAATTATAAGTTGTTTACATTCTAAATTTTACTTAATCACTCTAATTAATTATTTAACACTTCTGCAAATCACTAGTTTTGGAGGACTAAATCAATTAACATCTTAATGACTGACATTTTTTTAGATGTTCTAGTAAATATCAATTTAGTCGAGACAGTGTAAGTGCCTTTTCAGGGTTCCATTTCAATATCGCAATATAATTAATGAACACTCTCTTCAGGTACGTGACTGGCTACTATTTATTGAAAAATAAAGAGAAATTATTCAAATTACAATTTTCTTGAGTGAAATTTAATGATGATTTCAAAAATGAAAAGAAAAAATGTTGTCCGTCGCTCGTTTTTGGGATAATCAGCGTTGGATGAATGTCTATTACGAGTTTTCAGTGAGGCAACAGGAAAATGGCGCTATATTGGAAAATGAAGACCGCTTGGCATTGTGGTATATCATAAAGAACAGAGATTATCATTTATTTGTACCAGCCAATGAAAATCATTGGCATTGCGTGTTTCTACCGATCGAAATATAAGACGGATTTTGATTGGCTGGTACGAACCAATGATAACTCTGTTATAATCTCTTCCGAGTTACACTTCACTTGCCACATACAAAAGTATCAAGACGAGGCTACGCGCATAAAGCTCAGTCATTCGTAACGTACAAGACAAAAGTTTTAGCATCTGAGTTCTTTGTATGTAGCAGGTGAAGCATATCTCGTAACTGGACTATAAATCAAGCGTTAATGCTTTACCTCGATAAACTTCACAGCTATCTGTGGTGCAGCGTTTGTTTATGGTGTAGCACCAGAAAAGGCCATACAAGACTCCAATCTTGCAGTTAACCTTCGTAATCCTGACGTGTCTATTGGTCAAGCGTTGGGTGTAGAGATCTGGATCACTTTTATCCTGGTTCTTGTAGTGTTTGCTGCAGGAGATCCAGATCGAGGCTTTAAGGGTTATGGACCTCCATTGGCCATTGGGTTCGTTGTCTTCGTAAATCTCAATCTCTCTGTAAGTTTTAGGTGGATCTGATCAGGAGCCCGTTAGGAGTGTCCGACTGTACGATGTAATTGGCCAATTGCAAAACAAGAAGGGGACTGGGAACTAGTAACTATATTAAATGCGATTAAACAATTAACTCCACAACATGAAAGAGCACATCAAAATATACGAGATTACAAAGCTTTGTTGTATTGTTTGAAATGTTGAGCGAATGGCAGCCATTTAAACGTGAAAAATTACAAAGAAATATATGGCTGGCGGCCACTGTGTCTAGCCAAACCATACATTGCCTTGTAATTTTATGAATCTTTCAAAGCTTACTGCAGTAGAAATATCCGACCATTTACAATGAAAATTGGTTACCTTGTATATTTTTATGCGCTCTTTCATGCTGTGGGATTTATTTCTTAATTGCATTAAATGTAGAAACTAGTATCCAGTCCACTGCTCGTTTTGCAATTGGCCAATTCCTTTGCCTTATGTCATTTCATCAGAATCCTTTTCGGTGGCTTCTTTTGTTATGCTAGTTTCACTGTTGTCTTGGTATTCTCAAAGGAGTTTTAAATTTTGAATATGAAAAAAATTCGAAAGGATTATGGTAGTTTAAGCAACACATGTCATAAGGGTTACAAACCTATTGGCGAAGCAGTGTTTTTACTGCCCACAATACTATTAGAATTGACTTTTGCACAAAAACTCTTGTTGCCTTCTAAGCAGTGCCTCGAGAAAAGACGTTTTATTCCTAAAAGAAATTTAGTTGGAAAACACTGAGGCGATTTATGCCAAATCGCGGTTTATTGCTGGGTTTCATCCATTCCTTCGGGGAATCAAAAGACAATAAAGCGGTAGCCATGTTGGATGAACAAACAAGAGACAAGTTGAAGTTGAAGAAGCGAGACGAACGGTGAGCGTGCAATGATAGAGCTAGACCTGTGAATGATTGTTCTAGGTGTTAAAAACGGTATCTATCATTGCACGCTCACCGTTCGTCTCGCTTCGATGCAAAGGCACGGCTACCTTTCAAGATGGCGCAGGGAACTGTGAAGGGGACTATTGGTTCATTAGTTTTGCAGATTCCTATAAAGTAAGGACGGAAGGGGTCCATTATCTGTTTATCACCGTAGTGAAAAATAACTCGGTTATGAAAACGCCCTACAAAGACTAAATATGTAGGTTGGACGCTCTTAGTAATGGGTTCCTGATCTAGTCTGATACATATTTGTTGATCGAGGCAGACTACGGCGAAAGAAGTAGAATTGGCCTTATTATATAATAAACCTTATATTGTAACAAATATTTTGACTCTTCGGATTCGTTTCAAAACAATGAAGTTTTTCTTTAATCATTCAATCTATCTATCTATCTATCTATCTATCTATCTATCTATCTATCTATCTATCTATCTATCTATCTATCTATCTATCTATCTATCTATCTATCTATCTATCTATCTATCATTCATTCATTCATTCATTCATTCATTCATTCATTCATTCATTATTATTTATTTATTTATTTATTTATTTATTTATTTATTTATTTATTTATTTATTTATTTATTTATTTATTTATTTATTTATTTATTTATCGACGCAATTTGGGCCGCTAAGACAGCTAATGTACCGTGCTACTTATCGCACTGTTTTCCTCATGGAATATATGTTACATCGTAGATTCCCTTGTCAGGTGGAGGAATGAATCCATGTCGATCATTTGGACCAGCGGTCGTTATGAATTCCTGGCAGGATCACTGGGTGAGACATGCATGCGAAAAACTTGCTAATATAAAATTAAAATAGCTTCAGTATAACCTCATAATCCATTCATTTTACTTGCTAGAGCACAGGCCGCATTCCTTTGGGAATCAAAAGACAAGAACCGGTAGCCATGTTGGATGAACAAACAAGAGACGCTAATGATAAATCTTTTGTTGAAGCTCATCCAAGATGGCTGCCGTGACGTCACATGCAACCCAAGTATTTACGTGGCATAACAATGCATTGATAATAAATGATAGTTAGAAGAGTTCGAATCGTACCATGCTATTGTTTAAGCCATATTATTTGGCTGCCTCTCGTGTGCTGAATCCCTGTGCTATTCTAAATCGAACCAGCCATTGATTTAAATTCATGTAGACGCCGAATTTTCCTTGCATATATATTGCAACAATTTGGTACGGCTCATGGCTAGGATATAGTGCGGCGTCTGAACAAGAGGGTCTCAATGGGGTGGTGGCTATTACGGTTAACGGTTAATATTTTGGCTTTTTTACGATTACGGTTAAAGTGGGTTAATAACTAATTTCCATTGTTCTTGATGGTTAAACATTGATTTTTATTGTTGAGAACGCTGGAAAACGCTATTACGACTAACTTTTCATTACGGCTAACGGTTAGTTTTTTCCTGTTATTACGGCTTACGGTTAAATTTTTGACCTTTTACGGCTAACGGTTAACCCCATTGAGACCCTCGAACAAGGCCTAATCCACCCTGATCCATAACTAAACCACCCAACTCACCGGAGGAGGAAACTCACGAGTAAAAAGTCTACATGAGACGAACTAAAAATGGGATGTTTCTGATGACAGAAGTATTCTTTCATGTTTCAGATCTACTGGATTGGTCCTATTATTGGTGGAGTTTTAGCCGCGCTGATCTATCACTACGTATTCGCACTCAGGAACATCAACAAGATGAACGAGCGCAAATATGAGGTTGATAATAGAGATATAACTGCATCTGTACGATCTCATGATCAAATAGAACTCTAGCATCTTTTAGCCAGTTCTTAGAATGTGATCATACTCGATCTTCGGCCAATCAGGGCTTGTTATTTCAACGTTCTATATTCTGTATAGTTATTTTATAGAGCATGCTGACAATTTGTCTGCGCATGTCTGTGTTTTTGGTTTGAAATTGAAACAAGAACCAGAACTCCGCAATTAACTTCGAGTTATATTGAGGGCATTTGGGGGCGCCGTCTAAGATGTAAGATTTTGAAAACGAACTGCACAATTTTCGTGCGAAAACGTACGTACGACATTCCGGTAAACATGGCTAATTATTCAATGATCGCTGAAATCTAAAATACCCTAATCGGATCTAATTCACACAGTAACGTGTTGGTAATGACTTCCACTGCTTAATGCACCTTATATATAAATTTTTCGCCCACGATATAACTCGAAAGCGCAGAGTTCTGGTCCCGCTTATTTCAACTTTATATAACTGACTTTGACGCGTGATATTTTCCCATCTGGGGTGCCTTCGATTTAAATGATTATCCACGCACAGCGCACTAGCGGTAAATAGACTGCTTATGTCTCACAGGTCTTAGTATTTCAGTAGTTGAACATAATTTTGAAGGGCGAGATCGCCAACCAAATGTTCCATGTCAACATAACATTTCTTGCATTCGATATGCAAATGAATTTCAAACCAAAAACACAGACATGCGCAGACAAATTGTATACATGCTATTCTATAGAGTAGATAAAGGTGTTAAGTAGGTCAAGTAGTATGGGCTTTGAAGCAAAGAAAACAAGTACGCTCAGTGAGTTTTATAACTAATTAGTATTCTCTATATTAGTATTCTCGAAAATAAGCCATAAGTTCCTTGTGAGTATGATCATATTCTAAGTCGGTTAGGAAATGAACACGACGAGTGTTCCATGGGATATAGATTCCCGAGCATTTAGATGATAACAGGAATAGCAGGGATAACTCTTTTGTTTTCTTTTCCCAGCGGACACAAACTGAAACAAAAGAGTTATCCCAAATACATAGAGGCACCTCTCTCATGTGAACGGGCCCTAAATGCTCGGGACTCTATATCCCTTGGAACACTTGTGTTCATTCTCGAATCCTTACATATTTCTCGGACTAAAATCCGCAACATTCCACAATTGGACCAAAAAGGAGTATGGGTAGAAAATTTTAAGCTTTTTAAAAAAAAACAAGTGAATGTCAATGTAGCAATGCAAGTCAATTGGTTGCCCGCTCTTTAACAAATTGAAGATGGTTTTTTACAACAATTATTTGAGATAAAAGTTTAAAAATCCTTTTCAAACGGGGCAACATAACAAGCGCGCGCGCTGAAACGCGTCAGCAGTGTGTCTGTCCTCTTATTGACACCCGACATTCTAATCAACCAATCAGATCGCGAGATAAGTATCAAGTGTTGTAAAAAACTCATTCCTTAAGCCTGGTTAAACGGAAAAAAGGTGCGTTTTCATGCTTATCCGGAATAGTATGGATGTAGCCTCTTTCACACGCAAACGTTGTGTAAACGACTAAATACAAAACGACTAAAAACGTTTCAGTCCACACGCCATGTCTCAAGGATCCTGGGTAGTGATGAACATTCCCGCAACGAATATATTGGCGGCCATTTTACTTAGAGTTTCGAAAATAGCCGTTTACGAGTGTTCACACGGAAACGATAGATGAGCGTTTACGAAAATAGTCACTTTGAAGTGCGTTTTCAAACATGAACGTTTACAGTGGAAACGATGGGCTTTTTCGTGTGGACGAAACATGTAAACGTTCAAACATTTAAGCGTTTAGACACGACATCGTTTCCGTGTGGACATGGCCTCAGTGACACTAGTGAAAAATGTCCGCGCATGCGTGCATATTACGATGTAATCTTAAGAAATGTGTGATTTTAGCTTTTAATGAAATGCTCGTGTTCTCGGTCAGTGTATACATAAAATTTCTCTTGTATACTTTTGTGAGACAGAGATATTGTATTAATGAAGACATTATGTGGGCACTGGCTCTAAGTTTCAAGAATTGACCTTAAGTTTTGACATTTTGTGAAAACCATTGTTGAAAACAAGCGTAAAAGCGAAATTTGCAGAATTTCACAAAAGCACGAAAACGTGACTACGAGCATGCGCAGACGTTTGTCACTAGCCGGTCGGCCTCTGTATGGTATTTATCATAGAGGTGTGAAAAAAAAGACATACACTCCTAATGAGCAGCACATCACTGCATTTACAGGGCGATTTGGGTCTCTGATCGAGTTCGTTACGGGACTGAAGCTAGTAGCACGATGTTTGGATGAGGTATTTACACTGAGACCAGGACAATAACGCATTTACGTACATATGAGTACTTTAACCGGGACGACTTTTCGTCTAAAACCTATTCCCGTGACCACCTCAGCCCGAGACAAAATCATCCATGTAAACTTACCTTGAGTTTGCGTATGTTGCTTGGCTTATAATGTCAGTAGCTAGTGTGAACGAACTAGGCCTAAAGCTCTTCACTTGCAATTGTTACAAATTCAAACAAAGCTCAAAAGTGTGTCTACTCATACTCCTTTTTGTCCCAGTTGCATAGGCTTGAAGCCTCTCCCCCGACATCCTGGGGGAGCCAGTGCGATAAGGAAAAGAGAAGGGAGGAGGAAGGGGAAAGTGAAGTACCAGTATATACTAAGCAAGAAGCAGTTTGTACTGGCAACAAGCGTTGAAATGATGTTCTATATAGTTCTCTAGGTGACCAACATCGATTGAAGTTTTCCACCTGGTCCATTGCAAAAGCCTTGAGTGGCCTGTAAGGACTGTGGAACTCTCCCCTAAAGTACATTCCTTTCCCCTTCGCAATTCTCTCCTTCCCTTCCCCCTTCGTCTTGGGTCGACCCCGAGGACGCTTCCCCGAGAAGCTTTCGTGAAGCATGTGTGTGTATATTAATCATTCCACTGTCATCGAGTGAATATTCAAGTGATATTTTTTTCAATGGAACTAACCTCGTAACTTCGAGCTTTCAAAGGGAAATAATGATTTTCTAATTGTAAATTCATGATAAATGGTTTGATACTAATGTAGCAGGACCGACCTGAGTTCAAGATAGTCTCGTATGTATGTTAAAAACCAAATGCGTGGTCTTTAATTGTTAGACACATTACACCATATTCTTTCGTTTCCAAGAAGTCAGTTGGAATCGTCTATCCGCTTGGGATCTCCACTAAATATGGAGAGCAAAAAGATAAATTTTAACTCTGTTATTTTACGAGAGAAGTCGCAAACGTACATACTAAGCAAGATGTAGCTAGTTAGTACTGTCCCACAAGTGCTGAAGAGATCAAAGTTGTTAGGTTCAGGCGATCAAAATCCGTTGAAGCTTCAAACTGAGTCCATTGCAAAAGCCTTTAGTGTTATGTAAGGACTTCTGTACTCCTTTACGCGTTAACGCCTCTTGAGTGAGCAGGGTATGGGACTACGCAAAGTTCCAAGACCGAAACAAAAGAATAGGGTGTGGTTCGTCTATATAACAGCAATGCTACCACAAGTGGCATGGAGCTCTTTTGGTTTTGTCAGTGGTTGTTTTATAATCATCCTGTATTTTTATATAGATTTCGTTATACATGGTCAACTAAATAAAACTCTCCTTACGGAAACCGACGGCCCGACGACGTATAAGTTCGCGTTTTCCGCAGTAAAGGTTTCTGGCCTTCATGACATGGCCTGTACCTCCGATACGCTAAAGGGAAATAAAATGAAGACGTTCAAACAAAAGCGAAACGTACAAGAAACAAGATACGTTGTCGCGTGCTCTATTGTTCAGATTTGACTAAGTACTCTCAAGAGACCAAAGTACTAAGAGAGCGAAACGTACTCAGGTTTTACAACACTTAATACTAATCTCACAATCTGATTGGTTGATTAGAGTGTGTCAATAAGAGGACAGACACACTGCTGACGCGTTTCTGCGCGCGCTCGTTCTCGCTACGCTCGTGATTCCACTTGAGTTTTGAACATTTTATGAGGTCAAGAGTGTGTAAATAAGAGGACAGACAACTCAAAACCATCTTCATCGATCAATTGGTTAAATTAATGTCTGTGCGATGTTCGTGACAACTAAGGTTATTTTTAGTAACAACGCCATCTCTTAAATAACAAAATATGATTTCCAAAAGCAAGCGCTCTCGTCCGCGCGCACGCGTCAAAAATCAAATTCTATTGTTTGAGAGCCTTGCGCGCGCGATATGGCGAAGTTACTAAAAATAACCTTAGTCGCCACGAACATCGTACAGACATCAATACTGAGTTTCGCTCTCTTAGTACTATGGTCTCTTAGTACTCTCTAAAGGAAGAGTAAGGGCCATTAAAGTTATATATTAAAAGTTTATGAACGTGTAAGTTGAAATATACCAAACTCGACTCACGATTTCATCTCAATGTCTTGCACGCATTAAATAGATTGATTTATGTACGACGGGACACGAAGGGACGATATAGGGGCGGCGTTCAGGGTACGCATCCCCTCCTAAGAGTACTTTGACTCTTTTATTCTTGATATTTTTGGTAGGCTAGGTACTTCATTTTACAAATCATGAAAGACGCGTTTAGTAACGACGCTATTGGTAACGATATTAAGTCCGCGTTCAGTGTCTATGTATTCAGCCACCGTGATGTTAGGCCATCGTGATCTTGTTTAAAGCGTTTAAACCAGAGTTCTACATTCATTCTTCGAGTCAGATAACGATACACTACGTAATCGAAAATCCCACGTTAGTCGAAGAACTCAAGTTGTACTTCATTGTGTTCAATCTTCTGGATTTCCTATGTCTTGTTTCTGCACTTCATGCAGCAAAAAACCAATGGAAAAGCAGCGGCAAACAGAACAACTCCACCAATAACATAGAATGATAGGATGTAAGACCCTGTTTCGTCAGCAATAAAACCTAAATCGAAAAAGAGAATCAGAAGGGTGGACTTTCAGATACAGATACAAGGCTCGAAACCTATATAATGGGAATTGAATGGGAATTGAATGGGAATTGAATGGGAATTGAATGGGAATTGAATGGGAATCTGTAACACAAAAAAGAGAGTACTTACATTACTGACGTGTCGAGCCTTGGCCCTTCGTCAGATTAAAAGAAAGCAATGAATTCATGTTCGGTTTATACACCTAGTTCAAAAAAGGTTGTCGTATGAGAGCTCTCAAGCCTACGCGACTAGACCGAAAAGGAGACAAAGGAGTATGGGTAGTAGCAAAACTTTACTTTCTTTTCCGCTTTGGTATTGACTTTAGCATCAGTATAAGGGAAGTGTTTTAGTGTATAAAGTCAGAGCAAGCTAAATTTGAGTAATCCTGTGGAATTTTTGTAGTTTTATAACTTTAGTGATTTCTTCCCATACTCCCTTGCGGGTGAGTCGCGTAGGCTTAATACCGACAATGCGGTTTATTGAAATAGGTGTATAGGAGTTGAAAAAGATATTTAGCCAATAAGAGAGCGAGAAATGGAGGGATATCGAACAATAAATAATTGAATGAAACGTTCATTAATGTCGTTAACGATCATGTGATCGATCATGTGATCAGTGGATTTGAAGTAGCGGGAAACCGCTTAAGGTGGCCCGTACCTCCGTACCTATTGATTTGTTTGTTGGGCATGAATTTCAATCGCGTCTTTTTACATCAAAACCTTGTCCGATTTCTGAGAAATTTGCAGCCATTTGTCTACAAGCCTTGAAATTTATACCGGTAATTATTTTTCTGCGAATTAGATCAAATAATTTGAGATACAGACGATTTTTAAAAATGGCTTTATGAGAAAAATTGGTCATAAATCCAAAATTCTAAAGTGAATTTTTTTCCTATTTCGTCAATCAAGTATAAAGGCATAGAGGACTACATACACCATGTATCGCACCAATTTAATCCTTAGAAGTTGCGATACAAATTTGCGCTGCCTGTTACGACACAAACTGATTATGTAGTCAAAACTACCGCCAAAATCTCAACAAAAGTTCAAAAACAGCGACAACCATATCTGCTATAAGAAAGACAAATACCTATTGTAACTTGTGAACAAAATATGGAGACATGAGAAGCTAAACGCCAATTGTTATCCTCAAGCAAACTTGCAGAGTAAATTTTGTGACCACGTCTATAGACTTTTGGGAATAAAGACAATAGTTCTCTGAATCCAATTGCTTCTGAGTCTAAATCCCGTGTGGAATTTTGCAACAGATAGTAAGGTGTTGTTTTGAATAAATTAACAAACCATGAGGGCTTTACCTTGGCAGCTCAAACGTCGACTCGATGTAGTTGCTTACTTTTGAACGCTTACGGAATTATACCTAGTACAGCAAAGACAACGACACTCTTGGCAACAGGTATGTTAACATCTTGTTCTATCCCATACCTAGAAAATTTCAGGAAACAATTCGACATAATTTGTAGAAGTCGAAGTAATACAAATTCGCAACGTTCACCTCGTGGTCACAAAAATTACTCTGCAAGTTTGCTTGAGGATTATAACATTGGCGTTTTCTCATGTCTCCATATTTTGTTCACAAGTTACAATAAGTATTTGTATTTCTTATAGCAGATATAGTTGTCGCTGTTTTTGAAATTTTGTTGAGATTTTGGCGGTAGTTTTGACTACATAATTTTGCGTCGTAACAGGCAGCGCAAATTTTGTATCGCAACTTCTAAGGATTAAATTGGCGCGATACATTTTGTATATAGTCCTCTATGCCTCTATACTGGATTAATGAAATAGGAAAAAAATTCTTCACCTTAGAATTTTGGATTTATGACCAATTTTTCTCATAATAAAGCTACTTTTACTTTTAAAAATCGTTTGATATCTCAAATTATTTGATCTAATTCGCAGAAACATCATTATCGGTACAAATTTCAAGGCTTGTAGACAAATGGCTGCAAATTTCTCAGAAATCGGACAAGGTTTTGATGTAAAAAGACGCGATTAAAATTTGTCTGACAAACAAATCAATAGGTACGGGCCACCTTAATTTGTTATTATTGTTAATTTTATGAATATGATAACAAATACAATTACTGAAATGTCTTCTAGTTTCACCAATAGAGGAATTTCACGGCAGCCATGTTTGTGGTCAAAATAATAGAGCTTTTTTTCCCAAGAGAAATGAAATCTTTTGTTATTCAAAAACGTTCTATTGTACTTGCCCACAAACATGGCTGCCATGAAATCCCTCTCTATAGGGTTCGAAATGGATTAGATTTTCTTACAAATATTTTCGTTGTTTGGGGTCTTTGTTATATATATACATACCAACAAATGGTGGTCCTCCACAAACAGCAATAGAAGAAACCATATAACCCATGCCAAGACCTACAGCACTTAATCTACGTTCAACTATACTTTGTAGAAAAACAGCTTGGGAAGTAACAAAGATACCATTGCCAAGACCATATGCAACAGAAAACACTACTAAATGAAGATATTCCTTAGAGAACGTGGAGAGTATGATTGACAGACCAATGACCAATGATGACACTTGTAGGCTTTGAAGAGGAGTCAACCACTTTCGATCAAGAACGATGCCAAATAACACACGTGCAAACGTAGAACTCACACCAATACCAGTGAACAAGAACGAGGCATTCCTGCTTGAAATGTTGAGATCTTTGGCGAACCGGACCTGTTGATGAAGGAAATTGGTGATGGTTTAATATATCTACATGAAATGATTGACAAGAGCCGGACATGAGGCTTATGACTGGGATCACACGTACAGAACAGGGTGAGAAAATAACATGATTTTTCCATGAAATTTTCACGCATTTTTAATCCAATTCTCAAAATTGACAGTTGGATTTCCAGTATACCGACCTGCAGGCCTACAAGGTTTTTGGTGTTTGACCCAAAGTGTCCAAAATTTCCTTACCCTAACTTCAACCGAAAACGTTTTTGGAAAAGATCGAAGAATCCATGACTTTCCACTATCGAAAACAATTTTTATTATGATTCCACAACTTTTCTTGCATGCCACGAGGGTTTTTCTCCAAGTACTCCGATTTTCCTTCTCAGCAAAAATCAACATATGAGAGTATGAGTCGAGTTTTTAAGTATAAAAAGTGTAAATGTAGAAGTAGTGAGTGAGAGATGCAGCAGGTCCACATCAGCCAATGGCTGCCATTAATCCTGAACCTGCTTAATGAACAACTAAAGGATTAACATTTAAACTTACCAAATGAATGTTCGGTACAAATAAACCAAAGTAGGTCAGGACAACAGCCAAAGTTCCTACACAATATGGTACACTTTTGAATACTGACAGATATTGCACCACAACAGAACATATTCCTCCTTTTGTCTCTCTAGATTCTTCTTCTTCAGTCTGGTTAATCTGGCTTTGCTGTTCTTCCTCAGTAATTGGGCTGTAAGTTAACGACAGGACACATGCCAGTAATAGAACCCCTGCCATCACTCTAAATGTACCTCTCCACTGTAGTGCCTCAATCAGTTCCTCCAGAATAGGTCCTGATATCATTATACCAAGACTAGCTCCTGAAGCAGTGATGCCAGTAGCAAGAGATCGTTTCTTTTTGAAGTACTTAAAAGTAATGGTATAGCTAATGTTAAGGATTGTGCCACAGCCCATGCCATATAGTACCCCATATGAAAAGTACAGAATGGTGAGGTCATTGACAAAGGAGCTCAGCAAAAGTGAGAGAGCACATAAGAAGCCTGCTGCTATAGAAACCAATCGATGACCAAATCTGTGTGTTAGCTTTACAGCTATTGGTCCAGTAAACAGAGTGAAGGCAAGAGCTATGGAACCAGCCCAGGCTAGAATGACAACAAGAAAAAGACTATTATAAAACACTTGTTTTGTATAGGGATTTTGAACAAAATGGACTTAATTCCATCGACAATCAAGGGAACTGGCTACTTCTTCAAACATAGATTCGGCCTTTAGTTACGCGAGCTTTGTTTGACTGAAAAAAAACCTCCACTGGTTTTTGCTCATATTCATGTATTGTTTGCTTGTGGAATCAAGGCTAACGCTGAGCAACACGCAACTCAATCCAATTATTAATGCAGTGATTTGACATTTTCTCGTGTTTTGAATACCGTCGTAGGTTATCAGAGTATACACCTATTTCAGTTAACGTTGTCGGCAAATAGACTCAAGTCTACGCGACTCACCCGAAATGGATTATGGATAGGAATTACTAAAAGCTACGAAACCACATAAATATCAGCACGACAATTCTCAATCAGCTGGTGTTGAGCTTATGCAACAAAGTCCTTTATTCACTGATGCTTAAAATGAAGACCAAAGCCAAAGAGAGAGTAATTTTTTTCCAATTACCCATACTCCTTTGCGGTCTAGTCGCGTGGGCTTGAAGCCTATCACCCGACAACATTCTTTGAAATAGGTGTATATAAACCATGAAATAGCCTTTATTATTTATTTGTTAATTATTCTATTTTTAATCTTTTAAACTCGACGATCTTTTGGAGATTTACTCTTGTTTTTGCTAAAACATTATTGCTGTTATTTTGGATTATGATCCGTCAAAGCCCAATTAATAGCTTCACTGCAAAAACGCACGAGTAAATTTACTCAAAAACTTGAGTAAATCGGTGCATCCACAGTATAATAACTCACTTATCCGAGTAAATTTACTCAGTTATTTGAGTAACTGAGTACCCTTTACTCAAATAACTGAGTAAATTTACTCGGATAAGTGAGTTACTATAGACGCATCGATTTACTCAAGTTTTTGAGTAAATTTACTTCCGCGTTTTTGCAGTGTTTAATTTTGAAGCGAAGCTTACGTCATGTTACGTCGAAATTCACATGCGCACGCAACCTTGATAAAATGAGAGTCGACAATACTCACCTGTCTTTTCTCTATTTTTTCTAAAGTAATCTGACAGAGTTGGTAAGAAAACTCCAAAACTTTGACTAAAACCAAAACATAGAACATTGCAGGCTGACGCAGCAAAACATACCACCCATGACCAGGAAGTGTCAGGTTTTCCAGAACGGAAACGGTCCAACATCTTCATTCTTGACATGCAAAAAAAGTGATAGAGTAGAATCAATGTATTATTGAAGTTAGCTTATAATTTGAAATGACTTTTTTTTCCCTCTTTCCCATGCGCCTAGAGCATATTTGTATAGGCGCAATATAAATGCATTATATTATTTATTATTATTATTATTAATTATTGAATATTATTATACAATTAATTGTGACGCAAATTTACCAAATAAGGTATCATTTGAGGGCAATATGGGACGGTAATACCCTCGATCTAGAAATACGGTTTGCGTATTCGGCCCTGTATGACGTCAAGGCTTCAAACCGGTTTGACGTACGGTTTGCAAAAAGGGCTGTTTTGATAATAAAAATACTGTTTAAAAACACAGCGAAAAATCAACTGTATAATAAATCCTTGATTAGATATTTTCTTGTGTATTACGGGCTGACATTTTACTCATCCGATCACTCGCATTTTGCCTCGCCTAAAGGATGGCTCAACAAAATACATACGCGACTCGTAAAATATCAGCCCGTAATACACAAGAAAATATCTAATAAGTTGTATTTACTGAATACTGGAATTAGTTCAAAATCTCATTAATAATTGGTTAGCCTTTAGCCCATAATCATAAGGGTCCATAAGATTTATGAACTGCTTTGATCTCTTGCCCTTGTACTTCATACCACACGTTAATACTCCACTGCAATAACTTCGAAAAGATTTTCCTATGCCGGTAGGGCATAGCTGCGAAAACATCTGTCCTAAGGAGGAGCTTACGATTGTGAAATTTCTCGTTAATAGTTCAGGCTAACGGGCGATATATATCTCAAATTACAACACGACTTCTGACAAAAACGGGTTTTGCCTAGCTGTCAAATTCTGCCCAATCAAAGCTCTCCGTGGTTTTCAACCAATCAGAACGCCAGGATCAAATCCTGAGTGGCTGATTGGTTCGGCGATATCAAAAGACTAGGTTCGTTTGGCTAGAGGTTTCTTCTTTCTTGCGATTTAATATGGAGCAAAATACAGGTCAAAATACATGTTCAAAATACATGTATCAGATACAAGTACTTTATTGTTTTGAGCCAACAGAATTCGCGGATACCAATCATGGACTGCGCATGTACAAGAATAAGGCCGTCAAAATTACAAGCAGGCTCGTAACATGGTATATTTTCGTCTCACTGATCCCGGGTTTTTACGGAAATTTTGATTCCTGAACCCATATTTTTAGAAATTTTTGATTCCTGATCCTTGGTGCAAAAGTCTGAGCTGATCCCTGATCCCCCAATGTCCCTGATCCTCGATCCCACCCATTTGATCCCTGAGCCCTGGCCTCCGATCTCTGATCCTGGCCATAATTTGGGGCTTAATCCCTGATCCCATATACCATGTTACGAGCCTGTACAAGCGTCAAATAACAGCAAGATAGAAATAAACCTCTGGTTCCCAGGCGGTACATTTACAAAGGAAATGTAAATAAAAACTGTATTGTATTGTATTGTATTGTATTGACATGTGTTTGAAAATTTCTTAAGGAATCTTAAGTTCAATGGAATCTTAAGTTCCATTGAAATTTTCAGGTCAAACACATGTCAATCACTGTAAGCCGCTTATTGACTATTTTATATGTATACTCTTGTAACGAACTTTTTAGTACTATTTGTAATTATTCTTCTGAAGATGGTATTGATAAATAAAACATGTTTTTATATAATAAGGGAGAGGGTGTCATTTCTACTCGTTAATATTAACTAGTTTAGATATATTAAGTCACTCACTGGAATCAATGAATACTTCTCGACTGGATGACTAATTTACATCAAGTTAACTAGTTTACTACCTGACAGATTTTTATTTTATTTATTGATTTACTGATTTCTTTACTTACTTACTTATTTATTTATAATAAAATATGCTAACTGAACCTCTTGTAACATGTTATGTGTAGTATTTCTGAAACAAAGTTTAAGAACATATTAAGGACGTTTTTAGGCTCATTGCTCACTATTAGCACCCCATAAATCAGAACTAGATCAGCCTGAACCCCGAAATCATGTGTTCTTATATGTGGATGTTTACTGTTCCGTGAAATATTTGTAATAAAAATATATTGTTTGCATGCACTCTAATTAGCGGACTGCTTTTTAAAATTATCATAAATCAAAGGCAGCCAAAGGGTCAAAAGGACAGTTTCACAATCGATTACTGACATTTCAACTCAGCAAAACACATTCAACTTTTGTTTTGAAAATGATGTCGGGGACATGGAAACGTCGACTTTCGCTCATTCTACTGTAATATTTCTTTTGCCTTAAATTGTGCAATTTATTATTTTTATACCTGACAATTTTTAATCATTGATTTTTGTGTTAATATTTTAAGTGTGCTTTAATTAATTTGACCTGCTTCATCAAAGGTGTTTGCCTTTCACCTCTGTGGCTGCATGTCAATGAACTCTGTTCACGGCTTAAAAAATCAGCACGTGTTTTGAATCATGTTGAGTGTCGTCGTGCACCAGTGAAAATGTTTGAAAATGAGTGTCTTAGAAGGTGATCAGTAACCACTGTAGATACGGTGCCGCCTGATTATCTGGCTCATTGAGTAGTACTTACTTTCTGACAACGAGTTTGGAAACAACACAGTCTGTCTAGCTACGTGACGTGGCTTACACAACAACTCCAATATTAGCGACTCAGTCGAGACTTGTCAGTCCAGGGCCAGATTTTTCCACACTTCAAAATTCAAACTAAAATGAGTGGCCTTAGCCCAAAAACCGCTTCGCTTGACGAACTTGCATGCGCATGTGTTATAATCGTTTATTGTTACTGTTATAGACGGACTACCTGTGGTAGCAAACTCTTGTTTAATCATTTATTGATATTACGTAAATATCACACTTATGATATTCAATTTACAAATTCCATGTTTATGCAGTTACGATTCAAGCACATTTTTACAATAACCTCAGTCATAGTAAAACTCTCTAGCTGAATACACATGAGTAAGAATAAATGCTCTCCCGTTCAATTTTGACGCGGCGATTCCATCGCTGCTAAGAGTTATATAAATAAATTCAGATTTTATTAGGATTGAAATAGTTCAAAACTTTATTTTATCACCTCGAGCACTGAATAAAGGCTTTCATAGCCAGTCTTCTATGAAAAGGGAGAGAAAAAATATTATTAAAAACAGCTTAAACTGCTCAGTCAAAACCAGAAAAAAGCATACAAACACACATGAAAAGATAATATTTACTACATAATAAGGCGAAAAGTTTTCTTTTTATTCTATGAGAATTCAAACCGGGACCCTTCTATTTGTTTTAGCGAGCAAAAGATATTCCTTAGGTGAAGTATTTTTCTTTAGTGAGTTTTTGGAGTAACTGTTTATAGCCGTTGAATACATCAAGTTGTTAAGCTCTGAGCATATGATTTTCTATTAGAAAGGGCTAGTTCCTCGACGGGTTAACCAGTCGAGGTGAAGATTTGGTTTACACCGTGTTCTTGCTCTTGTTGTTGCTGTTGTTGTTCTTTGATCATAAAACGCAAATTTGTATCTAGGGGTTTGATCAATGCGAAGAACCACCGGAAGTCAACGTTGCTGAAGAAGACTGACAAGCACTAGTCTGAGTTCCGAGTTCATTTTTGGCGTTCTGATCGTAACGATCTCTTGTGCAAAATGCAACGTTGCACAAGTGATTTGATTTGCGATCCACGAGTTAAGAAGTCTTGGCCCCTTCACTTTTGGACTGGCCCCGGGAACGAAACCACCACTGTCTTGTTAGCCTGTGAACAGGCTCAGTGGGGGTGGGGGGAGGAGGAGGAAGGGAGGGGCTTGGCTACTGTCTAGTGCAAAAAATTCAAATCCTTTCAGAAAATTATGGTAAACATTCTTTAAAAGCGCGGAAGATAGTAAAACCTTCGAATTAGTGTACAGTGACAACGATATTTTAACTGCTGAAAGACTCGTCACTTGAACTTGAGCTCGTTAATATGACATCTTCGAAGCTTTGTCTGTCATTCAAAATACACCACGGTATACCTGCATAATAATAGGCTTCACAGCTTGAAAAGTGTTGTGGATCAGTGAGTGCACCTACCAGTCTAAACTCAGTCAAGCACACTCTAAAGCAACCATCAACATTGATAAGGGGGGCGGGGGATGCACACTGATACAAGCACAAAGTGCATTATATAATGAGTCCCTAACATTTTCACATCGGACCAACTCTTTTTGGCAATGATTGTAGATCACGTTTGAAATGGATCAGTGTATTGACGTCATTTCAAAGAATATAAGGACCGTAATTTATATATATAGACAATTTGATCTTATTTACACACACCATTTTGTCACGCCAGTCACATCACCAAAACTGGATATGAACCGAACTGTATACTAGCTTATACTAACCTGTTAATCCATCTATGAAACCACTACGCTGAAGACTTCATTCCCGCCAAAACTGGTGCAATAGATGTTAAATTTTGATAGTTCTTTTTGGGAATGACGTCATATAAAACGGAAGTACCATACTATTCGAGCAGTAGAACATCTACCCGACATTATCAAGCAATATAAGACGAAAAAAATATTTGGATTTTAGTATAAGGAGGGAGTCGTAAGGGGGTATGGAAACTGCAAAACAGTAAAGAAAATTGAGAAGAAGAAAAAAAAAACGCAACAAAAATCGTCAAAATCCCCAAAACGCAAACCACGGTTTAGAATAACAAATAACCGCAAAACCGTATCAAACTGAATAACGCAAAACTGCATTACCGTAAACCCTTACGCCCCCCTCTATGAAGTTTCAATTCCGGACTGTGCTAACGGTATTGGGATAGTTAATCAGTTCGGCCTTCGTATAGACACTCTAGAATATTGCACTTAATTGCAGCTTGGTTACATTAATTCCTGTACTAAGGGTGGTCATGTACTACTAACAAGTCAAATAGGGAGTATTTGTACGACGACATATTACGTTTGCATATTACCGCGTCCGATAGATCGCATAAATTCAAACTAAAATTTAATTTCGAATCCTATCAGTTTTATTCTATCATAAAGTTGTTTGAAATTATTTTTTTCACTTAAGATCTAAGTATTTTTAATACAACGATTTCACATAACTCACTAGCTTTTAGATGCAAATGAGTAAAAGATGCTAATGACAAAATAGCGCGTTATGGTATAAACGCACGAAACCGCACGCATGGCACGCAACAAGTTGACAAGGTGGCTCTGAAATTATAGTTACTGAGTTTACATTTATGACGCTTTTCAAATGAGTTTGATGACTCGTGCTTCCACTACGCTCTCTCGTGTTCTCCCAACATCACGCGTGTTTTGATCAGGCTATCGGACACGGGAAACCGTTTTTTATTACTTTTATAAAATAACTAACATGCATATAGACGAAAAAAGGAAAAAGAAAACACCGGCGAAAAAACAAATTGACGTGAGCGTGTTTGATACTCTCATCAAACACGGGTTTTCAGCCAATCAGAGCGCGCGTTATATAAGAGTTATTTTATAATTTATGTTGTTCGTTTACTATGATTCATCATGCTCATCTAAGTAATGTCAGTAATCGAAGCTTGCGGTTTCGTGCGTTTACATCATTAACTGCTTGCTATTTTGTCATTAGCATATTGTTTTACTCATTTGCATCAGTTATGTGAAATAATAATAATAATAATAATAATAATAATAATAATAATAATAATAATAATAATAATAATAATAATAATAATAATAATAATAATGCCAAGAAAGATGTATTCCTGCGAGATACCATCAAAGATACAGCCACAGTCCGAGAAACTGCAGAAACGAACAAAGAATACCAAAAGCGACGAGAGGACGAAAGATTTAGTAGTTACAAAAGCAAGACCCTTCATGGTCACTACTTCAGGATGTGCGAAGAAAAAATCGACAAAGACAGCACCTACCTTTGGCTGAAGAAAGGAGACATGAAAATTGAAACGGAAGGGCTGCTTACCGCTGCGCAAGACCAAGCACTACAAACCAACTCTCTGAAAAGCATCTACAACAACAAAGAATCACCACTCTGTCGCCTCTGCAAAGAAAGAACTGAAACTGTAGAGCACCTTATATCGGGCTGTACGATTTTGGCTGGTAAGGAGTACAAAGAAAGACACGATAATGTTGCTAAAAATATACATTGGCATTTATGTGAAAAATACGGAATAGAAAGTACTGAAACTTGGTGGAGCCATGAACCAGAAGCAGTAGCAGAAAATCATGACGTTAAAATCCTCTGGGACTTTAATGTATACACAGATAGAAAGATAACTGCGAGACGTCCAGATATTGTGATCGTCGACAAAACAAGAAAGAAGGTTAAACTAATCGATGTGTCTATACCAGCAGACCGCAGGATAGAGGAAAAAGAAAAGGAGAAGGTTGACAAGTATCAAGAGCTCAGAATAGAACTAGAAAGACTATGGGGAATGAAAACAATGACTGTACCAATTGTAATAGGATCTTTAGGAGCAATTTCAAAACAATTCAAAGATCATTTACATAGGCTAGATATCGATAAGATCAGTCTTATAGACATGCAGAAAACTGTACTTCTTGGTACTGCACATATACTGAGAAGAGTGCTTCAGCTCTCAGGAGCAGGATAGTTCTCGAGCTAGAAGTAATTAGTTACCAGTAATACTATATATTTGTAAATCATTATATACCAGTTTGCTGTGAAATAAAAGATAATAATAATAAATAATAATAATAATAATAAATCTTTCAAGAGAAAGCTCCCTCACAGCTTGTGATTTTCAGGGAGGTCCCCCATAAAGAAATAAAAGTTAAGAAATGTTCAGGAACACAAAAACTAATCCAAATATAAAATATTAAAATATGAAATCTATCAAAACACTTAAAATATTTGACTTCAATTAATATAATATGTGCTAAGATTCTTGAAGGAATTTCACTAAACGTCTTTTAAAATAAACATGCTACAGGCATGGGCTTCCTCAAGTCTAACGGTAGAGAATCTAATCTAATCGTTCTAATCTCGCTAATTCCATTAGAATCATTTACGAAGTCACGAGTTTTCTAGTTGCTGCGAGCGAAGCGAGTAGCCTCCTATTCGGAACACAGTGTAATCTGCGGATGTCACTAGACGAACATGCGATACATACGATCAGCGGTTCAAGTCCATACCGTATCGAGAGTCGTTCAAGGATGTCACTAGACGAACACGCGATACATACGATCAGCGATTCACATTTTTCCCTAAATAAACTACCTTTTTAAAATCAGTTAGTTTTATAATCAGCCGTTTGAGATTGTTTGAAAAATTGCTTTACTCAAAGTGCTAAATATTTTGAACTGTGTGTGTCCGACACTGATCCTTGTAGTTCAATATTGAAGGTCAACTAGCAGTGTTCGTCACACAACGCACAGGAGATAGACAAGAAACATTTGATATATCAGACAAAGCGGTGTATTTTCGTAAGTTTTAGGGGAACAGTTCTGCTCGCAGCACTTCACTTTCTATTAGAAATAGCTAGTTCACGTGTACTTGGCCTTAAGGTGACTCGAAGTAGTTTTCAGACCGCACCGCACATTTTCATTTGGCGCAATGGACAACTTAATGCGCACCAATGGACTTGGTTTCTACACCAAATATGAGGATAAGATTGAAGTTTTAAATGATGTTATAATTAAATCGATCAACGTTTTTAAAATAGCGAAAATCGAACATCGTCAGAAATGGTTTTCCTCTAATATCTCGCAAAATTGATGAGCTTCAGACAAGCGGTAAACTGCATAGAAAAATTCAGACAAATGCACGACATTTCAAAGTGATTTTAAGAGATTTAATCTGTTTGATTTTCTTTAAATCACCAAAGTTTCCACAGATGCTGTATTTCTATTCTTGGATATAACGACACCGTAAAAAATACTCGAAGTACGCAAAACACCACGAGAAAACTTTGGAAATATTGCTAAAATATACACTTACAGTTACGTGAAAAAGCCGACTTTCAACTCTTCATCGATGTCAAGATATATTTTTTTCTTTCCAAGTCTCTTGTGAGACATTTTCTCCGCAACTTTGTACATCAGAAGTTGTTTTTGAAAATCTCAGAAACGCAGGATTATTTTTGCTTAGCGTTTTAGCAGGGCATTACTTGTTCTATACACAGCAATATTGCAACAGCTCATTCAAATACAAGCACTAAAACGACCCGAAACTTAAACCTGATGTTGACCCAAACGCCAGCTCAATACTTGCATTGAGACAACTATTCGACTCGCTAATTAGCATATTGCACTCGCAAATTGTTCACAGCACGTGCAATTGCATAGCATAGAGTTCCACGCTACATGCATCAGGAACCGGAAATAAGATTAAATTATTTTCTTTTGTTTATTTGGTGATGCTTACTGCTAATTAGCTGATATTATTTCCCAAATATTATGCTTGCACTTTTTAAAAAAAAATCATGTCTCCCCAACCTAAAAACATACAAATATTAGAAGTGAAAGTTATTCTAAAGCGAATTCTTTATTTCCGGTTCCTGATGCATGTAGCGTGGAACTCTATGCTATGCACGTGCTGTGAAAATCTTATGCTGCCACGCCCACCTTCGTAAGACTCCGGTATATATCTTTTATGGGTATTTTTGAAAATTTCCGACGTCATCCCCGCCCATTTTCGATGGGAGTCCCAAGGTTCCAAGTACTAACACTGTTACCTGTTACTTATGGAGACCGGGCCTTCAGCGTCGCTGCCCCTAAAATTGTGGAACTCTGTGCCTTATGAAATAAGCCTCAAGGATCAAGTGAAAGCTTGAACAAGTTTAAATCTAAATTGAAAACAATGGAAATAGTGCCTTCTAATGTCTGTTAGACTAATATCTATTTCACGGATTAAGTGCCATCACTCTATTTGTTTTGCTTGGCATATAATTGACTTCATTAGTGACTTTGTCATGGCTTAGGTTTTTATATAATTCTGCATTTTCCTTTTTATCGCCTTGGCAAGATTTAATTTCTTTCTTTTTAATTTTTAATATAAAATAACTTTGACAGAGTCAATTTTTATTTTGTAATATGTAAAGCGCCTTAGAGCCTGGTATAAGGAACTTGAGAAATAGTAGATTATCATTATTGTTATTGTTATTATTACGCAAAGTAATTACTTAGCCCTCAACACTTATGTTTTAATCCGCTTAGTTCATATAATCTTGCATTACACTTCAATCGTATATCACGAATAAGCAACAGTATTCCTAGTAATCAATCGACGTATTTTGCTAATTTATCAACTGTATTACTCAATAGAGAGGTTTTCATAAACCCGTGAAATCCACTTTAGCGTATTTAGTACTATTTTTAAAAGTGTAATAGTCAGATTCATACAATAGAAAACAAAAGAGAGTGATGTAATAGTACTAAACTACGGTAACGTGTATTTCACGGGTTTATGAAACCAATCTAATATCATTTGGTTGACGCACTTGTAATTTCCTAGTTAGTTGTTAGTTGTTAAAGTGTAAATACAAATTACTAAATAGTACAAAATAGTGCCGCTAGTTAAACAATAGAAAACAATAGAATTTGCATACAAATATTTCACGGATATACTGTTAATTTGAACTCTATTCCGTCGAGCTGTTACTCACAGCGTGCAAAGTGCTACTGTTGTATATCGAGAGATTGGAATAAACCTTTTGGCAGAACTCTGTTTTATCTGGTACGTACACTTAGGGGGTGTTTACATAGCACTAGGATCATTCTAGCAGTTTTAGCCTCCAAGCGAACCAACTTTACGTTTAGTTTACATGACAATTTTCCTAGTAGTATTAAGATGATCCTAAGCTATCCTAGTATACCCGAAGTGAAGACACAAATTAAATTTCCATGTAAACAAAATGCAGGATAATTCGCTTGCTAGGATGATCCCGCCTAGTGATGATTCTAGTGCCATGTAAACACCCCCTTAGTCCAGGATCCCGAGCTAAATACCCCGCTAACACACAGAATACGATTAAATGAAATCATATAAAAATATGATCATGATTGTGCATCATTATGCCTGATGCCAATACTATAGAAGAATTTTTGTCAACGCTAAATGGTCTACATCCTTCGAACTCAGTTCTGAGGACTGATATGAACTAGTGTTTGAGCCAACCAAAAACTCTAGAAATTGAACTAGTGTTTGAGCCAACCAAAAACTCTAGAAATTCATACGATGAGTCTTCATGACATGTTAATCAAACCTCCTATCTTGATCAGTGTTACTTTCATAGATCTCAAAACATAATATTTCTTATCTTCAATTCGTTGTTGCTGAATTTAGCACCAAGATGTTTCCAGTCCACGGACCTCTGAACCGAAACATTGCCACATAGCTGACAAGTCCAAAACATTTTTAGCCCATGCCAAAAGATTGCTTTGCAAAACGAAGATTTGTGGCTATACTGTACGCGAACAGTAGATTTGCCGGTATTTATACAATATATAACAACAAGAAATATGTTAAGGGTGGATCAATACAGTTATTATCTGACCATACCTCTCCTGTACACTTTGCTGGCTTTCCTGTCCGGTAGCCTATTGATCAAATTCCAATCGAGACTTTAGTTTGGCATTATGCACACGGTGGTAATGTATACTTAGCAACTTGATTTTTGGACCAAGTGTTGAGTTAAGATTGAAGTTTAGAATAACACCAATTTCAGCGTGATCAACGTTGCCGCAACGATAAACAAATGTCAACAAAAGGCAAATGTCAACAAATGTCGACCTAAGCTCGAGAAACGACAAACATTCCGTTAAACTTCATGAAAATGCACACCAATTAGAGATGTCCGTTTTAGCGGCACTGGCACAAGGTATGCCAGACTTGTAATTGACATAAGTTAAAACCGATTCAAAGTTATTGTCTTGGACCCATTATCAACAATAGAGAGGTTTTTTAATGAATTTCCATCCCGTCCAAGTGCGAAGTGCAATTTTGGCCATTGTAATGGCGCCATACACTTTAATCTTCCACATTTTCGATTTCCAGTTATGGAAATAATTTTAGTACTTTTTAAATGCTAATTGTTAAGAATTAATTCGTGATTACATTCATGTTGCTAGTGTCGTTTCATTTTAAGGATTTTTTCCCTTTTTTCTTGTCCGGGTAAAGTATTACTAGTTGAGCATTTTAGCTTTAGAAAACTGTTGTCCTTTGCCAGTTTCCCGTTTGGCGTATGGACGTGACAGCTGTCATATGCATGCTCTATGGTCGGTTTGCACTTCAAAGAAAGAATTTGACAGAAAACTGTAATATCAGTGTGAACAGAAAACTGCGTATTTTGTTTATTGCATAACTTTGACTTTGAGATGAAATTTGTTATGTAATTCACCGATCCCGCATCCATTGTTCTGCCTCCGTAGTTACTGTTGCTACGTCGGACAAGCTAACATGTTTTCTCATGTACAACCTGATACAGGCACCCGATTGCTGAAATTTGTAAAGGTCTTTCTGAGACTGAGTGCATTCTAAAGGAACATCAAGAAATCGTGTGATAATATCTAAAACATCTTCGAATTCGAGTTTTGTTGCTCGGACATTTACTATTCTATTGGGAAAACCATCCATTGTTTAGTGGCCATTCAAGCAAAGCCGGGATCGGTGTATTGAATTTCTAGCAAAGCTAAAGATTACAAACAATTTACGGGGTACGACAAACCTTTTACACCTTGAGAAGGGTGACAAAAGCTCTGTTTATTACATGGTCAGCTATGGTCTTTGGTACCCAAGACAGCCTCACCAGAGGGAGAGCTTATAGGATAGAATTATCCGGATTGCCGACATATTCATTCTTTGCTTGCCGTTTTGGTATAATTAATTAAAAACGGGTTTCAAATACTTTTAGCCTAGTTCAAATGTTGCATATGTCTTTTCTCCTGTATTACATCTTATAAACTGAAACTTTGCACTTTTACTACTATCGAGGTGCTCTTTCTATTTCTGGCTTTCATTTTGACGGTGCCTCTTGATTTAGGGGGGATAATGTCACGTGACCAGCTGTTAGTGCATATGGTCTATTGCGCCCAAATTTTCAGGTTTATACATTTCTGCATAAACTGACATTTTTTGTAAACTGACTGAAATTATTTTGCATAAAAAGGTCATGGATGAAATCAATGGATGCCCAAATGGTGGAGATAAGATTAAAACGCTACTCATTGCCAACCGTGGTGAAATTGCCTGTAGAATAATCAGAACCTGTAAGAAAATGGGAATTAAAACGATCACCGTTTTCACCAAGCATGACGAAGCCGCTTTACATTGTCGTCTTTCCACCGAATCGCATCCTATTTCATCTTACAGTGACCCCCATGAATATTTACGAATAGCCCGTTTGACAAGAGCAGAAGCAGTGCATCCGGGATACGGATTTCTGGCGGAGAACCCCGACTTTGCTACGCTTTGCACGGACAACGATATAATATTTATTGGACCTAGCCCTGAATCCATCAAGACATTTGGTTCTAAAGCTCGTGCAAAAGAAGTGGCAATAAAAACGAATGTACCCACTCTCCCAGGATCGGGCATTTTACACAGCGTTAAAGAAGCATTGGAAGCTGCCGCTAGTATTGGGTATCCTGTGTTATTCAAAGCTGTTGGTGGCGGCGGAGGGATTGGTATTGAAATTTGTGCTAGAGACGAAGACGTAGGTTTTAATCTTCTTATAAACTGAGTAATCATAACTATTACAATTTCCTAAAATCTGATTGGTTGAAAAACTGCTCTATTTCCACTAATCAAACTGTAGGTTGTAATTGGATAGTGTAATTGGACTTGTTGACTGTAATTGGACACCTGTAATCGGACAGTTGTTATCCAACAGCTGCCAGAGCCAATCAGATCATGCGTAATTGCTACACCATTGAGCGCGCGCTAAAGACGGATTTTTCCCCTAACTTTTCTCGCTTTTTCAACAAAAATTGATCATTTTACAATTGCGGTTAAAATTGATTAGCAAAATTGTAATAGTTATGATTAATTAGTAAGAGGATCTCGTGTCGTCCAATTCTGTCTGTAATCATATTTGGAATAAACAAATTGGACTCCCGCTACTTGGTCGTCCAATTTTGTTTATCCCTCGTATAATAATAATAATAAAAAGTATTTTATATAGCGTCAATATCCAACAGTTCAACAACGCTTTGCTACTTCCCAGTTTAAAAAGGTTAAAAAGTTATTTTAAATTTTAAGTTTATCAATGCAGTTATTTTTGTAAAATATATATATATACATACACAGGCATTAAATAATTCATTACAAACATGACTTCAGTTTAGATTAAAATTTTAAAAAGTATATTTATTAAAAGTTAAATTGAAAATTAATTAATTAATACTGTATGCCTTTTTAAAAAGAAAAGTTTTAAGCTCGCGCTTAAAACAGGAAATATCCAGATATTGTCTGATGTCTGAAGGAAGGCTGTTCCATAGCTCAGGAGCAGCATTTGAAAAAGCTCGTTTGCCATACGATTTTAGTCTGAAAGAACCTCTGGTTAAGAGATTAGATGATTTAGATCTAAGGGAACGAGGTGGAACATATGGCTTTACAAGTTCACTAAGATATGAAGGAGCACAGTCATTTAAGGTTTTGAAAGTAAGTAAGAGTATTTTGTATTCGATACGTTGCTCAACAGGTAACCAATGTAAGCGATAAAGAACAGGTGTTATGTGGTCATGTTTGTGACAACCAGATACTAGACGTGCTGCAGCATTTTGAACTCGCTGAAGTTTTTGAATTAGGTATTTAGGCATCCCATACAACAGAGAATTACAAAAATCAAGTCTGGAGGAAATAAATGCATGGACAAGCGTTTCACATGCTTCAAATGAAATAAATTTTCGGATTTTCCAGATGTTTTTAATGTGAAAGAAGCAGGACTTACACATAGAGGTGATCTGGTTTTCTAGAGACATTTTTCCATCGAAGATAACACCAATATTACGAATTGTTGACTTCGGAGATATATCATGGCCACAACACCTAAGGGAATCAAAAGGTGGTCGAGGGCGATGAGCAGCCGACAGCAGTAAAACCTCAGTTTTATCAGTGTTTAGTTTTAACTTGTTGTTCATCATCCATTTATCAATGTCACTAACACAAGCCTCAACTTTGCATTTGGCAAATTCCATTTCTTCCAAAGAGGATGTTTCAAATGTAATATATAGCTGAGTATCATCAGCATATAAATGGAAATTGATACAGTGTTCTCTCAGAATGTCCCCAATTGGCGACGTGTACATCAGAAATAAGATCGGACCTAAAATAGAACCTTGAGGTACTCCGCACTGAAAAGAGCGACTGGTAGATACTCCTCCCTGAGCGCTGACCTGAAAACTCCTATCACTGAGGTATGATTCAAACCATTTGAGGGCAAGTCCATTAACACCAAACCTCGAAAACATTCTTTCTAACAAAATATCATGATTAACCGTATCAAAAGCTGCAGAAAGATCCAGCAATACTAGAAAAACGGAACGCTGCCCATCAATCGCTTTCAAAATATCATTCTGTACCCTTAACAAAGCTGTCTCAACACTGTGATATTGCTTGTAAGCAGACTGGAAAGTCTCGTGTAAGTTGTTTCTATCCAGGTGTTCAGTGAGCTGAGTAGCTACAACTTTCTCAATTGCTTTTGAAATGAACTTTAGGTTTGAAATAGGTCTGAAACTCGAAAATTCCTCCGTAGACATGCCTTGTTTCTTGAGAACAGGTTTTATGATAGCTTTTTTTAAATTGATTGGAAAAGTTCCAGAAGATAGTGACAAATTTACAATCTTAGTTATTATCGGAAGGAGAGGTTCAAAACAGCTTTTCAGGATCCGACCTGGGACAGGGTCAAGATCACAAGACTTAGACACTGAAGGAGTGATGAGCTTAGAAAGATCCATACATGAAACCTCTCTAAAAGTTGAAAGACAATCGTCAACAACCAGTATAACAGTTTCGGTCAAAATAGGACTATCAGATATGTTGTCAAAAGCAGTCTGAATAACCTTTATCTTGCTCTCAAAAAAATCAGCAAATGAGTCCGCAAGTTCATTGGGAGAAGAAGATGAAGGGAAATGTTGGTCACCATTCATGTTTGTCCATTTCTGAAAAGTGGAGAACAATACTCTTTGATTGAACTGATTTTCAGATATGACATTTGAGTAGAATTCATTTTTAGCCTTCATAATCAGATTCTTAACCGTCATACATTGATCAGTGTATAATTGCCGATCCACAGTTAGACGAGACTTTCGCCATTTCCTTTCAAAACGCCTACGTTCCGTTTTCGCATTTTTAACTCGTGGATTGCAAATCCACGAGTTATAGTGAGGGGTCGAAATATGCAAATGTGTCACTCACTCGCAAATGTGTTCACTTTGGCTACTGCGCATGCTCGACGTGATTGACCGCAGGCCGAAAGTAATGTGACCTCTGGGTACCAGATTAAAGGAAATATGGGACTCCTGTGTTTTATTCAAATATGCATCGATAGATCGATGAATTTACTCGAATTCTTTAGCCGATTGTACGGCGAAACTTGCTTTAGAATTGAACGATCTAAAAGGCGTCTTCTGTAAACAAGGTCTGTATTTAATCATTATCCGGTGGAGTGTTGAAATTCTACTCGTGACTCTTCCATGAGTTCAAATCGTGGAGGCTTCAAGATGGTCCGAGATGACGGACATGACAACTTCGTGCTCACACTTCGCTAAGATTTCTTATTGCTTGACATATTTTGTATTGTACCACTCTGCTTGGAATAATTTCCATCGCATCTAGAGTGAAATCCTTTCTGGGTGGACTTTTTTACGTTGCTCTCCTGGTAAGTAACTATGCTGTCGTCAAGCAACAAAATTGTCGCTGCAAGCCAGTCCAACATCAAGGTCATCCAAGTTTTTGGTGTTTGTACTTTATCAGCACGCGAGTAAATGTTAAAATAAAGAGCAAACGAAAACATTTTGAGTACGAATTGCCGCCTGAAACATAGCCTGAAACTGACCGTGAGTCGAGCCGCTAGTTCGTGTTTGTACAAGAGAGAATGTTGAAATAAGCAGGAAACGAAACGGCACTGATCTGACTCGACTTTCAGTCTTTATATTATTATTATTTGATCAAAATACAAACATGTTTCATTTTATTCACCGTGACCTTTGACGAGTCAGCTACTGTAGTTGTAGCTAAACTTGTGTAACTTGGCCAAAATAACTCAGTGGATCTAATTGACAATTTTTGTAAAATCTATAGTGTAATTGAATGGCTGTGGACTTTGAGACGCAAATTGTAACAAATACCTCAGATACTGATAAAATGAGAGATTTATATACATTGTATGTAATGAATTGTATTTATCATTCGTTTGATCTAAAGTGTCGTACGGTAGACAATGCGGCGCCGCGCCTTTGACCGTAATGCAACGTACAATGAGCCGAGTCTGATGCAACATCACGCAATACAGGAAACTAATTTCACTCCAAAAAGCGTCTAGTATTTATCAGTTTATCATACGTCTTCAGCAATGATTTCATGTTTTGGCCGTCATGCACGCTACAGTGCATGAGTCTGATGTAACGCTCCATATCAAAGTTATGAAATTGCTACTAAAGGCTAAGGATTACACAAAATAAACTTCATGAAAGTAAAAAATATACTAAATGGGTAAAAACATTCAGCTCTCAATGCTTCATTGACTTCTGCTCTGCAAATATAGTTCCATCCACGAGTTATATCCGCCATTGGCGGTTTGATTAATTTCATCGTTGTACCAGGGTGCAGAAGGTCGCACAGGTCGTACAGGTCGTATGATTACAGACCGAATTGGACTCCACTCAGTCCTATTACCATCATTAATCGTACAAGCTTTTAAAAAATAGCCATCCTTTCCCTCACTTGCCTTGGTGAAAGCGAAAGGACGATTTTTTCGCAGCTGATTTAATTTAATTACAAATATTGCCTTCGTAACTGTTTTTTGTTTTGTCCCATTCCCATTCCACCGCGGCGTTTGTGGAGAGAGGGGGAAGGGGACGAGGCAATGATAGTTTTATAATTCCAACTAGCCTCCTCCGCAGGCACCTCTTTTGAGTTTTAATGCTTTTGGGTTTCCTGTGGGAGCTCGGAGAGGACTGGCAAGAAATGGGGGAGGGTAAAAATGATAGAAATTCTGTTTCCCTCCCCCTTTTCGTCCCCAGTCTTTTTCTTCCCTAATTTTCACACAGGAAGCCCAAATATAAAAGAAGCCCAAATTTAAAAGCTTGCCTGCGGAGGGGGCTAAATCCCAACAAGTATTGACTTTTTTTCAATTTTAGAGGGATCCGTTTTCGTTATCAAGTTTCTCTTATTTTTAAGATCACCGAGAAATTTGAAAGACTGAGGTCATTGGCTGCAAAGTGTTTTGGGAATGACAACCTAATTATAGAGAAATACCTTCCAAACTGTCGCCATATTGAGGTGCAAGTATTTGGAGATGGAAAAGGTAATTTATTCCACGATTTGATGGATGTATGTCATTTTGCCAACTTCGCGTTTTTCCGCCATGTTTGTCCCCATCACAAGAACAACAACAACTACCGACCAACATGGCGGCTCCATACATCTCTTGCCAAAGAGGCTGACCATATTACGGGTCGATGTCATTAATTTTTTTAATTAAAATGATGTAGAGTTGCACAATTTTGCGGTGATTGCTCTCTATGATGCAAGCATTTTGATTTTATTATGGATCTTGAGTGGACTAATGTTGTCGAAGACGTCAGTCGAAACCATCAATGATTATGTGTATCCTTTTTAATATCGAATAACTTTTCTCACAGAATGCCATTCTTTAGCTACAGAAAAATGTAACTATAGTCATTAGAGAAGCTTCGAGTTCCTCAGTGTTCCTCGAATTCCCGTGAGAAAATCTCAAAATTATGCGCAAAAACCCGTTGAGATCTCGTTCATGTGCATTTCTTGCCTTGTAAAAGGAATAAGAATACATTATTATGCGAACATTTCTCCGATCAGATATATCGGACATCAAAACACAGCTATGATACTCCACTTTTTTAGGGAAAATTGGAATTTTTGGAGAACGGGAGTGCTCTGTCCAACGAAGATGGCAAAAGGTGATCGAGGAATGTCCTGCCCCAAACTTACCAGAGCAAACAAGGCAGCGTCTTTTTGAAGCATCTCGTCGACTTTGTTCCCTCGTAAGTATCACTAAAAGTTCCTTTTCATTTTGGTATATACCTTCAGTTGCGAGCAAGACATTTGTCTAGCGTTAAACTCGTTCTCATCTTCAGCAAGGTAGCTACGATCATACGAATTGCCCTAATTTTCTTAGATTCTAAACCTTTACTTCTCTCCTTTAACACAGCTCACCAAAGTCAAGTTTCTTCGAGTACTAGTTTCGTTTTTATTCACAGACCTCTACATACGTTACAACAGTTGCGCGCGATAATTCAAATTCGACAATGTGCGCGCTCTAGATCTTAACTAAGCACTCGAATTTATAGCTGTAGTAGCATGGGAATTAAGATTACAATTTTAAGATCTTTCAATGTTAACTCTAGGTACTTTCGCTGTATTCCATTCGTTTCTCGTGTTCATCAGTATCCCTTGATCTTCTCTTCTTATATTCTAACCGCTTCTGAAATTTGTCTCAACATTGAATGTTGTTGATATGTTCCTGTGACACTGATTGTGAAATCCTGGACAACACCTTCATGTTCTTCTGTACAATGCCTCATGTATCATCGCTTCCAGAATCAACGCCTTTTAAATGTTCTTTTCCTCTCGTGTATGCACTCCTTGCAGTTTCACCTACATACTTATGTCCACAGGATTTGCACTTGATCTCATATGTTAAATTCGAAGCTTCACATTGAATCCTTTTGTACCTGTTCTACACACCAGACAATCTTCCTTTTCGCATGTCTTTCCTTTGAATGGGTTCTTGTAACAATGAGTTTCATGACACTGACTCCTGCAGTTTCTACGATCTTAATCTTTAATTCTGCTTCCTTGACACATTTTCTATTGTTCTTTTCAGTTCTGATCGTGGTGTCGCTGGTACAAAGACAACGCTTGAGTAACCTCCTTTCTTATACTATGTCGTTCTCTTTTCTCTCTTCTCTTCATCTCTTCCAGTTCTCTTCCATTCTTTTTGTCTGTAGAGGGGGTCTTACTCCTTGTTGGTCTAGAGCCAAGATCTTCTTGTAAGCATCTAACGCTGACTTCACTACTTCATATCTGAATTGTTTTTCATACTCAGAGTATTGCATTCTCACTACCATATGATTAACACGGGCCACTCTTTGTTCCCATGGCAACAAAGTACTACAATTGAGCAACACTCTGAGTATTTCTTACGTCATGGTAGTGCGCTTGCTTTGTATTGCTGAGCGTGGATGTATCACCAACTTTGAGGAAATCTCCGAAGGGCTCAGAATGTGGTGAGAATTACAGACACGCTACACGGCTTTTCTCAGGAGCGCGTAATAGTTTGTTCTCGCCAAAAATTGTGACGTCATTTATGTATCTATTCGAGAAAAGACGCACGAGATTTTGGAATCTTTTTGTTAAATAACTGATATTCTATTCTATTCTGCCATAGTTACGTTACGAATCTTGTGGTACCGTGGAGTATGCGGTAAAAGCAGACAACCCCGATGAGTTCTACTTCTTGGAGGTAAACACCCGTATCCAAGTTGAACATGAAGTCACAGAGTTAACGCGTGGCGAGATAGATTTCATCGAGCTAATGATAAAACAGTGCACTGCAGACAAACCGGACATCGACGATCTCGAAAGGAAATATACATCTAATGGTCACGCTATACAAGTTCGCATGTATGCTGAGGACCCCTCCAAAAATTTCTGTGCCTGCCCTGGTCTCGTTCAAGAGATTTCATTTCCAGTCCGGCACGAGGGCTTTCGACTGGCCACTGTTGTGGAAAGAGGATCTCAAATCAGCCCATTTTATGACCCAATGATAGGGAAAGTTCTACAGTGGGGTGCTACCAGGGAAAAGGCAATTAAGAGGTTATTGGATAGTCTAACAAATGCGCAATTTTACGGCCCTCCAAACAACCTCGAGTACATCATTGCATTTATGAAAACAAGCGTCTTTAAGAGCGGCCATTTGCATACCAAAATATTGGACAATTTTCAATTTGTTCCAAGATGTTTTGAAGTGGTTACTCCTGGATTTCTCACTGCAGTTCAGTGTTATCCTGGCCGAGAAGGTAAAGGGCTTTGGAGAGTGGGTGTCCCTCCCTCCGCAGCAATGGATCCTCTTGCCTGTCAACTGGCAAATCGTTTGGTTGAAAATTTTCGAGGAGAGGCTGTTTTGGAGTGTACGATTAAGGTAAAGTAATTCCGAAATTATTTGAAACAATGTATTAATAAGGTATTCGAAGAAAGCAACATAATTACTGGGAAAGAGATGAAAATCGTTTTATGATAAATGAGAAATAACTACATTTTTTTAGAATCTTGACAACTGAGTTAAAATTCACCATTTCTATTTTTAGGGTCCAACATTAAAGTTTTATCAAGACTCAGTCGTTGCAGTCACAGGAGCTCAAGTGAAATTTTTGATCGATGGGAACCCTGCACCGATGTGGAAGAGCGTCCTGGTGCGACGAGGAGGATTAGTCACTATCGGTGAAATGACTGGTAGCACTGGTAGTCGAGCGTACTTTGCGATCAAGGGTGGCATCGATGTGCCGCCTTATCTGGGCAGCAAATCAACTTTCCTGGACGGATCGTTTGGTGGTTATCAAGGACGTAAACTTGAACTTGGTGATGTGATCAAAATCGGTGCTTGCGCAATTCAAGATGAGACCGAACGCGTTTTAATGAAGATCCCGGAGTTTACCAACCACTGGACTATAAAAGTCTTGCCTGGTCCTTATGCAAATCCTGATTACTTCACAGACGATGATATCAAAATGTTCTATGATACTAAGTGGAAAGTCCATCACGATTCGAACAGGTTGGGAATTCGCCTGTTAGGACCCTCGCCAACATGGGCCAGGACTGATGGAGGAGAAGGAGGCAGCCATCCATCAAATGTTCACGACTATGTTTATGCCATTGGATCTGTAAATTTCACTGGTAAGATAACCAAGTTTTTAAGAAATGATTTATATATAGGTAACATGTATACTATACTCATGTGTAGACCCGACTGGTAGAGGGTATTTTCCAAACGATCGATGCAGCAAAAGTAGAGTAAATAGCTTAAGATACAAGCTTTAGAATGCACTGTCCGTCCGCAGGGTATCATGGGTATTATGTCTGGTGTTTTCTAATGCATCTCTAAGTTTGTCCCATTCTTAAATAAACACAAGACTGCCATTGATTGTGCAGTTATTACCTACTAACATACTTTGTCGTCAGTTTTACCTTGACATGTTTCTATGCTGATTTTCATGTTTTCATGATGGTACATTTCATAGGTGACATGCCAATAATAATAGGAACAGATGGACCAAGCCTTGGTGGATTTGTATGTCCTTGTACTATAATTGAGTCCGAGCTATGGAAAATTGGGCAATTACGCCCTGCCGACACTGTCCAGTTCAAAATGATTTCTATTAATGAAGCTCTAAATGCCAGCATAAATCAAGAAAAATACATTCATACATTGGGCAGCGGCATCAAAGAACCATCCACCATGCCACCAAGAGTTTGTCAGTTGGAAACGCGCGCTATACTACATGAAGTCGCCCCATCCCAAAATCATCCAGGAATGAAGATACGATTATCTGGTGATAGGTACATATTGATCGAGTACGGTCCCATGGTTCTCGATCTAAACCTACGTTTTCGTATTCATTTTCTGGAGAAAAAGTTGTTGAAATGCAATGCTCATGGAATAGAAGAAACAGCCCCTGGAGTACGCTCTCTTCAAGTGCGATTTAATGCATTGGTAATACCTTTTGAGGAGCTTATCGATCTCGTTTGTAATATCGATAGCACAACCCCCGACATCACAACATCTCACTTGGTGATTCCATCCCGTGTCATTCAACTTCCAATGTGTTTCAACTACAGTGGAGTCGACATGGCTATCAAACGCTACATGAAATTAGTTAGACAAGAGGCGCCTTACTTGCCATCAAACATCGAGTTCATCAAAAAGAACAATGGACTGGAATCAATTGAAGATGTGAGGAAGAAAGTGTTTTCAGCCTCATACATGTGTTTAGGTTAGTATTAGCGTTCGTTCAAACTGATAGGCAAATTCTTTAAAATTCTAAGCCTTAATATACAGGGAAAATACATAGAACTAATAATGAAAACACTTATTTGATGTATAAATCAGCCGCGGATCTAGGAATTTTTAAAGAGAGGGGTACCTTCGAGATTAAAAGAGACGATTTTTGTAAGTTGGTTATTTTTGACACGCGCGTGCGCTCAGAAAAGTAACTTTAGAACGACTTTTATCCAGTCTATCGTGCACGTAGGATCACTGAATGGTTGTTTTTTCTTTCAAAATAAATTTTCTCAAAAGAAAACAAGGGCCGATCCAACTGAAAGGAGGGGGTACCCGGGTCTGCCACTGTAAAAGTAGGTGAAACCTGGCCTAATTACATGGGCTTCCTGCGTAGCAGGGAGACCATGTCGAAAATTACCGCTGGATCTTCGTGTTCTTCGTGGTGACTCTTACGCTTCAAAAAGGAGCCCCGTCCCCGGAGGGCTCGGGAGGAATTTGTAACTCCGTTGCTATAGTGAGGAGCCCCGTCCCCGGAGGGCTCGGGAGGGATTTGTGACTCCGTTGCTATAGTGATGTCAGCGTGATTTTCGGAACGGGCCGGTCCACGAATCTCCTAGCAATGATAGCAAAGTTCTTACTAGTTCTCATGAGATAGCAAGTTCAAATGATTCAAATATTACTGTTAACTGTAATACAATTCACGAAACTACAACAACTGACATGAAAACTGACTGTATGCATGGTGACATGGAGAAATCAGTTGCATGTGACTTTAAAAATCTCAAAAATCGAACAGCTTACCGAGAAGGTCAACCCAGCGTGATCAACAAGAAAGCCGCCATATTGGATATTTTACCTACGCGAACGACTCAACTACAGTTCATTTTTCCAAGTAAGCTTAAAATATTTCGTTCAGCGAGTATCTGGATTCTTATATTTGCTTTAATGACACTTATACCTTATCAACACGGATTTAGCAAGATTTTTGTCACATTTATAAGCGTGATTGTTATAAGCTTAAGCTTATGTGCTTCGCTTTGCACGTGGACCGCTGTATACCTTGATCAAAACTTTTCAAATTGTCTTGATGATTGTGATATATTCCAAAAGGCTGCTGATTTAAATTGTAATGCCAACAACTGTAATGATATTGTAGTGTCAATAAAAATACAAAAGTTTAGATCACGCTATGCTAAGTATTTGTATTATAATTGTACTCGTGTTATGTGTAAATGTCATGGTAATAAGCGAGATCGAGAGCCAAGCAGAATACCATTGAACAAGTTACGTCGTTTCTCACAGAAGAACAGGAATATGCAGAGATATGTATGGCATCATGTGCTTAAAAACATACAGGTCTAAATCTTCAGAAGTTCATAATGTTATTTCGCCACGACGTAGAAAATGTAGAAACATGAGTGCAGAAAGAAAATACATCTCCTTTGTTCATACAATTATGAGACGGAAACAGTATGGTGCAAAGTACAGTTATCATAAGCTTATGTATTCAAGTAAACAAAAAGAATATCGGAGATGGTTAAAGTTGTTTTCGTGTAATTATTTTGTACACAATGAGTTTAAAGGTGCAATTCATAAAGGCAATTGTACAAAATACAAACTTTGCAATGACATAGAGACAAACCCCGGCCCTCAAACACTAGTACACTATGTTGATCCTAGTAAGACAATAAAAGCACCTTATAATCAAGGCAGTATTACTATATTTGGGCAAAATGCTGGGCAACAATGCATTGCAATGAGTCGTTGTGCTTTAATATATCACAAAATGAAAGGAATAAATACGGCTAATGATTTACAGCAAATCATGCTTATTGGTAATGAGCTTTATAGCAGTTTGTCGCAACTTGCACGGCAATCATTCTTAATGTTAACTGAATTACCTACAATGCTCACAGTTCTAGACAAAAATTATCAACTAGATTATAGTGAAAGCTACTCAGGTAATGTGCATGGTGATCTTATTAATATTGATGAATATGAATATTGTATGGGACTACAAAGAGCTTGTCATTCATTGATATCACAACAGTACAGGTCATTTATATTGATTATTGGTTGCATTGGTGTAGCCATTATTTACTGTCCTGATTCAAATAATTTTAAAATATTTGACTCTCATGCTTATGAGTTCTTAAGATCGTATATTGCACACTAACAAGATGCATATTTTATATTATAGTACTTATGTTACTTTATGGGTATGTTGTGTTTTCATTGAACTTTGACACTTTGACCATGCTAATTGCATACATTTTCTTATTTACATGTACGTGTGTTTCCTACCATTCTTCAACGACATATATTTGATGACAACCCTTTTTGAAATAGCTATATTCCAAGTTTCCAATAAGTACGTTCTTGTTATAATACTGATTTTCCACATTGTTGATCATTTTTGTTAAATAAATCACTTGAATAAAAAAAATTGTTTTCTCATTTTATTTCAAATGGTGCTTTGAGTGCAATTATAAATATGTCTCTGATTTAAGATCAAACTCACTACATTCTAAATAATAGCACCTTTACTTGCTTCAAATATTTACTAAGAACTATATAGCTTCTTAAAATTTTAAATTGAAGATATTTCATATGGCAGACATGAATGTATTGTGTGCATTGCTGATAACAATGGTGACAACATTTAGCATGTTATCATTGTGATGCAGTTATGTCACAGCAACTACATTATTAATATAAGGAATTTAAACTAAACATCAACCTTTCCAAAGAGTGCATAAGTAAGAGAGTCTGAATTGATTAATAGGTCGCGTGTCATGTTGATTTCCATTTGGTCTATTTTTAGAAACACCAGATTTCTACACGCTACTCCCGCCATAGGGAACCCAAACTCATAAACTGAATGAAAAAGCAAACTATGAATACACTTATTTTTTTAAACCCTTTAAATTGTTAAATAAAGCAATTATAGAGCATTTTAAAAAGTTTGAATTGGTTTCTAACAATTTTTTTCTTGCTTTTCATTCAGTTTATATAAGTGTGGGCTTCCTGTGGTGAGAGTAACGCGCGAAGATTTGGTGTTTCTAAAAATACCCCAAATGGAAATTAACAAGGCGTCTGACACTCTTACTCTCTTGCCTTACCACAATAATTATAGTTTGTATTTTGTTTTTAATTATTTGACTAATGTTCTGCCACACGTGATCTTGGCGTGAAAATAATCAGGAAGCCCATGTAAGCGATCGCAGATCGTCTAGTTATATATAAAAAGTAAAATTGCTGGAGTTTGGTATAAATCGACCTAGAAAATGGAAGTACGTTTCAGCTTGGCCATGGTTAGGATACTGTGAGAGACGGAATCTAGTTTCTTCATGTGTCGGTTAATTCAGGACCTGGACACACCAGGACACACATGATCTTTTTTTTGTGTGTTATAATCCGGTGGAAGCTTATACCCGGTCTGTGTTTTTTTTCGTTTTTTTTCCATTTGTTGTTTAGGGGACTTAGATAACTGGGACCACGTGGTCACGGTGACCTTTAGCTGCAAACAGATAAAATAAAGACAACATATCTTTCTTTTTAGGACTGGGGGATGTTTACCTTGGAGCACCATGTGCAGTTCCCACCAATCCACTTGACCGCGTTGTGGTACCAAAGTACAACCCTGCAAGAACTTTTACTCAAGAAGGTACCGTTGGACTTGGTGGCTCCTTCATGTGCATCTATCCAATGGATAGCCCTGGGGGATACCAGTTGGTAGGACGCTCGTTACCAATATGGAACACTTATGCAAATATGGTAGTAAGCTTTTTTCTGAAAACAAGCCGTGGCTCTTGGAGATGTTTGACCAGGTGGGATTTACTGAGATCTAGGGTTGTATAAAACTTCTTAGACTTAAAGGCTGTCTATGTAAAGCATTTATGCAGTCCAGCTATAAGAATAGGATTAATATTCGTATAATATGATAGAATATAAGAATATACTAATGTATATCAAGATTTTCAAAATCGGCGAGTATCCAGTACGATCAGAATGAAGTTTCTGATTTGTTGAAATAACAAAGAACAGTAAAACAATTGCAAGCAGTAAAGTCTAGAACAAAACACATTGTTCACCATAATCCGCCCATCCTTTGTTTGTTGTTTGTTGTTGTTGTTTTGTCATTTTAACAAATCAGAAGCTTCGTTCTGACCCCGGGGGGAGTCCATTGTAAAAGGATCAGGTATGCTTCGGAAATTTTAATAGATACCCCTAAAAGATACCGGACGTCTTTAAGAAGGGCGTGGAAGAGATTCCAGCGATAACAAATTGATGAACATTATTATGATGAACATAAAATTTAACGGTCGACACGGTTTTGTTGGGCAAATTTCTTCCCTTTGGCAATAAGATAATAAATGATGGGCTCTTTTGATACGCTTAAGAGAGACCAGGAAATGCTAAAACTCTAAACTTAAATTTTAACACCCTAAAAGATACCAAATCGCTGATTTTTACGCCTAAGAGATACAACGAGCATACCCGATCCTTTTACAATGGAGCCCCCCCCCCCCCGGTTCTGACAGCACAGGTCGACCCAAAATCGGAGCCGTTTCCTGACAAATTCATATTCATCTTTTTAAAAAGGTGCGTTTTTACGAGGTATCTGAAGTGGATTTGGACCAAATGCGTGATTGTTTCGTTGCGGGCAAGTTTGAAGTCAAAGTGGAGAAAACAGACTTCAACATCAATGAATACAACAGGTTTCTAGAAAGCATCAAAGAGGACGTAAACAGGTACAAAGACCAACAGAAAGCTGCTTCAAAAGTCATGAATATGGAAGAACAAGTGACTCTTGCTCGAATGAAGGAAAACATAGCACAGAAAGAGAGAAATGGACGCCAGAACACGCAGCATCTCCAAGATGGGAATGAAGAGGTACCTGGCGAAGATGAAGAAGGAATCTATGCCGAATTTCCTGGTAAGACGGACAAAACCTTTGTTTTTCACCTTTTCAGTATAGTAATTCATCCGGTTTTCAGTGTTGCTACACTGTTTAGTAAAAAATACCGGCTTATGTGTAATACAGGAAAAATAGGGATATATGCGCAAAATATCCGAAATAGTTCATGGGCTGCCTGTGGTCAAGACGCAGCCGCGCAAAAGCCTGCAAAATCTCAGCGATGCGTTGTGGCCATAGCCTACGGGGAAAAACGGGGAGGGGGGGGGGGGGTGGGAAACGGCTGTACACAGGCTATTGTGGCCCCGGTGTTATCAAATATCAAAGGTAGATTCAAAAACAAAAGCTTGTGTATAATTCAAACCTATGACAAGATGACAAAATTACAAGCAGGTTCATGTTTGACTGAAATAAAAAATTAACAAATTCGGCACATAAATTAGCTGGGATTCTGTGAATCAGTAACAAACATGGCAAGGAAAATAATCTGTAAAATGTTGAAAATGTTGTAGTTCATTCACGATAAAGAACTGAAAATGTTATGGCTAAAAAACTATCCTAAATTTGTCTGAATACAAATTCTGTACCCAACAAAAGACTAAAAGGGAGATTTTCATTGGTTTGGACACTCATAGTTGATATAACTTACTAAGTATGATCACGTTTACTCAACTGAAACATTTTGGCATTCTCATTTTCGCCAATTTTCGTGAGTCGCTGATTACTGAAGCTGGCTTACCTTCAAAACGTTTGGCTTTGAAGTCCTTTCTGCATTAGTCACCTTTTCATTGGAATAACGCTTCATTTATTTTCTCTTCTCTTTGCCACCTTCTTAATTTGAAACTGATTTGCTTCTTTCCATATCAACTTTGATTCTTTCAAGTCAGAAAACGATGACGTAGTTAGTAACGCGCGCGCGCGTTTTTGACCTTGAAGATTCCCGCCAAAAGTATGAGTGATTGATTTGAGCGATCACTTGTCGATGTTGTTCACCCTACTTCGAGAATTTATTTTTGCGATGAACCAGAAAAAACTTTTCAAACATCAAAAATCGTGTCTTACATTTGTAGGTTCAACGTGGTGTTACACGAGACGATTTGCAATCACGATTTTCCGCGCAACAATGGTGCGCCAAAAATTGTTTTTGTCACAAATGTTGTTACACGGAACGATTTTCCTTGCAACATCAACATGCGTGACTCGTGCGACAATCTGTTTGTTTATTATATAACTATGACGTAATTTTAATTTACCATATAAGGATGAGAGAACTAAGCAAATATGAGGCCGTATTATATGCCGTATTGCATAGTTGAAAACTGGTTGGCCATATTCTACATAAATCAATCGGAAAATAGGAAACTAAGAAGCAGTTATATAATAAATCCCTTATTACATATTTTCTTGTGTATTACGGGCTGACATTTTACTCATCGCTCGTATTTTGCCTCGCCTTACGCGACTCGTAAAATATCAGCCCGTAATACACAAGAAAATATCTAATCAGTGGTATGTATTTTGGTTCTATTGTTTGGACACTTTTAAATTTGATTCCCAAAAAATTTAGTTTTCTTTGGATGAAAGCGATAGTTTTTCGCTTATCACTGTCATCCAAACGTACTTTTTAATCTTGTTATTATCTTACTTCGCTATCAGCTGCCATTTTGTTGGGCGAAAAATCGAAGGCGAAGATGCTACACGAGCCAACTACTTCAACAAAATTCGTCATATATTTTGCAGATTTTTGAAGGCGGTTCAAAAACTCGCAACATGTTGCCGTAACGAAAATTGCGCAGAAAATTGTCCCGCGTGCCAACACGACAACAACGTTGTTGTGCGCAAAATGGTTGTTGCAAAACGTCTCATGTAATTCATCACCTTAGCTGAGTGTACTGAGTAGTCTCGGTCCACTAAGTAGACCTTTTTGAAGAAGTGAGTAGTTTTACTCATAGGTAGGTGATTACTCAGTTACTGGTGTGAGTAAAAGCTTATACAGTTATTTTGAGTAAAATTAAGTCGAGTACCGTTTACTCAAAGAGTAAAAACATTTCATACTCGGATTTTTAAGTTTAGACTAGTACTCAACTGATTTCCTGAATACTGAAAATCGAATCGTACTCATGTTCTGGAGTCGCTATCACTCAGAAATCTAATCTAGTAAGAACTTTTTTGAGGGCCACTGAGTCATCAGTGTTTGTTAACTACTGTTATATGTGTTTCACCCTCTGGAAATAAAGCCTATAAACTTATCTATCTATTTGAGTAACTATCGCTCTGAGATTAGAATTATCCTTACTCGCGTTTTTGAGTACCGTAACCGCTACCCAGGTGTTTTTACAGAGAAGATCAGTGATTCTTTAAATGGGAACAAAGTTTTTTTTTATATAAGTTAAGAAAAGTTAATTAGTTTGTACACTGTTTTCATAGGTATGATTGGTCAGATTAAGGTCCAGGAGGGCACTGAAGTGACCGCTGGTCAAGCCCTGGTGATTCTCGAAGCGATGAAGGCACAGAGCACATTACACAGCCTCTTTGAAGGAGTAGTCTCGAGAGTCTGTGTCAGTGTCCAAGACATCATCAGGAATGGCCATCTTTTGATGACAATTAAAAAAAGAAAAGTGGTCATTTAAATATTTTCGTAAGACTGTGTAGTCTACTCCAAGGAGGGTAGAGGGTTGGTAGAGGGGGAGGGGGGTAAGGAAGGGAAAGAGGAGATGGAATGGGAACGGTTCCTTTTTGCAAAGCCAAGACTTTTCAGACTTTTTTCAATAGAATTGTAAGAATTTGGAACTCATTATGTACCATATCTAAACCAGACCGTTTTTCGAGTGTAACTGCTTTTAAGGATTTTATATACAACCCTTACAAAGTGAAACTTAAGACAGCTTTTGACTCCGATTTTACGTGTACTTGGACTTGGACTTATGTCCCTCGATGCTCATGCCATAGTTAGGTTTTCTTTCACATGAATATTGATAGTAGCTACGAGAATCACTTTTTTACGATTTCTGGTAGGTGGGTACCTAGCATGGGACTACGAATCCCGTTGTACCTGCCATGGTATACATTATTTATTTATTTTTTGTGTGTAATATTATTTATCTCAGTATTTACAATGTATATCCAGTTAAGGTTTGTTATAAAAAAAGGTAGGGCATCACAGTGTACAGCAACACTTTACACTGCACTTGTCTAGTAGTATTGGTATGTTCAGTTTTATTAGCAAATGTTATAGGATTTAGATTTGGGCTGGTATCAATTATCTAATATTTATTTATTTAGGTTTTGTCATTCTCGCTTTCATATGTGTTTTTAACTCCTTTAGAAAAACCTTCTGGAGTCCCTATTTTTTGAAAAGAGAAATGGGTGAAAGCCACTTGAATTTGTACTTAAAAATCTTTTAATAGATATGTTTCAAGGTTGACTACCATGTTGTGTGTGTGTTTGGGGGGGGGGGGGGGGGGAGACTGGTGCACAGCGCTAGCTGGCACATATTTTAGTGCAGGACGTAGAAAAAGGGGCCCCAAAAAGTTTTGTACACACTCTGTTGTTCACAGTCATAACAAGACTGGGGCATCAAAAAATCATACACATTTTCTGTAACATGGAAACTTTGCTACATTTTCTATTCATTTTCAAGGGCCTTCCATTTGGAACACCTATATATGAAGCTCTTAAATTTCTTAATCGCAAGACGTTTTTCTTGTTTGCACCATCAGTATTTATTATTTCATTGTAAATATATATTTACATATATCCATTTTAAACACTTATAACATGTTTGCAAATATATATACATTTCGAGCCATTCACATGGCTCGTATCTTTTTATGATAATATACCGTGTAAAATATTAAATATCTAAAAGTACAAAGCCATTGCATTGAATTTGTATTGCATCGCATTACATTGTATTGTATTGCATTGTGTTGTAGTGTTGTGTTGTATTGAAGAATTTGAGCTGTTTCCGATGCTAGCATCGAGTTATCGCTGACCAGAACTAGTCTGTCAATAATCTGGCTACAAAGCTTTTTTCTTGAGCTATAAAAAAGGCAAATTTGCCACAAGTTATTCGTACTTTGCTGGCTCCATGAAAGTGAACTTTTGCTTTATAAACATTTTTCATCAAAATAAATTGAATCGCTGGGTGCCATCCATTCAGTAGAGCGGTAGCCATGTTGGATGACCAAACAAGTGACGCTAATGAGAAATCTTTTGTTGAAGTTCATCCAAGATGGCTGCCGTGACGTCACATGCAACCCAAGAATAAGTTGACGGTACGTTCGAATATTTTTTTGACTCTTGATGTTCTGGTCGCCGTGTTGGTACACCAGCATGGCGGCTCCATACCTTTCTTACTGAGCATATGACATTAATGATATCGAAATATCGTTTTGAATCAAACTTATTCAGAGCTACACAGTGTTTTTTGCTCTTGCATATTGCAAGCATATATTTTGATTATATTGGCGCTTTGAAATGGACTAATTTCTTTTCGATGGCGTCAGTGAAGATCTCCAAATAGCTAGGACTTTGCACTGGAACACTATTTGGTTGAAGTCGTAAATATTTGGGCTCTCAAATTCAGGTTCAAGCCTTGTGAACAATGAAAAACGATGATCTTGGAACGCGGAGCCTGATCGGACTCTGTTCGTGTCGCATCCTTATACACCCTTCTAATAAGTGCCACAACGTGTTGTTTTCCGCGCTTGACGTCAAATTTATTCTTTTGAAACTTGTACAATGTGAATGCAATTGAAAAGAATAAATTTGACTCAAGTGCGGAAAACAAGCATTGTGGGATTTATTAGAAGAGTGTATAGCTTGGCTCAAACTTGGGTCGTAAGCGTTGGAGTCGGATTCGCAATAATCGTAATCGAAGCAACCGTTGAATCTGAAACACAGATTCTACTGATTCTACTTTCTAGAATAGGCGGTGCAGGTTGTCGGTTGCTTAGGAAACGCTAACTTGAAGAGTTCCTATTGTTTTTGTTAAGTTTCAAATTCGAGGCAAACAAATCGGCTTTCTCTTCAAGAGGAGCTAAGAGTTCTCGTGCACGGTTCTCCACGGCCACAGGTATACCAGCTAGTCGTGCTACGTCGATACCAAACGATTTACGATCAATGCCACTCTAAAATTGAAACAGAGACAAAGGTTAGGATGCCTTGCATATATGATCCGAGGTTCACGATATATGCGTAACTTATTTCAAACGCTGCCGTGCCGTTTCGTTACTGTGCCATATCGAGTCCTTCATAATATCATGCGACCACCCCTATAATATAGGTGTCTCTGCTATAAATACGAAAACCCCTATATTACTAGTCTCCTTCGCAGCCGTTATTAGTCTGGTTCCCATTCCCCTCCGGTCCACTCCCGCCGGACATCTTTACAAGTCTCTAGGGTGGCAAGAGCAGCGTAGTGGGTCACTGTAGAGCGAGTTGGAGTCCCGGCTCGTACGCTGGACCACATATGAATTAAGTAAGTTGGCATTTCCCCTGCCGCGAGGGTTTTTCTCCGAGTACTCCAGTTTTCCTCCCTCCTAGCTTTAAAATCAACACTTTTTCGACCTTGAGTTCTGGTCCGTGGTTGACATGGGTTGTGTGGAGGCAGCATAGTACTCCATTTATAAGACTTCGTCCTGACTACGTGGATATCGTCTGTACTACGACGACCTTTATAAAGACCCACATACATAAACACGTTGTTAACGAAACAAAAACTTTACCACAACTTTAAAAGTGAATGTTATGCCATGTTCACTTGAGTGATGGGCTGTCACGTGATAGCTGGCTACTCGAGGAAGACTGGACGACAAGAGCGCTAATTGATGGAAATGGGTGGAGGCCAAGGTCCTACAGCCGATGACGTCATGAAGGTATTCGATAACTGCCCAGGCAATTGATAAGCCATCTAGCATAGACGTGCCACGACCTGTTAGCAAAACAAGAATACCGTTACACCCTAAATGCCAGAGGGAACCAGTCATGTTGTACAACGCTCACCCTGGTCGCTCAATAGAAGCCTTATTTACAGTGTTCGTGGCAGCAAATTTATACATTTGAAACTTTGTAAAGTGATCGCTATATAGAGGGTGGCCGCTTAACAAAGGTCTCATTACAGCATTCGGGTCAGCAAATTCATACATTTATGACTTCAAGTTAAAAGTGTCCGATACATAGGTTTCAATTACAGCGTTCGTGTGAGCAAATTTATACATGGGACTTTGTTAAGTGACCGCTTTATAGAGGGTTTGCGCCTAATAGAGGATTCCAATGTAGTACAGGTTTATTGGTCAAGTAACTATGTAGTCTCCTTCGCAGCCGTTTTCTGTTTCGGGATCCCTGTGCTCCCTACGACTGCGAAGGAGACTAGTAACTATGCGACTCTATACAAGCTTCTGACGTAAGAGAAAGTTTTAAATGTTGAAAGTTACGAAAGTGTTTATTGTATGAAAGTAAGAATAGCCATATGTAAGGGAGGACGTAATTGTGCGCAGAAGTTGTCCACAGACACCCGCTTAGGAAAGCACCGTGCTGTGACCGTGTCAGCGCCGTTACGACTACAAAAATGTTTGGAATTCGTGACATGGCCTACCCTGACTTCTAGACGGTCGGGGTGATCCTCTTTTCCTCTAGATGATCCCCCTACCATCTGGCTAGGCGTGACCTTGCCGTTTTCACAGTCACACGAATTATCTTCATACGGTTTAGGGTTAGCTTACCTATTTCATCTATCACAACCAAAGAATTCTGAGTAGCATGTGATAAAATATACGATGTCTCGAGCATTTCAGCCATGAAGGTCGACTGGTGTTGGACAAGGTTATCACTTGCACCGATACGAGCATATACCCTGTCTACAATTCCTTCGAAAAGAGATCAAATAAATAAGTTATGAAGAATACAGCCAGGTTCACTCTAGCATAAGCGCAAGCAACATGCGCAGACTCAGTATCGCATTGATCATAGAGATGTGAAAAAGACAAGCACTGCTAACGGGCAAGCAGACTCACTGTGTGTTGCTTGTGCTTATGCTTATGTCACTAGTGAAAAGACAAGCACTGCTAATGAGCAGTACATTACTGAGTCTGTGTATGTTGCTTGTGCTTATACTTGTGTCATTAGTGAAAAGACAAAGTTGTGCGCGTGTACGTCAATTGTACGTAAGTCAGCTGTAAGTAAATTGCATGTGGCAGTCGTAGGCAAAAGATGTGCCGTGTAAATTAATTGGCCTTTAGAAGGGTCCATTTCAATCGCTTTGAGGTGGCCATTATAGCGGGTTGACCGTAAGGTGTATTACGGGTATTGCTTACCAAGGGTCGCTTGTTGAGCTGGAACAAATGAGCCTGCTTGAGCAAGGATGGAGATCAGGGCATTTTGTCTTAGAAATGTGCTTTTTCCTAACAAGAATATGCAAATTTAAAATTTGAAATCGTCCTGAAATCATCAAGCTTGGGAACATAAGGGATAGCTGAACGCTCACTGTTTTGGTTTTCGAGTGCTCCAAGAAACCATAATACTAAGAGAGCGAAACTCAGTATTGATGTCTGTGTGATGTTCGCGGCGACTAAGGCTATTTTTAGTAACTTCGCCATCGCGCGCGCAAGGCTCTCAAACAATAGAATTTGATTTTTGACGTGCGCATGGACGGGACCGTTTGCTTTCGGTTTTGAATTCTACTGTTTAAGAGCCTTGCGCGCGCGATGACGAAGTTACTAAAAATAGCCTTAGCCGCCACGAACATCGCACAGACATCAATGCTGAGTTTCGCTCTCTTAGTATTATGGTCTCTTTAGTGTTCTTCATTCAGTAGCGGATTCATGGGGGTCGAAGGGGTCCACGGAACCCCCCCCCCCCCCCCCCCCCCTTGATGGTTTGTTTTTTAATAACTTACCGCCCATATTAGGACCAGTGACAATCCATACATTCTTATCATCCAAATTACAGTCATTACAAACAAAACTGTCTGGCTGTAGAATATCGACTACAGGGTGTCTGCCTCCTTTGACATTAAACTCAGTACCCTCTAGCATTGTTGGTTTTGTGTATCCACGTGTTAACGCGAGCAGCGCAAGTGATGACGCAACGTCAAGCTCTGCCAAAGATTTTGCGACACTTTTGATGTGTTCTGCTCGATAGGTTACCTGTAGTGAATTACAAAGTACGTTGTCAACACGATAGGGAAACCAAACAAAACTACTATGTAACGACTGACTGACTGACTGACTGACTGACTGACTGACTGACTGACTGACTGACTGACTGACTGACTGACTGACTGACTGACTGACTGACTGACTGACTGACTGACTGACTGACTGACTGACTGACTGACTGACTGACTGACTGATTTTATCTCCACTTTTCTAGGGACTGGAACCAGGAACAGCTACAATTTTCATTAGATATCACAAACATTGATAACATCGAACATTTCAAAAGAAAATTCTTTAGTCACGGCTTGACGTAACATTATCGGTTTTTAGAAATAACGATTTTATATATTTTTTAGTATTTTAGAAATTTTGTTACTATTTATTTATTATTTATTTATATGTCTTTATTTATAGTATTTAGTTAGATACACGACCCCATAAGCACTGAGCTTTAATTCTTATCGTGTCAAAATAAAGTTGATGTATGTATGTATGTTATGGCCTAGAAATCTAATCATTAGACTGAACTGTTCATATTACATTTTATCTTAGTTTTCATATTGATTCTGTGTTTATTCATTTATATCTTTTATCATTTCTGTTAGGACCTTGAAAATCACATTATCTATAAATGGAATATCCTCACTCAATAATAATAATTACTAATTAGAGTCTGGAATCAGCAAACGATGAACGATACCTGTTGACACAACTCCTCCGACAACGCTCTTTGAACGCGATCATGGTCATCCTGGAGGCTTTTCAACTCGGCGTTGAGTTCTTGTAGTCTTAGCGTACTGTAACGTATTTTATCAGCGGTGTTGTCAACTTTCACGAAGTCTTCACGTGAAGTGAGTTTCTTAGCATGACTTGATGGGATTTCCACAACACGAATGAATGATCTGTGATTGTTTATGACTAGTTTTGGAATACCTAGAAGAGATCTTTTGTACAAAAAGCGGAAATATTAAACCAACAGTGCGAGGTTACAGAAAGCTTTTGCGAGAAGATTGAGAAGAGTCGGCGCTTGGAGAAACACCCTGAAAACCACGCTCTTACATAGTGCAATTTTTCTCTGCAAACAAGTTGCATGAACCATTGCAGCGTGAAACATAACCTTCACCATGCAAAATCATCCCGAGTAAACGATTGTTGTAACGTTTTTCGGCGTTACGTCGTGTAACGCCACTACCTATGGTTCGTGCACTGTTTTGCAGCACCATTGGGCGAAAGTCGCAAAAAATGAAATTATTCGATGTGTGCGGTTTTATAGAGCGCATTGATTAACGAAGCACCCGTAAACTTTCCCTTAACTAAAGCCAAAATCAGTCATATAACTATTGAAGATATACCGCTTTTAGAAAAACATCCGGAAAATTTAGAGAACGTTGCGCGCAACCGGACACACAGTTCAACTCTACTGTTGCATTCATCGTTGCAGAAAACACTGCATATGACTCCGCCCTAAAGGGATTTTCAGTGAGCCTCGATACGTTATCGAGCATTTTAGAAACGGACTATATGGAGAGTAAACGGGTGACTGAGATAACGGACGCTGGAGAAACACCCGGGTTTAACAGACGAGTTAAGGGACCCAAAAAAGTTCTTATGGGCGGGTTTCTCGAAAGACCCGGTAACTATACGGTCCTGCTAATTTACGGCAGAATGCATGTCAGTTGACAGGGAATTAAAGTTTCAACGGAATGGGATTACGCATGCGCTAACGTGTTTCTATGGACACCAACCTGTATTCTTCCCTAAGAATTGCGACTTGTTGTTCATTCTGTGTGATACGATCTCGAATATCATCAGCGGTATCAGAATAGCCCTCCATTACACTATGTCTGGAAGTTAACTCACCAACAGCTTGGTATAGTACAGTCTGGAGTTCATTTAGCTCTTCAAAATCACTTACTAGTAGATTAGAGATGGCGGGGGGTTTACTTGAAAGGGATTCTAGAATTGTCAGAACTTCGGAATAGAGGACGATTGTGTTGTAAATGGAACGAAGATCGCTTAGTTCTGCGTTTCCTGTGGCTACCTGCGTGATCAGAAAGAAAAGTCAATCAGTTAGTGTAACAATTGAAGAGGTCCCTACAAAAACAGTGTAAATGATCTCTGATCAAATCCAGTCTTGAATTGCCCTATCGCATAATGACGTCACACCAAAACATTTTATTGTTTTGACGCTAAGGATTATGGTCGCCAGAGGGGATCAGAGTGATTGCATATCAAATAAAATGCAGATGAGCAATCACTGATACATGATATATATCAAACCTCGATACATTGAAGTTCTACTTCGAAAAGGATTAATAGGTCCCAATTTACACTGTTTCTGAGCATCTATCCCCAATGTAAACAAACTGTGACGTCATTATGCGATAGGGCAATTCTCCGCATGCAGAAATTGAAATAATTCTTTAGGAGAAAATAATCTTTGATCAGACATCACTTACGATGTTCTTTCAGAGACCCCTTCAATTCCAAATGAATCAATAAGATGTCATAACAGCACAACGAAGGAACTCTACTACAAATTTCCATTCACTCAACATTTGTCTGCATACAAACTCGCGTAGCTTATAGTAGTCTGTTTGTAAGGTACACACTAGCCAACGAAGGTACCATTACCCCTCCTGACACCCGTCTAAGTTGGCCAGGTTTTGGAGTGTTTGTAGCAGTGTGTAGTGTAGTGTACTTTGCGCTATGGTCCGAGCATTGAACAGACCACGTAGCTACGTTGTCACAATTCACTTTGCAAAATACCTGAGAAAATTGTTGCTATAAATTGATACCATCTATATATTATCATTCTTAAATGACCCGCATTTGGCCCCACGCGCGCGCGCTTCGAAGAAAGTGGGTCCGGAAAAACCTAGTCCAGAACTGGACCCACTTTATCTTCGCGCGCGCGGCCAAAATTTAAAATTGGAGCGAGCGATGTAACGCTAACGGTATAATTGTTATTGAGAAAAGTGGGTCCAGTTCTGGACTAGGAAAAACCCGAATCCGGACCCGGACCCGCGCGCGCGCCAAAAATATAAATAAAATAGTGATAAAAACCAGTCATATGATAAAATGCTTATTGACTGAGTTACATCGGGCCAGACGGGAAAATATTTGGCTCTTGGTCACGGACCTCGCTGCGCTCGAGCCAAATATTTTCCAGTCCGGCCCTCCCATTTAGCCAGTAACTACATGATACGTACAACACACACACACCTTTTGCAATCTCCGCTCAATATCAGAACATCTTCTAAGTTCTTTATGTATTGTTTCTGCCACATATCGGTTACCATAGAAACAGTCAACAGCATCCAAACGCGATTGAATTAGTTCCAGCTTCGTCGACGGTGCGCATATTCTGGAGAATAGCAATCTTCTTCCGGCGGAAGTAGATGTGTTATTCATCACTCCAAATAAGGAAGCCTTTTGATTTGTGCTCATTAATGGTTTTGTAAGTTCAAGAGAGCGCCTGGTGTGGAAGTCTATCGCCATGTGTGTTTCCTGGGTGAATCTCATTGGTTGGTTTAACAATGGGGTGACGTCTCTTTGTGTGTAAGTCACGTATCTTAGCAACGCTTCTCCTGCACGCATTTCAAGTCCTGAGAATTGAGAATTTTGGGTGGAACTATGAATTTCATCCATGTTTTCTGTTGTAAACCAGTCTGGTGGAACAAGAGTGAGATGGTATTCCTGTACACAGCTTAATGTTGATTTTTTCCTGTTTCTTGCCATTTTGTAGTTTGTTGGTGCCTTGGACTCGTCTAGGTCTTCATCATTCATGAGAATCTATAAGAGCCGATGTTGTAGACGTCAGAAAAGATTACCTAATTATTTAAAATTAATGATTCACTCATGAATGAGCTTTTTACCTTCATGCACAAAAAAATTGACAAGCACCAAATATAAATGGTTGACCATTCCATTCATTCTTCCATTTGTTCACTTATATCCTTCCATTTGTTCACTCATCCATCTTATCATGTTCTCATTTACTTTATTTACTCATCAATTCACTCTCCAAAGTGACTTAATGATTCATCAACCAATCCTTCCATCAATTCATTTATTCATTCATTCATTTGTTCCTTCCTTCATCCATCTGTTCATCCATTTGTTAATTCATGTATTTATTCATCCATCTACAAGTTCATTCATTCAAGCATTCATCCATCCATTCATTAAGTCATTCATTCTTCTATCCATCCATCCATCCACCCACCTACCCATCTATCTATCCATCCATCCATCAATTTATTTATTTATTCATTCATTCATTATTCATTCATTCATCCATCCATCCATCCATCCATCCATCCATCCATCCATCCATCCATTCATTCATTCATTCATTCATTCATTCATCCATCAATCAATCCATTCATCCACCAATTCATTCATTCATTCACCCATCCATTCATTTATTCGTTCCCACCTCTGCTGGATTAACCCTTGATATATCTTGCTCAAGGTCTTCCAATGAAGATGTCCCCATTTGGAATTCTCCAGTTGAGATATCCATCCAAGCCATCCCCACTGATGTACCTGGGCCCCTTACAAGGCTTAAAAGGTAATTAGCATCAGGCTGTAAGGGCTCAAGAAGTGTTCCGGGGGTAACCAGTCTAATGACATCACGGTGAATAAGTCTTGATCCTTTTGGAGTTCTGGAAAAAATAGAAATACAGAGGAAGGACAAAATTTTAACAATATATACTGGAAAGTCAATAACGAGGCTGTTGAAATAATCAGTTATCTTTTGTTCAAAATATGAGAATATGAGGTTATATTGGAGTTTTATATATTGGGAAACAGCACTTTTTTCCAATGTCTCTTGTTGGGGATGCAACCAGGCACTTCAACTTTCCTTATTTTTCATATATTTATCATAGTATCAAGTGGCTTTAACTGTTCTATCTTTTTATCTTGATGTAAATGAATATTCTATCTTTTGTTCAATTAAGCTCAACAAGATCAGACCAACTCTATCCCAAGTATTACTTTGCTACAAGATGACAACAATAAAGCAATCTCAGTCATCATTCATCCCAGGTTGATGGGGTTTTTATTCTCTCTCTCTCAAATCTAAATGCTGTTCGAAGAAATGCACAACCACAATAATATTATGTCAGTTATCATTGAAAGGGGTCTTAGTTTTGAGATTTTAACTACAACACTACTGGATTTCTCCTTACTTCTGTGGCATTTGTGGACAGATTGCAACTTGAAATCCTTGCTGTACTAGTGTTGTCAGCCAACTGTCCAAAGATCTGACAGGAAACCCAGCCATAAGACGATTGACGTTAGGATTTTTAGATATTCTTAGGGAGGTTTTCTCTGCAACTTTGACAGCATCATCACTATACATTTCGTAGAAATCTCCCACTTGAAACAAAACAATAAAATTGTGGTATTTCTTCTTTATGGACAGATACTGCTTGGTAACTCCAGAGATTTTGGTGGTTGGTTTGGTTGGTGATGCTGCTGCTGTGGCACAAAGCCTTTGGATGATGGTAAGCTTTGACATGGAAGAGCTACAAAAGGAACAGATAATTGAATTTATGATAAAGTGGGAAAATAAATGATTAAAAATAAATCTGAATGAATGAGCAAAAGAATGCATTTTTTTAAATAAATGGATGGGAAAAAATGAATGGATATGGAATATGAATAAAAACTGAATTGATAAGTATAAATAATAAAAAGAATGAAAGATGAATAAAAAGGATAAGAAAAAAAAAAGGATGAAATGAAGAAATGTAACACATAATTGATGGCAACTGAGCTTCCTAATATGTAATTTCACAAAGGGAGCCCATCAATAAAATCAAGACAAAACAAACATAGATGCTAAAAGTTATATATAATATAAATTGAAATACACTAGGATTGGGTGTTGTGAATCTTTTATCAAGATTGTGATATTTCACTTTGGGAATCACTACTTGCTATTAATCAAATTCCCAGATGGGGCATAATATATGGCTTGAGTTTCTTGTTCGTTCTCTCCCTTGCTTTGAGGGTTTTTCTCTGGGAACTCTATTTTTTCCTTCACAGGGCCATAACCAGGGGTTTTCTGGGTGGGTGCACATAAAATAAAATGGAACTATGTCTAAGTTTGCTTTATCTATTTGCCTTACCTTCCCCCAACATTTAGCTGCTCAATGGAGGGGGGAATTGCTGCTCAGTGAGAGCTAGTACGATTATAATATTGATTGCCTAACCTTTCCCCAATATTTTGCTGCTCAGTTGGGGAGGGGAGGGGTAGAACTCGTGCTCAGTGAGAGCTAGCATGATAAAAGATAAGCGGACCTTCGGCTTCTACAGGAGGATGCTTGTGCACCTAGTGCACCCCCCCACCCCCCTCAGTAAAAAGGAACTAGTTTTGATCTAAGTTGTCAGTGCGTGTGCTCCATGATCTGATGGGTTGTATGGTGCATGCTACGTGTGTGTATACGTAAATGTGTGACTGTCCCGTAATGAAAGCGTGGACTCGATCACGTTGAGCTGCGCCTTTCGTAAGCTTAGAATTTGTGCTGCAAGGTTTAGTAAGCTTAATTAATGAGCTACACCAAATTTCATCTTTATTTCAAATCCAGATTGTAGATTCGAAATATACTATACATTCTTTAGACATTTACTTTTACGAGGTATCTCTAAGACGTAAAGAAGGCTTACCGAACAACGAGCAAGCGAGTCCAACTCAGACACTTCCGAGAAGAGAAAAAACATAAATTCCACCAAACTCCCGCCATTTTTGCGTTATGTTTACATAACAAGTCAGCGGTTTTATAAATGAGCGATAACGAGCGTCACGCAAAATCACGCACATACCCACGTGGTACAAGAAGCAACATGGCGGACGGCAACACAGCAATGAGTTTTACGAGCTTTACTGTTTAAAGGCTAACAAAAGCTACTTTAAGGATAAAAACAATGTCGTCTTCAAGCGAAGTGCCATTCCATCGCCTTGAAGGAGTAAAATTATCTCTTTATTCCTCAGATGAGATAAAAAAGTTGAGCGTTAAGAGAATTACAAACCCTGAAACTTTTGACTCACTTCTTCACCCAAACTTTGGCGGACTTTACGATCCAGCGCTGGGACCTGCAGACAGAGATGACTTGTGTGATACATGTGGACAAAACAACATTCATTGCCCTGGTCATTTAGGACATATAGAGTTGCCTTTGCCTGTATATCATCCACTGTTTATGAAAATTATGATTGTGATTTTGAGGTCATCTTGTTTCTGTTGCCATAGTTTGTTGTTACAAAAAGTGGTCAAACACACGTATACAAGGTAAATAATAACAATTATTAAGAATTGATTTAATTAACATGAATAGTTTGAAGTCAAATGTATTATTAGAATGTATTCATCAGATGGTTAGGGACCCCAGACTATGAAAATCAGGCTAAGATAATAGCATCCTTGTCTTGTATTAAGCTTAATTAGTCTACACTTTAAGGTCGATGCTGCACGCTTTGCACCTCTTTATCCATCAGTGATTCAATTTTTTGCAGATTTACATATTTTGAAGCTACATGGAATAGAAACTACATGGAATTTCGAGAAGTTGATTTCAATTAGTGTGCAGTTAGGGACTGGGGCTTGAACTCTGGTCCTCACTTTCTTAGGAGCTGTGACCATGCACTAACTAACAAATTATAAAGGCTCATTTGATTTCATTTTGATTTCAAGTGAGAAGGCAATATGCAGGCCACTGGCATTTAAATACCGAAATTGACATGGCTCAAGCTTTTTTTATACCCCTAAAAGGCACCAATAAAACATACATTGTTAAACTCATCGGCAGTGATGAGGTTGGGCTTAGGTGCTCTAATGCCACCACGAGGGACGCCCGTCTCCGGTGGCAAGGAGGTAACCATGGTAACCATCCACAGTCCACCACCTAGCACCTGTCACACTGACAATCAGTGGAATTTTATACTTACCTTCACTACTTACCACTAGGGAGAGGAGGGAGGGACAAAAACAGCAGCACTCGGCAACAAGGGATTGCACGATCCACAGCAGCAGCAAGCACATGGGCCGACCCTGTAACAAGGGTGCAGGCACCCCACAGCAGCAGCAGACCGCTGACCAACAGCCTTGACTTTGACTTTACACATGTACCTAAATTACATTTAGCCACGTTTAATCTGGTATCAATTTCCATAAAAGTCATAAAAGTCTCATGGAGAACAACCTAATAGGTACTAAATCCCATAATTTTTGACTCCTAAAAGATATGTGGATCATCTCCATCTAAGATACAATGTATATGGGAGTCTTTCCTCTGCTTGTGAAGCTTGCCTTTGGTCATGAGTTTATTATCCCTCTTAGATGCAAATGATCACTACTTGTTAGAAATTCTGTTGAAAACCCAGAAAGTGGACACAACAGTATTTGCATGCTCATTCATTTTGCATATACATTTAGATTTCAACTAAATGACTTTTGTCTTTTCAACAGCCAAATAAAACTCCTTGATCATGGTCTTATTGCTGAAGCTGGTGAACTTGAAGCATTTGTGAAGAATATGATCTCAAACTCTGTAGAACAGGGATTAAAAAGCAATGAAATAGATGAAATCCACATAGATGCACTTGATAAACATGTCCGAGATTTATTACGAAATGTTGACAAAAAAGAAGCAAGAAAGAGAGCAAATGGAATGAATGTTACTGACTTCAGACATGAAATATCTAAGAATTTTCTCAAAACACACATGGTTTCAAGAAGGAGATATTGCCCCAGCTGTAAGGCACCTTCTAGGGAAGTGCGCAGTGAATACAATACTAAAATTTATCTAAAAGCATTGCCAAAAAGAGAGGCTCAAAAGTGGGCTTCAACAAAGATTGCAATGGAACACTTGAATGAGTTAGAGGGAAATAAGAGAAGGCAACAAGATGATGAAGAAGAAATGGAACAGGAAGGCCAAGGTAAAAAGGATACTCAGGGGCAGATCCAAGGGGGTGTCCATAGGTGCACCGGACACCCCCCTAGCACTGTACGAGATGACGTCATCAGATTCCAATTTAGGAGGCTGCCATCTTGGATGTGACATCATCTCTCAAGAGGCCTATTTGGGACACCCCCTTTGCAAAATCCTGGATCTGCCCCTGATACTAATATTCTGTCACTTATTGTTTCTCCCAGATAGTTCATAAAAAATTATATGGTGTGCTCCCCAATAGATTGAGTGTCCTCCTTCTTAAAAGCACCTAAATAATTAAGTGCTCAGGGGCCCATTTCTCAAAAGACCCGATAACTTTACGGACCTGTTAACTTATTCGAGTTATAAAAAGGTTAGCCGTAAAGTTATTGGGTCTTTTGAGAAACAGGCCCCAGATGCTTATTAGAGGAAATATGGTGTATTTTACTTATAGATTAGCATATTCAATTATCTTTAAACTTATTATTTCAGATATAGCACATGAACTGACTGAATCTGAAAAAGAAGTTGCAAAAAGTCTCCAACAAAGTTTTCTGACTCCCAAAGAAGTAAAAGAACACTTGGAAAAAGTCTGGTCAAAAGATGGAGAGTTTCTGAATATTTTACTTGGAGGATATCAGTCTCCAAGATCAAGACACAGAAAATCGTCATCGGAAATGTTTTTTGTTGATACCCTGCCAGTTATTCCTACAAGATTTAGGCCAGTAAGTTGGGCCGACTTTTGTATTTTAATTGATCTATGAATTTTTTTTAAAAAAGTGTTAGTAAGGCTAGACAAGGCTAAACTAGAACATGCAATTTTGATATACTGAATTCAAAAATGTCTTCGTCAAGAGATGGTGTGTGTCTCCTTTCTGAAGGCAAATAGAGCCAAGTGCATTAATTGGGTGTAGGAACATGCTTTCCTTCATATGTTTAGTAATTAATTCCCCAGGGTACTAATTACCTAGCCTCCTCCGCAGGCAACTCCTTTTATCTCTTGGGCTTCCTGTTGCAAAGACGAGAGACTGGGGGCGAGCCAAAAATGATGAGGGGGGAGGACCCAGCCCCCTCTCCTTGGCATAACAAAGGAAACCCAAGGGTAAAGAAAGCCCATGAGTTGCCTGCGGAGGAGGCTACTAATTACCAATCCAAATGAATTCCATATGCCATGCAAGTACTGATTAAATAAATGAATGAATGACAAACTGCAGCATGAATTAAACAAAGAACTTTAGAAAAAAAAATAAACAAAGATAGATTGGAGGAGGAAGTGAGTTGTGAAGAAATAATGAATTGAATAAATCCAAAGAATCATATGGAATGATTGACTAATTATGCAAATTAATGAGAATCAATTTCAAAAATATTGAGTGGTTGATTGACTGGACTATTAGGGGAATGAACAAATAAATGAAATCAATAAACAAACAATGTACACATGTATTGGATGATTGAATGTTCATATGAAATGATTGGTTATATTTTTCAGATGTCAACATTAGGAGAAAAGAAATTTGAGAATCCTCAAACTGCTAATCTTTGTAAAGTCCTCAAGGATTGCGAGATAATTCTGGACAACCTTAAAGGGCTCAGCAAGAAACTTGACCAAGGAAATAATCAGGTTGATGGTGAAGAGGGAGAAGAGCCAGAGCCAACCAAGAAAAGAAGGGTATTTGCTATATCATTACAGAACAAAAATTACAAATTAAATTAATATAATTAGAAAGGCACATATGCACATGTAGTAGTGATACAAATGTATGTTATCATTATGCTGTGATATATATCATCATCATTATTATCATCATTCCAATAGTAAGAGTTGAAGAAAGATGTACCTTAATTCTTTATCATGAATAAACAGTGAAACCTCTTAATACACTGTAGTTAGGAACACCAAAGGGCCAAAGAAGAAGTGTCTACCATAGGCAACCTTACTATAGCTATGGATCCACAAGGGCAGTGCAATGTGCAATGAGCAAACTGACCAGCTGTGAACATATGACTTTGCTGAGTTTTTCCCAATTGAAGGGATGCACATGAAAGTGGCCTAAATGACTTTTTGTATAAAATGATATCAATTAACTTTCCTATTCCCAATGTCTGGACATCCATCAAAAAGTCACGTAAGTCATTTTTATGGGCAGCCCTTCAATTGTATTAAGAAACTCAAACCAACTTCTGATAATAAATATCTGTAGTCTTGCCCATGTGTCATAGCCAGATGCCTTCCAGTTTAAAATCTTAATGAACCCCTGCTTTAGAACATATGACATCACTTCAAAAGAACTCTAGAAGAACAAATCAATATACAATATACTTTTTTGACCCACCCATCTCCCCTGGGGACAGTTGATATAGGTGTTATTGTTGTCATCATTATTGTATTATTATTCTATTTATATATTATTAATATTTATCTTTCAAAACTAATGTTTTCTATGTGCAAATAAAGTTGGTGTTACTAGTTAGATGTTTTTTTCTTCTTCAAGTGTAAATATTTGCTCAAAGAAGCAAACACATCTAGCTAACACATTCTTTAGTGACAATCCATTCATAAACTTACAAATGTTGTTGTTGTGGTCGGTGTTGCTTTTGTTGTTGTTGTTGTTGTCAACATATTTGTTTTCATTACAGGGCAAGAATGCAAGGGTGTACGTTAGTGGTGATACACCATCAGAGAGGTTGCATAATGGCTGGTTGAAACTACAAACTGATGTTAACTGTGTTATGGATAGTGACCTAGATAAACTATCAACACTTAAGTACCCTGGAGTTAGACAGGTATTTTATGTTTGCTCATTCATTAATCTATCCATTCCGATTAATCCATTGATCGATTAATCCATCAATCTATTAATCTATTCTTTCATTTGTTGGTTCATCTAACTATCATCCATCTATTCAACGGAACTTTGATCTGTCATTCCATCCATCTATTCATTCATTAATCCATTTGTTCATTCGTTCAATCATTCATTCATTCATTCATTCATTCATTTATTTGTCCATTTATGAATCCATCCATCTATCCATTTGAAATACATATAACAAAAGCTGTTTTGTTCATTTGCTAATTAATTCTAATAACTTATTAATAATTATATGAGTTGAACTTGGAACTAATGGATATGTTTTCAATTAATGTTAAGGTATTTTTATTATTCACATAAATCATTTTACTTATGTTTGATATTTAATCACTTGTTGTTAAACATTTTAGCTTCTAGAGAAGAAAGAAGGCCTGTTTCGTAAACATATGATGGGAAAGAGAGTAGATTTTGCTGCTCGGTCAGTTATATCTCCTGACCCTTACATTAATACTGATGAGATTGGTATTCCTGAGGTTAGTTTTATATCGATTAAATACCAGGTCAACAATAAGCCCCAAGTCTCCAAAAGATCAAGTGTTAGAATGAATTAGCCTGTTGCAAACATTTTCTATTATAAGCAATAAATAGTGCACAGGTGCGCACTTGTCTCTGTGCTGTGATATTAACACAATGGGAGATGTAGAGCACAAGAAAAGCAAGCAAAGGGACACAAGGTGTCTCCGAGTGTTTCTCTTGCTTTCAAGCGCTCTACTTCTTCTAGTCAGAGTGTTTATAATTATCATAGTAGACAGACATAAAATTATAAGTAATCCTTGAAATATTTTTGGTGATATGGTGTGAGCCATGTCAAGTCACTGTTCTATGATGCTAATGGTAACTGACCTAAATGGTAACTAGCCAATAAATATGCACAAATATATATCTCAAATATTTTATAATGAGCAATGAAATACCTTAATTTGTTGTGTTCGTTGATATTCTTGTGGAGGTAATTACATTAATGGTAGCTATCTTTACTTTGTTTTCATAAGGTGTTTGCAACCAAGCTGACATATCCACAGCCTGTTACTACATGGAATGTTAAGGAGCTACGACAAGCTGTTATAAATGGACCACTAGTGCACCCCGGGTAAGAGTGACTTTTAGGAAAAGTCTAAACCAAAAATTAGGGTATTAGCAATGTGTGCAGCTTATACATGTACATATACAATGTATATAGGGCTATAACACCATGCAGTAGAGCATGTAGATTGAAATTAAACGATTCATAACAGCTACCTAGAGCACCATATTAATAGCCATCTCCTAAGATGATTATGTACTTCACTTGCTATATACAAAGGAATCAAGACCAGGCTATGCACATAAAGATCAGCTATTTGTAACGACAAGTTTTATGAGCTTTATGCACAGTCTTGTTATTGAGCACTTTGTATGTGGCAGGTGAAGCATGTCCCAGAACTGAACTATTGTATGTGTTACTAGTTGCTTAGAAGGATTTTGCTTAATTCCCTTCAGTGCTATTCTTGTTGAGAATGAAGATGGCAAGAAAACACTTCTGAGTGACAAGGATGCCAATCAAAGACACGCTATTGCAAAGAGACTTCTAACTCCTTCAGGGAACTCAAAGGGTACCCTACAGTCTTGTAAAAAGGTAAGTTGGTTATGTGGACATCAAACAATGTTATGAGATCCATGCATTGTTAGTGCATCGTGTTTAATTTGGGAGAGGGGTAGCAAAGTGTACCTCTTGCCTCTCACCGCACTGTGGTCCAGAGGGGATGTAACATACATTATGTGGGTTGAATTAGTTGGTCTTTCCTTGCCACAGGGATTTTTTCCTCTCTCCCTTGAAACCAACATTATTTCAGTCTTGAGCTGTAGTCAGACTTGAGTTCCATGGCAGCTGCTTAGTGCACCATTTACAAGTTTTTAACCTGACCATGTTTGAGCTGCATCCTTATAATTCATCAGTAACTAGCTATGATGGGGTTGATTAGCTCTCCCAGATATCATGTTATTATACAGGGCAATATTTCAAGTAGCCAAACACCATCCATCCTTGTGCTCTATCATATAAATTGTTGCCATCACTTGACCTAACTGACCTTTTTTATCATTTGCACACTTTAATGAATCAGTGGAAACTAACTCATTGCCTAGTGACAAAATGAAAGAATGAATGTAATTTTGATTTAGTTGTTAATATTGTTTTTTGATTGTTATTATTCTTTTTCATGTCAGGTTTATCGTCATTTACAAAATGGTGATATAATGCTTCTTAACCGTCAACCCACACTTCACAGACCTAGTATAATGGCTCACAAGGTACAGTACATACATTGTAATTACACATTTCCACAAAATGTTTTCTTACTCAAGCAACAAGTATCAAGCCAAAACTCAAACAAGCAATTAATTTGCACCATCGTCTTTCATGTTGTGCTGTGTTTGCTAAATCTACCTACATTTATTTACAGTTTCCACATTCACATTGAGAAGTGATAATTAATACTCTGTACCTTTAGGCTCGTGTATTAACCAAAGAAAAGACCATACGCCTTCACTATTCAAACTGCAAAGCTTACAATGCTGACTTTGACGGTGATGAGATGAATGCACATTTCCCTCAAAACGAACTTGCAAGAGCTGAGGCTTATAATCTTGGTAAGTTCTTTTGTTCAGTATATAATCTTGGTGAGCTCTTTTGTTGTCTTTTAGCTGCAAATAGAGGGATTTCATGGCAGACATGTTTGTGGTCAAAATATTTATTTAGTGGTTTTCTCTCAAGAGAAATAAAATCTTTTGTTATTCAAAAATGTTCTATTGAACTTGCCCACAAACATGGCTGTCATGAAATCCCTCTAGTTACTATGGGCCTGATACATTGTTCTAGTATCGTATGTGTTATAATTACAACTTACAATAATAATTTATGACATTTATAGAAATATTTATATAATAATAAAATTTATTTATGAGGTCAAAAGATGACAATGGCAATCAATGTACCTCTAATAAAGTTATAGCCAGCATCCAAAGCTGAGTTGACAGCCTTCCAGCAATTCTTGTGCTATAAATTGATTATAATTAAAAGCATTTTTTTCTCTTCAGCAAGTACAAACTTTCAGTATTTAGTACCTAAAGATGGCACCCCACTGGGTGGTTTAATACAAGATCATATTGTATCTGGTGTTAGGATGACAATCAGGGGGAGAATGTTTAACAGGTACTAAATTATTTGTTGATAACTAGTGAAGTGATCCTACATGACATACTTTCTTCAGACAGATTGTTGTTGACAATCTGTGTGTGTCTTAGAGGTGTCCTCCTTAGCTACACATACATGTAGAGTTTTAATAGGTACAAAAACACACAGTTCAGTTTGGCTGGAACCTTATGGGAGTGTCTTCCTTATGAACTGAGGTGTGCACATTATACATGTAGGTGTGCCATGCAGTAATGTCTTTCTAACAAGGGTGTCTAGTTTGAGGACATTCACAATCTTTTCTTCAAAGACTGTTAAACATCCCTTCTCACTTTTGCTCGTCTTTAGTTAATGGCGTACAAGTTAACAGCTCTTTGAAAGTGTATTTGTTTCTTTCCAGAGGAGACTACCAGCAGTTAGTATTCAGTGCTTTGAACTTCAAGAATAAACCTATCAAACTGGTTAAACCCTGTATTATCAAGCCACAGCAGTTGTGGTCTGGCAAACAGGTACATTGTATTCAATTATATTATTGTTAGTTAGTTAACCTATCAAACTGGTTAAACCTGTATTATCAAGCCACAGCAACTATTTTCTGGCAAACATTTACATTGTACAATATATTATACAATTATAGTTAGTTAACCTCTCAAACTGGTTAAGCCCATTTTATCAGCACTAGCAACTATATGGTCTGGCAAACAGAGACATTGTACAATATTATAGTTACTGTAGTTCGAAGGGTTAATGTATATACATGTAGTGTGGAGAGATGGTCCCGACCTATGGTCTAATGTCGATAATTATCAGGGTCTGGTTGTTTGATAAAAGATAATTACTACTAGATAATTAGGGCTAAACCAGAATTACTGGTAGGTCTTGAGAAAACCACTGATTTTAACACAAAATTAACAGCCTTTGAAAAACAAAGTCTAGAGTAGAAATAAAGGTCCAACCATATGCAGATATAATTACTAGAGAATTAAGCATCTTCTCTTGACCCTGAGATGTAGGGCTCAAACCTTAACCTCCTCCTACAAGAAAGACTGACACTCAACCAACTGCACCAAATGAACAGCATCATTGTACTCTATAAGCACATTTTTACTTTCCACCAGGTTGTAACCACAGTTCTAATCAACATCATTCCGGATGGTTTAAGGCTTTTAAACTTGAAAGGAAAATCAAAAATATCACCAAAGGTAACCTCTAGAGCTTTATTTACAATAATTGATGAGGTCTTGTTAAATATGGCTTAAATGGCTTATCTGACAGTTTTTTCAAGTTTTATCAAATGGTTTGAAGTAATGGTTCCAATAGCCTTTCCATCCTACCTATGTCAAAATATCAATTAAAATTTGCTCTAAAGCCAAAGAATATCACAAAGATATAAATATACTTAACAAGAGCTCCAGCCATCATTCTTTAAGTGAGCATTATTGTCATTATATATGTACACTGTACTAGAATGTAATGTACTGTTTACTGAATATTTCATCCTTTCTTTTCTTTAGAACTGGTCCACTCATAAACCCAGACGTCATTTCCTTGACCTTGCAGTTCTTAAAGAAGATGAAATGACAGAGTCTGAGGTAAACATAACTGTAACCTCAACCTCTACTACTGCATTTTATTGAAATATAAAGTACAATGCATTTCAAACACATTTTTTTAATTGATCAATATGGCCTATGCAGAGAGTTCCTTTTAATACATGTACATGTAGAAATGTTCAGTGATTTCCCTAAGCCAAAATACTAATGCCTCGACATCAAAAGTCACCTACATGTAGTAAGCTAAACCAACCACAAAAAGATGTCAGAAACATTTAAAATTCTTGCAGGAAGGATTCTTTGGTGATAAATAGGTGACAATACTATTCACAGAAATGGACAACCCCAAGATTCAAAGTCCATCATGATAGTGGTTATGATATTGGAAGTCCTCATAACCTGACTGTAGATCACTGTGTTTGTATTTGAACAAGACACTATATTTGACTACCAGTATTGCTGGCAGGAGTACAGTGGAGATGGGAGTGGCACCCACCCTCTACCCTTGTGGGTGGAAACTAATGAAAGAGGAGCTTTAGGACTGCCTTTGTCTGCTGTTGGCAAATGTTACTTTACTTTACTTTTACTGGACCAGAAACTGATGCCAGCAGACAACTTTAAGTAAAATAAGATGAAAGATAATCCAAATAATTGCATTCTGATTACTGGAATATTCCCAGGCAGGAAAGACAAGGTTCTCATAGACCGAAATATTGCTAGTCTACATGTACATGAACCTTGTCTTTCAGTTTCTGTCTTTCCTGCCTGGGAATATTCCAGTAATCAGAAATGCAATTATTCAGATTATCTTACATCTTATTTTACTTTTACTGACCATTGGCCTCTCATAAAGTGGTTTTGTTTTGTTACAGGTGATATTTCGTGAAGGAGAGCTTTTATGTGGTGTGCTGGACAAGGCCCATTATGGTAACACACCATATAGTTTGGTACACTGTTGTTATGAGGTGTGTATTCACTACTAGTAGAAGAGTGCCTATTTACTTATTTATCTATTTATTTATTCATTCGTTTGTTCGTTCGTTTGTTCGTTCATTCATTTACTCTCAAAAGATTGGCTTTGTAACAAGATTTTTATTTATTTATTTATTTATTTATTTATTTATTTATTTATTTATTTATTTATTTATTTATTTATTTATTTATTAAGGTATAAGAACCACTGTTTATATTCTTGTATTTGCAGCTGTATGGAGGTGTGATGGCTGGTGAGCTATTGTCTTCATTAGCTCGCCTCTTCACCACGTTTCTGCAGTTCCATGGATTTACCCTTGGGGTGAAGGATATTCTGGTCACGAAGAGAGCTGATAAACAGAGAAGGAAGTCTATTGCTAAAGGAAGAGAATCTGGACATGAAGCTGCAACCAAAGCTTTTGGATTATTGGAAGACTGTGATAAGTAAGAAAATAGAATTATAATGTTATTTTTTTGTTATTTGTCTCCACTTTAGAGAGGTTTTCCATATGTTTGTATTGATTCAACTTTTCTGATAAAAATGTGAAATGTTTAAAATGTATTTATTGTCACCATGGACAGCACCAGACAGCACCAGACATCTAGTTGTGTTGAAATCATGAGCAATGTCATATTGGAAATGAGATGAGAAATGTTACAGGGATTTTTGCTGGTGGTACATTTTCCATTTAGAGCCATAATTTTATATGACTGTACAAAAAGTCATTGCCAAGCTAGCTGTGCTTTGCCAACGTTAGACAAGACATCAGCATTGACCAATCAAAACACTAAGACATGGCTCAATGACACCACATCATATGACAAACGTGATTGTGATACTAAAACTACTGTACTATTCACTGACTTCACTGCTTGCCTAAAACTTTAAATTTATACTTATCTAGTTCCTTGGTAATATTGAACAATAATTTGCACCATACTGTAAGTGGTCAGTAACTCATTTTGCTGACCACTTACCCTTACCTTACTGTCACCTTATTGTTACCTTATCATCACCTTAGTATCACCTTACCATTACCTTACCATCTTACCATCATCTTACAAACTGCAATTTGCCTTTATTTTACTGTTATGTTAAAGACCTTTTATCAACCACTTACTGACCACTTATCAACCACTTACCATCCACTTAATGACCATTCCCCTATTGACCATTTACCAACTACTTACTGACCACTTACCTATGTACCATTTACCGACCACTTTATACCATACAATGCAGATTGTGCAAATCACCACCCATCCACCTTACCCTCTTTACTCACCTTTTACAGCATCTGATCCAGTATAATTATGTAGGCATCTTCTCTATCACACACCAAACTAACAGCTATTCTGTCCTTAAGGTCTGAATTAATAGATCGCATGCAAGCAGCTCATCACAACAGTGATGGATCAGACATGAAAGAACTGGACCAGTGTATGAAGAGGAAAACTGATCACTACCAAGATGAGATCAATAAAGCATGTATTCCAAGAGGCTTGTACCAAAGATTTCCTGGTAAGAAATCAGGTGGTGTTACTTGATAACCAAAGATTCATTTTTGACACTATTGCCAGTCCTCTAAGATGAGTACTCACTCACACAAACATTAACTTTCTTCCTTAATGGCCTCTTTATAAGGCCCAGACGCACTTTTCCCAAAACATTTGCTGAAACACTGTACACAATGTTCACGGTTGCACCATGTGTCCACCACTGAAACATCTCATGCAACATTGCTCACACCAGTTCTGGACAGTTGCAGAAGTAGAACTCGATTCTACTTCTGCAGCTGTTGAGTGCAACATTTTGCGAAATATTGGAATGGGTGGACACATGCTGCAACATTGTGTTGCACTCAATGTTTCAGCAAATGTTTCAAGAAATGTTGCACTGTGTGTCCAGCCTTCTAAGCAATACAAGCTTGTGAGGGATGTAATTGATGTTTCTCACTCAGCATGGATTGTACTAGTCTGTCTAACTGGTGCTTTATGAGGAGGAAAGGGGAGGGGAGGAGGGGGAAATGGGAGGGCAAGGGAAAGTCACAGACAGACTTGTTGTGGGGGCAACAAGAACACATCAAACAAACTGAGTTCACTGTCATTATTATTACCAGCTTTGGTTCAAGTTAGTGCAAACTTCAAGTTACCGGGGTTCAAGTTATCAGGAGTCAACTGTTAAAAAAATATTATAATTACTTTTAATTCCAGCAAACAATCTTCAACTCATGGTGCAAGCTGGTGCTAAGGGTTCAGCAGTCAACTGTATGCAAATCTCCTGTCTACTGGGACAGATTGAGCTGGAAGGTCGTCGTCCTCCTATCATGCTCAGTGGTCGCTCCCTGCCATCATTTCTACCATATGACACAAGTCCTAGGGCTGGTGGTTTTGTAGATGGGAGATTTTTAACAGGAATTCGACCTCAAGAGTATTTTTTTCATTGTATGGCAGGAAGAGAGGTAAGTTTAGAGTATAGTTGGACCTCCTGTAAGACGAAACCTTTCTGACAAGAATTTGTGTCCACTTAATTATGATAGGTTGCACAAAATGGAAAATTCCCCAAGGCTGCCAAAAAGAATTGTCCACCATTACTCAGTGTCAGAATCCTTTCCTTTTCCCCACCCATCCTCCCCAAAGTTCTATTTTGTAAATCATTCCTCTTACCTCCCCCCACAGGGCCTTGTTGACACAGCAGTCAAGACAAGTCGTAGTGGATATCTCCAACGGTGTCTAATCAAGCATCTTGAGGGTCTACAGGTTAACTATGACCTTACTGTCAGGGATAGTGATGGGTCTGTTGTCCAGTTTTATTATGGTGAAGATGGACTGGACATTCTAAAAACCAAGTTTTTGTCTGAGAACCAGTATCCATTTATGATTAGTAATTACAAGGTCAGTAACACAGGAAGCCCAAATTTTGCTACCTATTACATTCATTTCACAATAACCATGCACAGGAAGCCCAAATATTGTGGTCTTTGGTTATCAATTCATGTTACAGTATACTAAATGAATCACATACATTTCTTATATGACACCCCCCCCCCCCCACCCCAGAACTGCATATCAAAAATGTTTATGATTCAGTCAGCATGATGGTAACATGGATAGATCTCCTTTGATTGCATGAATGTTTTCCCAATACAGTCCTCTTGGGAACTGCATTTCTTTTTTTGAAATCCTTTAATTAGGTAGACATGAAAGAATGTTCACCTTGAACAAAGAATCTTATTCCCCAAGAGAATTGTATTGGGAAAACATTGAGGCAAGTGAAGGAAGTCTATTGGTACACTATCTTGTGCACATGAATGAACTACATTACTATATTATCACTGGAATGCCAGATGTTTGTAGTGTAAGAAAATGTATTGGTTAACCACCAGCTTACTATTATTTTCTCCATTTGTTTAATTTTCAAGGCATTCCTGCAGCAGATGAACCCCACAGCCTTGGTACCATACTTCAGCTCTAAATCATCTGAGAAGCTAGAGAAAAAGGTATGGAACTTTAACTGGGCATTGGCATTTACATGTATTTATGGTGTTTACTATATATCCATGGCTCAAACCAGACATTCTGTTTTTCATTTTTCATTCTATGCATGAAATAATGCACAGCTTACTCTCAGTGTCTTATGTCTTATCTTACACATAGCTTTGTGTCCTCCTTGATATTAAACCAGTTAAAGAAACCCTCATTCCTTCCCTGCTTGCCTGCTTGCCTGCTTGCCTGCTTGCCTGCCTGCCTGCTTGCCCACCTACCCACCCGTCCGTCTGTCCTTCCTTCTTTCCTTCCTTCCGTCCTTCCATCCTTCCTTCCTTCTTTGTTTTTCATTTTGCCAATTAAAAGTTTAAATTGTGTATAGTAAATTATTATTTATCATCTGGCCTATCCAGACCTAGTACATTGTATTTCACTGGAGGGCATCTGAAATTACATTTATAGATATTTTTAATGCTTGTTGTAAAACTAAGCATTGTACTTGTTATTTTTGTTAGATCCACAAATGGTTTGGGAAACATACTGTTGACAAAACAAATCGCAAATCACCTTATTTGACCTTTGAAAAAGATCACATTGAGGATGTAAAGAAGAACTATGATTCTGAAGCAACTGTCTCCTTTGGTAGATCACAAGTAAGCTTTGCATGAATATCAGGATTATGCACATGCTCAACTCATTATGGCTCAAGAGGATCCAACACAGCTTAGAACTGCTTAGGGATGTTTAAATATCAATGATTTCCAATTTTCTAAGCAAAACTTTCTCAGATGATCTATTAGTTTTGGGGTCTTTCTACATGTACATCTGCAATTACCATTTATCTGTAACTGTGATCCCTAGAGACCCTAGAATTGTGTTTGCTTAGAATTTACATATTTGTTGGCAAAAGTTTGTGAACTCTTATGGGTACAGAAATTTGCATGTGCACTTAGTAGTTCTGAAGGATATGCAACTTTTTTCTGAATTAGTGTACAAGTATTTATTTATAGTATTTGTTTAGGCACAGCTTCGTCTGTTTGAGATGTGGCATGAGGCACCGAAGGTCATCAAAAACAGGTAAAAAGTTTACATTTTACTGAAGATGGTTTCTCATAACCAAAAATAGTCAAAAATTGTCTGTAATGTTTAACTATTAACCCAGAATGCATTTTGATGACTATTTTCTGGTTAACAATTTTCTTCGGTATTTAGTGGTATTATAAAATTTTGCCTACCGTGGAAGGGGGGGGGGGGGTACTATTTGTAAAAACTCCAAGAAAATTTGCAAACCCCCCATACACTAACAAATAAAAGCCCCTTAAGAGAAATGTCTGTGGTCAGAGTACTGATCAACTAAATTATCTCGTTTATGGTATATTTATAGATACCACAAGGTCAGTGGGTCTGCACCACCTCCAGTACTCTCTAAACTACGACCTGACCAAAACCTTGGTGCAGTACCAGAAAAGATTTCTATGTCCATACAGAGCTACATACAGAGAAATCCTCACAACATTTTGTATAAAGAAGAGCAACCAGAATCTCGGTAAGCAGGTTGAGTGGAGGTGATGGGAGTGCCAAAAAAACATAGTTGAAAGCATTGTTTCTCTTAGAAACACTATATACACCTATAGAATTCAATAAACGTTGTCAGACAAAGAGCCTAATGTCCCCACCTCTGCAGCACTTGTGTGCAAACATTTGCAGGTTTGGGATCGAGTTCTATTCCTGCAACTTTTTGTGCATCCTTGTGCAGAGCATTGCTGGGTTGCACAACTGGTGCAACTGTGTTGCGTAAATGTTGCAGAAAAAGGTGCATTGGGCCTTAACTAATAAAGCAGATTTCACATAATAAGGCAACTTTTCACTTTTAGGCAACTTTTCAGACATATGATACGGTACTACCGATAAGCTATTGAAAATACAATCGGGATTGATAAAATTGTACAGTACTGTAAAGATCGCAACATACTATATTTTGCACATACAAAATCTGTTCTGTTTGATTTGTCAAAATTTATAGCACTTTCTAATGTTTTTTCCCCCATTCTAGTGGTATTATCGAAGCTGATCGTTTCCGTACACTTATGTACCTCAAGACTTTAAGATCTCTTGTGGAACCTGGAGAAGCTGTTGGCTTGATAGCAGCACAGGTGAGAAACGAAAAGACGTGACAAAATTTGATTGCGTTACTACCAAGAGTGACATTTGTTGCGCAATGTCACGCCTTTTGTCACACAAACGTTTAGGCATCTGGTTTTACGGCAATTAATGATGTCTAGAAAACCTTGTATATAAATGTGTAGCAGATGCTACTTTTCAACTTTCCATGAATTTGTCACATAAGAACTACTTCAAGCGGTAATGACAGGCAGTTTGTCACCCATGATGTCACGCTGTTTGTCAAGTTGTCGTTGGAAACATTCTGTTCAATAATTACATCTTTCTTATCCCCAGTCAATCGGCGAACCTTCAACCCAGATGACACTCAATACGTTCCATTTTGCCGGTCGAGCTGAGCTTAACGTTACTCTAGGAATTCCAAGATTAAGGTATATTCATGAAAAAATCCATTTTCCGAGTCTCTATACTCTGATAGATGCACAGATGACGTCAAAATATGGTGAGAAAATGGTGACGTCAAATTAAATATGGTGCGCACATAAGATTTTGTGACGTCATCTGTGCATGTGTACGGTAATCATACACGGTTCTCGACCAATCAGAGCGCGCGCAATATAGCAATTATTATACAAAAATAAAACTCATTTGCTCAGTGTTTTGGCTTGTAGTTTATATGTATTTCTTTACAGAGAAATTTTGATGACTGCAAGTCCCCACATCAAAACCCCAACTATGGATTTACCGTTGTTGCCAACCAAGAAAGCTGTTAGAAAAGCCAAGAAGCTACAAACAAAGTTTACTAGAGTCATATTGTCCGAGGTGAACGACTAGGAAGATGACATTCATATTAAATCCAGTTTGTTGCAAGAGACCATAATACCAAGAGAGCCAAACTCGCGATGTGCGCGCGTAGCGCTTAAAATTTGATTTCTCGCACGAGCAGATACGAACTGTTTCTCCTGTAGCAATCAAATTGTATTTTTGCGCGCGATAAGGCGTCAACTTCTTGTTACTAAAATATGGTTAAATAAAGAATTATGGTTAAATTATGGTCTCTTGGTTTATTGTCAATAACAGCAGTTAGCCAAGTTATCTTTAAGGAGTCATAGTCAGCAATATTGTATGCATTTCATTTTCGCCCAGATAATACTAAAACTTCATATCAAAGGGAATTAACTGTGTATTTAAAATATATAAAACGTCAACCAATCAGAGCGTGCGTAGTATCTTAGTAATTTTATAAATAAAACCATAGAATAAACAAGAGAGAAATAAGATGTTATTTTGTCTCTTTACTTTTGGTCATGTGACATACTGAAACCAGTGTTTATGTAGATATTTGTTTCGCTGACAGGTACTCCAGTCTGTTGATGTGTGGGAATCCCTTACCGCTAAAGAGCAAGGAACAAGGTGAGAAAAGTACTACAAGATAGAGCAGTTTTGAAATGACCGTAAAAACGGCTCAGCAACGGCACGGTTCCAGAGGGAATTTCGAATCATTGTATCATGGACATCTTACCACTGTCACGGTACGTTCGCGCGGTCAGTTCCACACTCAAACGATAACTGCTCTAGCATTAACTGCTCACGACGTAAATATCAATCATTTGTCCCTTATAATTGCCGCGTACCAAGTGTAGTTCAAGTGTAGTTCAGTTGGTTAGTGCGCGGCTTTCTGATGAGAGAGTTCGATTCTATGTCGGATCACCTCACACTTGTTTCGACTTCTTTCCATTCCTTAAAACGGAGTTCTGAAGTTTAAAAGTCTAATTCCAGCCCTGAAAAAGTCATGAAATGTTGGAAAATACGAAGTTCATGAAAACGTTACGGAATTTTAGATTTTCCCAAAGAATTGTTTTCAGTTTAAGGTTAGAAATGAGGATATTTTGAAATGTTATGTCAAGCACGAAAATCTGAGGCTCATGGAATTGGATCAAAAAACATGAAAAAGAGATGGAAATATCGTAGAAATTTGTTTCCCAGTTTCTGTGTAAACCCTGTACCTGTTTTTGCATCTTTCTAATTGCAACTTAAATTTTATTCACAGGATGAGAGCCTACCGAATCAGATTTCAATTCCTGCCTTACTCTCGATACAAGGTTAGTTATGGTACATGTAGGTGCAGTCTTTGTAACTTTCATCCTTACGACACTAGTGAAGTGTCCGCAAAGCAAGAGTGTCTGTAGTTGTCCTTGGAACATGGTCTTTTAAACCGTGAATTTTCGTCATATGTTTTCCATTTATTGGAACCAACCGGCCAGAACGGCCAATTCGTAAATGTCCCAGCTCTGGCTGGAATCAGTCCTAAGAAATCAGGCTGTTCTGGCCGGTTAGTTCCACTAAATGGAAAACACCCTCAGTATCCAAAAGTGGAGGTGCCTCTAATGTGGACCCACGATGGAACTTTTCTTGTAACTTTTGCTGCAATATTACGTGCAAGGCCGACTTGCACTTGCAACAGTGTGCACAACATTTCAGGGGTGGACACATGGTGCAACTGTATAGCGTGCAATGTTGCAGAAAATGTTGCACCGTGTGCGCAGGCCTTTAAAATGCCAAGTTTTCGCATGTAAAATGTTGACTATTCTCTAATAGCGCTGGTCTTTGGTTACAGGACAAGTTTCACTGCACAGCTCACGATGTTCTTAGATACATGGAAAGTACGTTTATCAAAAAACTTATTAACGTTATACAGAAGACTGTGAAAAACAAACAGACGCAAAGGTATTTATTGCTCTATTAGTCCTTGCTTTAAAGAAAGGGGCAATGTTCTTTCTTAGTTAATGTGTTAGCCATGATGATAGAACCTCTGGAGATTCAAGTGAACTGTTGTCATGATGGTCTCCGTCATCTTGATCATCATTATCATCATCATCATCATCATCATCATTAGTTGTTGCCATTGTCACAAGAATCTTAAAAGAAGAGCCAAGAGGAAGTATGGTCTCCTAGAAGAAAGGACCAAAGACCACCACCATCATTATCATTATTATTATCATCGTCATCATCGGCTTCATTCTCCAACCATAATTCTTGTTATCTTAATCGTAATCATCAACGTAACCATCACTGGCATTCACAGATCATCATCGTTCATTATTCTTGAGAAAAAAACAATCATCCGAACAGAAATGATTCAAGGGTTTAAATCCTGAGTCAGAGTGAATCTGTTCCATAGCGTTCCAGTTTTATTGACTGCAATGATACGTTTGTCTTGGTATTTGACTGACTCCATTTTACTATTTGACAGACTTTTAGAAGTGACAGAAGACAAGGAAACTGAAACATCTTCAAAAGAAAAAGGTTCCGATGAACCAGGTAAACCAGTTTGACCAGTTAAAAGTTTAGAATGAATCAGACTAACCAGTTTGCCAAGATAACGTTTTAAATCATGTTAGTGCCATCTTGATTAAGCGGATATGCGACTCACCCGAAAGGAAGTATGGGTAGAAAGTATTAAAACAACAAAATCACACAAATATTAACACGACACCCATATCTAGCTTGCTTTACCCTTATACAACACAAAACTTAATTTCTTGATGTCTAAAATCAAGACCAAATCCGAAAGTGAGATAAGTTTTGCATCTACCCACACTCCCTTTCGGTCTAGCCGCGCGTGATTTAGGGTCTCTCGTCCGACAACCTGTTGTGAAATAGGTGTATCACAGTACAGAGACACGCGCACGGCCGTTTTAAGTATTTTTGATTTGATTTGGGAGCAGATGATGACGATGACAACGCAGAGCTTTCTGACGATGATGGAGCAGATGGTGGGGCAGCTGATGTTAAGCAACGACAAAAACTTGAACAGGTTTGACTCCTTTATAAGTAGCTACAACAGAACAACAGAAGCGGAGGCAACATACTTATCTAAAAGATGCACAGCTCTTTTTCTTTTTTAACACCTCGGTCACGCTTTGAGTTTGCGTATGTTGCTTCGGTTTCTGCTCCGTCGCTCGTGAAAACCAGGCCTTATATTCACCCTGTTACGTTAACGTAACGTAGCTTTACGTAACGTAACAGCGCGTAACTCCTAAAGAGTGGAGTCAATCTCTATATTTTGAAAGGTTAATTTTTATCACAAGAACGAGTTTGAAACAAAAACAAAGCGCCCAACGTTATGCGAGCAGTTGCATCATTTGTCTGGGCCTAATAGTAATTCTACTGGAACTGTATCTTCAGTTAATAGACAAGGCGCATTTTCGAGAAATCAGATACCTGGAGGCATTTTGGGGTAGAGGCTGGTAACATAACTATTCTAAACCGATTTTTCATGCTGAATGCGAATATGACTGTTACCAAGACGTATTCTGCAATCTTATACGTGTAAGACGTGTTTTGTGAATTGCTACAGTCATTTCATACTAACGGCTTTTTCATGTAATTCCAAAAGTTCCCAAACTTAAGAACAATTACCATAGCTGGAAAGAGCATATCAAAATCAGTAAAACTGTGAAGTTTGAAGGATATCAGTTGACAAATCAAGGAGATACGAATTTTCAAAAATCGAAATTTGGTTGAATCTCTTGCATAACTGTAAGTGTTTTTATACAAAATTTCGTTTTTTGAAAATTCGTATCTCCTTGATTTGTCAACTGATATCCTTCAAACTTCACAGTTTTACTGATTTTGATATGCTCTTTCCAGCTATGGTAATTGTTTTTAAGTTTGGGAACTTTTGGAATTACATGAAAAAGCCGTTAGTATGAAATGACTGTAGCAATTCACAAATGCGTCACTTACAGGTAAAAGATTGCAGAATACGTCTTGGTAACAGTCATATTCGGATTCAGCATGAAAAATTCGTTTAGAATAGTTATGTTACCAGCCTCTACCCTAAAATGCCCACTGCACTTTTTGCGATCGACTTTTTCAATTTTGCGCCTTGTCTATAAAATATGTTGTCTTTATCTAGCATGCAAGTTACGAGGCACCTGATGTAGATGAGCAAGAAATCGAGAAAGAACTAGTGAACCAAGACAGTAAGTTTTACACTGATTGCCTTGATTGTTTAGAAACCTATATACTCATTTCGCGCCTTGTTTGTGGTAGTTGATGAAGATGAGAAAGAAAGTGAAGAGGATTCAAGTGAAACACGATCTTCTCTAGGAGGTAAGGTAGCCTGTGCTATTTTGTTTTTTTTTTGGGGGGGGGGGGGAAGGAGCCCCCTTCTTTCACCCTTCCTTCCCCCCTTCCCTCCCCCTCCCCCCCGGGGGGCCTCCTCCTCGTTCCGTAGGTAAGGAAAGGAAAGGAAGCATGACGGCTTTAATAAAAAGTGGATTTTTCAATTTCAGTATGATAATGATGATGATGGTGATGATAGTAATACTGATAATATTTCAGTTCATTTCACCTAACATACCAGTACGCTGAAACTATTCATTTGTTATTGTTCGTTTAGACCTAGACGACACAGGTTCCTTCATTGAAGTTGAAAGTGGGAAGAAGAAAACTCCTAAAGCACCAGTTCCTGATGTGGATTCAAGTAGACAACAGGTACAAACAATTTTTACTGCGTCTTTCATTTAAAAAATCCATGTTTGAATTTTTGGTTCCGAGGTAAAAAATAACAAAAAAAAAAAAGAAATCAGTTTAAACAACAACAACAACAACAACAACAACAACAACAACAACAACAACAACAAAACATTCAAAAAGGTTCACCAATTACCCCTTATAACGATCACTGAAAGAATACAAACAAGTCTCGTTGTCCGTAGAAAAGTTTTTCGTTTTCTAGATTTTAAACACTGAACAATGTACTGAGAAACTTCAGTAATGTTAGATTTAAAACAGCTAATAAAGTAAAGTAATATCTAAAATTAAAAATAAGAATATACATATATATATTGTTGTAATTTTGTAGTTTGAAAATTTATTAGCATTCACATTTAATGTACTCGAAAGAGCACAAAGAGCTAATAAAAGTCTGTCTGTCTGCCAGCCTGTCTGTCTGTCTATTCATTGTACTGTGATACTAATATTATTTATTAATATTTCAGCGTGTAGTTTACAGTGATAACCACATCTCGTCATACTCTTATGATGTCGATGATGAAGAGTGGTGTGAGGTTGTGATCAAGGTAAGACCTTTGAAAATCATGTTCATGTAATACACCTACTTATTGGTGTCGTAAATGTATACACGGTACTCCATAAATTACGATAGATCGGAACGGAAGGAAGGGCAGGGGAGGGGAGGTGGAAAGGGGCTTGCTGACAGCCAGCATTGTAGGTTTAGAAGGCACTACATTGTATGTGATCACTTTCCCAAGATGTTAATGGCAAACACCATGGCAGACAGAGCTTAGGTTAGTGTGAGTATGTCAAAGTCCAAGGTCAAGGTCTTTTCCCCTCCCCTCCCCTCCTCTCCTTACTCCCTTTAAAGCCTCCTTTTTCGCACTGGGTCCTCAGGGATGCGATATAAAAATATGGCATACAATTCCCTAAACACATGAGGTGGCTAGTGCCGCTTCCATGATCCATTTGCCCGTAACAAGAAGCAGATCACGGATGATCGAGCCGTAGATCTTGCCTATCACATGGAAAACGGGCGTAATCAAATGACCGCGTGCCAGCGCGCATAGCATTTTATAATACAGTTTGAAATCGTGTTCTGCTTCATTTAGTTTCCAGTTTTACGATGGAAGGTTCGTGTTACTTCACTGATTGAAAAGTTAGCTCATCAGGTAGGTGCATGTTACCAATATTGTTGTAAAGGTCACGACACACGATGGTTGCACACCCCTGCAATGTTGCGCGCCCGAAGTTACAGAAAATGATGCAGAAGTAGAACTTCATTTAACTGTTACGTGTGTCGTGTGTCCAGCACCCTTAATTGCCATATCGCAACTACATAAGTCCATACAATTGACAGGGACAGTTGAGAGACGAAGTTTTACCTCGTGACATGTCGGGTGGATGGTCCCGCACTCATTAATGCGTTTTCGTTTCTTGCGTCCACACACAAATGAGTTTCGTCTCCAAACGCAGTAATTTCGATGCGTTTTGGTCTTGTATCCACACACAAATACGCTTTCGTATACAAACGCAGATATTCCGGTGCGTATTGGCCTTGCGTCAGCCTGCCAGGCAGGCTGTAAAACGTCTGAAAACGCTCGTTGTATTAATAGAAAACGTATTGGTTAAAACCCTATTTCAAGTGTAGATATTTGAAAAACGCATCCTTGACGTATCAGTGTGGATAGCTGACGTTAACGTCATTCACAACTCACGTGACTTCTGATCCATTCTCCTTTGAGATGGGAATTACAGTATTAATGTTTATCCCAGGGTATCGTTCTTAGTGTAGTCACACAGACTAACAATACCACTAAGAACAGCTGTTGAGACTAAAGGTATCGCATTAATACAAATTATTTGTATCTCATTACTTAGAGTGTTGTCTACGAAACGCCAGGGATTAAACGATGTTTTCTTGTTGAGGAGAAAGACTGTAACTATCTGAAAACTGATGGAGTTAATTTCCAGGTCAGTAATACGAAGCATTGTAATTTTTTTCCCTTGCATCGTTGTGTTCTGGGCATTTTTTTAGAACGATTTCTATCTCCTCTCCTCTACTTTTCTCTTCTCACCTCGACTCTCCTCTCTTTTTACCTCTCTTCGTCAACCCTTCTAAACCACAAGCTTTTGTCTTACACGTGGTTACTACAAATGATTAGAGACATTTATTTGCTGGTTCATTATGTTTATTACATAACAGGTTGCCTTTCGTTACCCTGACATACTGGACATCAATAAGGTTTACACTAATGACATCCATGCTGTTGCCAATACTTATGGAATCGAGGCTGCTGCACGCGTCATTGCTAAGGTGAATAGATGTTACCATCGTCGTTATCATAATCATCTACAACTATTATCATCAACAGCAATTATTACTACCATTACTACTTGCCATCAATCAAGAAACCACTCCTTGTTAACATCGATTGCCTCATATTGTTAAGCATAGTCTTTCATGCTGGAAGTTAGGGTTAAAATTTCGGAGATTGGATGTCATCATCATCATCATCATCACCATCATCATCATCATCATCATCTTCAACGCATTAACATTGACATAATATTTCTTGGTTTTATTCATTGCAGGAAGTCAAAAATGTATTTGGTGGATATGGAATCCGCGTAGACCCTCGACATCTAATCCTAGTGGCAGACTACATGACTTACGAAGGCAAAATTAAAGCTTTCAACAGGATAGGAATCGAATCGAGTGCATCGCCTTTCCAGAAGATGAGCTTTGAGACTACAACCCATTTTCTTCGTGGTGCAGTATTGTCTGGTGACACTGAAAGCCTGAAGTCACCGTCATCAAGACTTGTAGTTGGACGAGTGGTTGGTGGAGGGACTGGTTGCTTTGAACTACTTCAACCATGGTGTTGAATATACAGTGGGCTTCCTGTGTCCATACGATATTTGACAATTTGGGCTGCCTGTGTCATGATTTGGGCCTGTCCAAACTCTTGCCTCTTCATTCATTAAAATATCAGACATTCTTGTATTATGAAGTGAGAGCCCTTCGTATAAGGGTACAACAAATCGGATTAATGTGTCAATGAAAAATAGAAATAAAGATACACCATATTGTTGATATTCTCTTCAGTGTCTTTCTCTTCAGTCACTTACCATGTTGAAAATTTTTTGCCATAACCCCCCCCCCCCCTCTTGTAATGTATATTTCAATACTGCCCCCCTTCCCAATAATTATTGATTGTTCAAAATGCAGTGAAGCCGATTTAGCTTGTTTTAAACACTAATATACCTATCAATATTGTAGCCTTATTGTTGTGGGGAGGGAGTGATAGGCGGGCTATTCACGCGAAAATGAAATTGCCACAGGGAGCTAGGGAAATTTGACGCAGTGGCTGCCATCTTAAGAAATCGATAAATCATGTGGGAGGATATTTGACAGTTTATTCACTGTCTTGAGGTCTTGGGGAATTGGACTTTTGGCGGTTTTTGCCGTTTCAGCATTTCTGTTTCCGTAGTTACGTATGTACGTACGTACGCACGACGTACGCGGACGTATATACGTACCAACTGTAAAGTGGAATGAACATTTTATCGGTATGACAATGATCATGAAACAAGTTTCAAATACCATGCTTCAAAGCTCTTGCCATCATGTGAGTGCAAAATAAAAGTTTGGTTAAAATTGTATTAAATATGGTGAAACGAAGTTTTTAATCTCATCGTAACACCATTATATATATATTTATTGTATACCCTTGTCGATATGCGCGCTCTGATTGGCTAAAAGCTGTGCTTTATCAGAGAACGGAGCACAGCTCTGATGTCAGCAGCGCGAGCTCGACCGCGCGCGCACCTTTTGAATTTTTGTACGGAGAAAATCGAACTTTTTCCCTTGAATATTTACTTCAAAATATATCATAAAACAAATAGAACATCTTTTTCCGTGCTCCGTTCAGTAATACAGCACTTAGGAAGTGCCGAAAGCACTCAAGAAGTGTGAAGTTCTTACTTAACAGCTTAATAATTAAGCTGTTCTATTTGTTAAATGTTAAAAGGAGAAGTTTGTTTCTAAATGACGTTAAGATAAAATTTGAAATGATCCAGCCAAGGTAGTGTCATTGAGCTTAAAACTGAAAAAAAATTGTTTTTGATATAAATTTCGTCTGTTTTAAGCCGCCAAAAATTAGAAAAGAGAAATAAAATCAATCAAAAAGTATTTTGAAGAAAAAAAAAAGGTCAAGGTTTTTGGCCCAAGCAAGGCTCGAACCCGTTACCCAAAGAAATTAGTATGCTTATTTTATGCAAAACCTAAAAATCGGACCATGCATCCAGACAAACCGCTGAATCATCGCATGTTACGTATAGGATGGAGATTTCGGCCCCTTCCGCGCTATCCGGTAGAGCTCAGCAAGCTTCGCAGTCAAAGAGGGAGGAAACAGTCGGATCCTAGGCCGTAAATAACTGAACCTTACCACTAGGCTAACTGGTCTACTGAGGGATTTGGAGGACAAAATAACCTAGTGTATTGTGTGAATGAACTGTCTATTGTTGTGCAAATTACGTGATTTGGTGGCGCACTGGTACAACTCTAAACTATGGAGCAAAAGCAACCAGAAGAGCCGGGTTCGTGACAGTGTGCGGAGATTTTTTTTTTTTTTTTTTTGCTTTCTTTGTTTTCCTTTTTGTGGTTACTGGCTTTTTATAAAAAAACTATGTCATCGAGTGCGTAAGTCCGATAGTAATAATGATAATAATAATAATAATAATCACTTCGGGTGACAGTCGGATGAGAACGAAAACCTTCCGAATTTTGGCGAGTACTTTTCTTCGATTTTCGCTATGAAAGTACGATTTATTAAGAAACTAGCTGGCGTTTGTAGTGATTAGTTTTTAATATTTCATTGAAAATCACTCTTCGAGGGAAAAATAGAGCAAGTTTTATTTGATAAATATGGTGTCTACGAAGAAATTCGGAATGAAACAGGAAACCCAAACTATATATTTTTAAATGCAGGCAAATGATAAGACTGAGATAAAACGGACGCTTTGGTTCACATTTTAGTTCATATTATCCAATAAGTGACAAACTGGTCTGGTAAACAGATGTATATAGCCCTATTTGCACAAACACTGACCCTTTCAAAACATAGAAGCTGAGACCGAAATGAACATTGGGAAATCTGTTGATTAGATGATTTTAAGGTAATTCCGTATAGTTCTGCATTGCGCACGCTCTACTGCGCACGATTTTACCAAGCGCGAGCTCGCGCACACGGAAATATTCCAAGTTTTCAAGAAACGCACTTTTATAAATATTAGACTTTAATATTTAGATATAGTTTAATTTAATGTTTTTAATGATTAACCTATACTTACCGACAACCGACAAAGACCGAAAATTTTAACTGACAACCGACAAATTGCTCAAATTTTAACCGACAACCGACACGCGGACCCGCCCCCCCCCCCCCCCCCATCCAGACCCTGTGTTAATTCTGTACCAATGTTTTCCATAATGTCTCTATATTTCTCTCTTGATTGGGTTATCCCTTGCCTGTTTAAACGTTGAATTGTCTGAAAAGAAAAATTTAATTCATGAATAACTGATTTAGAGTTCATACTGTATAATATAAACTGATGACTAACCAGGTCAAAAATTCCAAAAGCATAATTTCCATTTACCTTATTTGTTGCATTTCCCACACCAAGAATGATTGTGTTTATTTTCTGAACCAGACAAAGGTCTCTCCATCTTACATTCATCAAAATGCTGTATTTATTATTATTATTATTAAGGTGGATCAATACAGTTATTATCTGACCATACCACTCATTTTTCAAGACAAGCGTGTTTTTAAATGTAAATGAGGTTTACCGTCTCGCGCGTGTTGCTAAGTACACATTAAGGGCAAAGAAAATGAGTGGTATGGTCAGATAATAACTGTATTGTTTAAAGCACTTATCTCATTGGTTAAAAAGAAAACCTCCCATAACTTTTCGATTTTGGACATTTTCATTTCGATTTTATATTTATCATCTGCTTCCCATTTAACAAAAACGTTCGCTAGTCTTATTAATTATGACAAAACTGGGGAACATGGGGAACATGGGGAACATGGGGAACATGGTAAATTCGAAGCGTAGTTTGGGTATTCTTTTGAAAGCCTATGATTGGGTAATTCTTTTAAAACAAAAGGAACTAGCAGGCTTCAAAAGGGAGTTTTTGTACTTTTGATTTTGAAAACATGTTATCCAGAGAATGATATATTTTCTATCTTGAAACCAAGAAATTCTGCCGTGGGAAAAGCGATATGCCGCAGAACAATATCAAATTAAGCTCCCTAGTTCTTACCAGATTAACTTAATTTTGTAACGACTGTACCTTGCCAGAAACACATAAGGGGTTGAAAACTCCCTTATGTGTTTCTGACCTTGCGCATTGGAATTCCTGAAACTCAGTTGCGTAGATAATGTCAAGCGTTGACACATGCAACGCATCTTAATTATTCATTGTGTGTTTATGCAATGTTGCAGTATTTTTTTCTTGTTTCAACATGGAATTTCATAGTCCCGTGAATATTTTGTTCAGCTGAATTAAATATGTGTGAGGTGGACTGACATGCATAGTAATTATAGTCCTTGTTATTTCAACCAATCAGTAGTATTATGAACTGTACAATTTCATTAGACCTCTGATTGGACGAAAGCGTGTGATAGGAATGTGCAGTGCACGTGAAAATGTACAGGCTACCCAGTGTTGAGCGCCCAATACGTTTGTTCTTCATTCATTTACAAGAAGACTTCAACATGGTAAGTTGTACTGCATTTTACTCTGAAAATTTTCTCGTTTTATGACTTCAGTAACAATGCTTTAAAGCTAAGGATTGAAACTCTTATTTTGAGTTAGAGAACTATTAACTCGGACGAAATATGCTGCGAATTTTCGTTTAGTTTTCGCGACCTATTTCTGGCTCGAGTCTCCGTCTTGTCGGCCATGTGCATGCATGTATCGAATACTTGATAAAATCGTTAGAAGAACATTAACAAACTCTTTTTCCTATGCATGGGTTTGCATACATCGGTTTCGGAGCTACAAAAATTTAATTATTGGCGGAAAGTTTGGTCGAACAACCCAGTTGCAGTTAAATCTTCCAACTAAAACGAGTACTAAAAGTAATGTCGCGACTCCAGAAAAGTGTTGCTTTGCTCTCGCGCTTTATTTGCACAAAATTGTGTTGTTACACATGCACGCAGTTTACATTAATTTGTGCTGTTTTTCTTGTAAATTTAATCATTTTCTCTTTCCATTTCTAGGCATGACAGATGAAGACAACTTGTTAAAAGGTTAATGATAACAACGGACCTCGAGAAAACCAATATTTTCGGGTAATTGTAGTCTTTGATAATCAGTAAATTGGCTGTAGTTGTTCAATTTCTCGAGGTACTGGTTGTTTTTTTTAGCTTAGCTGGGGGAAATAGCGTTCCTAACTCAAATAGGAGCGAAGTAGAGTAGTACCAATGGACACTTTTTGCTTGTGATGAATTAAATTGTCATCATTACTTTCCAGTCCTGTGTTTTTATGTTTGTTGTTGATGTGTAAGTGTTTGTTTGTGCCTGCGAAATCAGACGCCCCTCATGGCGTGCTAGTTTGTTCTCCTTTTCTCCACTAGGGAGAGGGGGTGGGGAAATGGGCGTGCCATGTGGGGCGCCTGTTGGCTGCAGACTGTGTTGGTGTTTTGTACCATGTTTGTTAATGTTGCCGCTGGTTCAAAGAAATAATTCCAAACAGCGATTTTGCTTCGTAGTCACAAGTAAAAGTATTCATTTTAGAATTAAATAATACAAAAAATACCAAAACTTCAAAATCATTAGCTAGGACTAGGAGGGTAAACTGTACATATAAATGTATAGACCCATAGATCTTTATTAGCAGAAGCTACCATTCTAAATTAGGTGGGGTGTATTAGCTTTTTGACCGGTCAATCGGCCGGGGTCAATTGGCCTGCTTAGGTTAGCTTTCAATCAAAACTTAGGTCTACGAGAGGACAACGCTGGGTCACCGATGGAGACAATGGACCTGGATAGAATCTACCATACTCTCAAACTGAGAGACCACCATTTGTAGTCTGAGTCTGTGTCGTGATCTTTAGATGTAGAGTTCGACCATTATTTTTACGCAGTGTCGGTCAGTCTACATACAACGCATACACCTAAACTACAGCGCGTAGGGCTTAGATTTCTTGCGTCTTAGGTCTTAGGGTTAGCGCTGATCGACCTGCACTACGGAATTATTCGAAAATAACGTTGATGCGCGTAGTAGGGAATATGCCCTAATTTGTACATCTGTTTGATTCTGAACTGTTTTCATTTGAAATAATTTACGAAGATCAAGAATTGGATTGTCAGTTTGAGAGAATTTGCAATATTTAGTCTTATTAGAGACTATGAATTGCTTGCTAAAATATTGTTACCACTCCCCGAGCGATTTACATCCTGGCTAGGCGTTATCAACGATAATGGTCGTACTCTAGATTAGCTCAATCCAAATTTAGAACATTGTTGTTTTGGCCCGGCTAGATTAGAACTTTACTAAACATTGTCAATTTAATAAATGCCATGAAGATCAAGGATAGAAAAGATCAATACGATTATTGCTTTGTATTGATGTTTTCTGTCCAGCTTGTAAATATATCATGGTATTTATTCTGTTTCAGCCAAGTCTACCAAGAACAACCAACCTTGGTTGCGACGACGAGTCTTCAAGTAGATTTTTAACTAATGGTAGCTTCTTAGAATAGGATTTAATTTATATATTTTTTGGCCGATTGGCAGTATGTACCTATACTATTCGATCGTTTACAAGAAACCATAAGTTTCTTGTCATTGAAATGTCATTTTACGAGAGAATATAAATTTGAACATGCCTACATATTTGCAAACATGCAGGTGTAAAATACATGAATAAAAATGGAAAAGAAAGAAATGAAAAGCCGATTTGAGGTTTGAATATTGCTAACGATTCGATTCATTCGTCTGAGACGATGACGTTCTTGTTTATAGCTTCATTTTTGCGGTAATGACAAGTTGATTTGGATTGCGCCGATAAGTCAAGTCGGTCTTTGCGACTAAACTGGCAATAATTTATTTCAACGTAGGTTCGTTTTCCAGAGCAACACTTTTTATGGCAATTACTTGAGTGTTCTCTATGTTTTTGCGATGTTTGGACCATATTTTTTCATCTTTCGAACATCGTGACGTCGGGAGCATTCTTTTTTTGGGGGTAACATTGCTTTTGTCTTGACCATTTTGGGGAACATTCTTTATCGTTTTGGCCACTTCTAGTACCATTTGTTTTTGTCTTAGCTACTTAATTGAGGGCAACACTGATTCGTTTTTGTATTTACCACTTTGTTTTTCACATTACTTTTTTGTTTAGGCGATTTCGGGGCAACGCTGGTTTTGTTGTTGTTGTTGTTGTTGTTGTTGTTTTGTTTTTTTGCCATTTCGGGGCAACATTGTTTATGTTTTGGCCACTTCGGGGCAACATTGTTTTTGTTTTGGCCATTTCGGGGCAACATTGTTTTTGTTTTGGCCATTTCGGGGCAACATTGTTTTTTGTTTTGATCGCTTCGGGACAACATTCTGTTTTTAATTGTCTTGGCCACTTCGGGTCAACATTCGTTTTTGTCTTGCAGTTGACCGCTTGGGCCGGGCAACATTCAGTTTTTTTGTTTTGGCCACTTCGGGGCAACATTCTTTTTGTCTTGTTCACTTCGGGACAACGTCTTCTTTTTGGCACTTCGATACAGCAATGTTTTTTGTCTTGGTCACTTCGGAGAAACATTGGTTTTTGTTTTGGTCACTTCGGAGCAACATTCATTTTTGTCTTGGTCACTTCTGGGCAACATTGGTTTTTGTTTTGGTCACTTCGGGGCAACATTGTTTTTTGTCTTGGTCACTTCGGGGCAACATTGGTTTTTGTTTTGGTCACTTCGGGGCAACATTGTTTTATGTCTTGGTCACTTCGGGGCAACATTGGTTTTTGTTTTGGTCACTTCGGGGCAACATTGTTTTTTGTCTTGGTCACTTCGGGGCAACATTGGTTTTTGTCTTGGTCACTTCGGGGCAACAGTGGTTTTTGTTTTGGTCACTTCGGGGCAACATTGGTTTTTGTCTTGGTCACTTCGGGGCAACATTGTTTTTTGTCTTGGTCACTTCGGGGCAACATTTTTGTCTTGGTCACTTCGGGGCAACATTCATTTTTGTCTTGGTCACTTCGGGGCAACATTAGTTTTTGTTTTGGTCACTTCGGGGCAACATTGTTTTTTGTCTTGGTCACTTCGGGGCAACATTGGTTTTTGTCTTGGTCACTTCGGGGCAACATTGGTTTTTGTTTTAATCACTTCGGGGCAACATTGTTTTTTGTCTTGGTCACTTCGGGGCAACATTGGTTTTTGTTTTGGCCTCTTCGGGGCAACATTCATTTTTGTATTGACCGCTTTGGGGAAATATTCTGTTTTTGTCTTGACCACTTCGGGGCAACATTCTGTTTTTATTATCTTGGCCGCTTCGGGGCAACATTAGTTTTTGTTTCGGTCACTTCGGGGCAACATTGGTTTTTGGTTTGGTCAGTTCGGGGCAACATTGGTTTTTCTTTTGGCCACTTCGGGGCAACATTGGTTTTTCTTTTGGCCACTTCGGGGCAACATTGGTTTTTGTTTTGGCCACTTCGGGGCAACATTCATTTGTGTCTTGACCGGGACAACATCTTTTTTTGTTCGTTTTGGCTCTTCGCTACATTGTTTTTTGTCTTGGCCACTTTGGGGCAACATTCGTTTTTGTCTTGGTCACTTCGGGGCAACAGTCGTTTTTGTCTTGACCACTTCGGGGCAACAGTTCGTTTTGTCTTCATTCTTTTTTGGTTTTAATAGAACTATAGTTGTATACGTATTACGCGATATACAAAATCTAAATATTTAAAATTACCGAGAAACTATAGAATCAACATTTAACTACATGTGTAAAATTGAAATGCGAATAAAGAATTATTATATTGTATTGTTATTGGTGTACCTTTTTAACTCCGCCAAAGCCGGTCCCAAGCCCGGTTGAAAAAGGAGGAGGGTTTGGTATGGGGCGATTATCCCCACACTGTAAAAAAGGTATGGCTGACAAGACTGCAGTCTGGTCAAGATGTTGGGGTAAGTGATTAAAAAAATGATTGTACTTTAATGACAAGCTGACTTTAGATATCGTATTATTTTTGTTTTAATGAGCTTTTATCAGGTATTTTTAAATTCGTAAAACAGAAAAAGAATTACCATAGCTGGAAAGAGCATGTTAAAATTAGCAAGACAGTGAAGTTTGAAGGAATTAAATCCAAAACTCGCGAGAATATGAATTTTTGAAAAGTGTGAATTTGTAAGAAAACCTTTGCTGGTAGGCATCTCTTGCCTACCAGCGAATGTTTTCATACAAAATTTCGATTTTGGTAAATTCATATTTTTGTGAGTTTGAAAGTTACTTCATTCAAACTTCATGATCACAGTTTTACTAATTTTGACGTGCTCTTTCCAGCTATGGTAATTATATTTCTGTACTGTGACTTTTGGAATTACATGATAAAAGCTCATTGGCTGTATTATTAAGTATTGATGATGATTCATCTACTTGGGTTTGATAAAGATAATTAACTAAACTTTTGTGCACTGAGTAATATTTAGAGAGAGCGAACCAGTCCTTTGAGACTCGAAGGCACGCTCTAAATATTACTCAGTGTACAAAAGTTTAGTTTATTATATGTATTATTTAGCATTACATTTTTTTTGAATAAAACATTTCTTCCCTTGTTTTCGTCGCTTTTTCGTCCGCTCGTTCATTCCAGTTCATTTCAGTTTTGTTTTAATATAGATTTTAAATTCGTATTCAGTTTGCATGTTTGTAATTTAAACGTAAGTCTGATGGTCCAGGGATCTTATTTCTTTGTAATCTTTAATTTTCATTTAACTTATGCAATATAATTTCGAGTTTTTACACGAATTTGGAAAAAAATATCAGTTTCCATAGGTTTTGCTTCAAAAACCAACAACTCAGTAGTGTACTAGCGCACGCTCGGCCTTTAACAGTCGGGAAGACTGGGTGCAACTCCCAGATGAGTTTGTGATAAAACCTCGAGGCAAAACGACATTCAATAGATGCTTATGTAGTTGAAGTTACTCAGTGATGACAATAAATGCATATGAAGAATTACTTTCCCAAAACTTCAATATTTTGAGCTCATTAGCACCCTGAAATTTGGATCTAAAAGCCAAGAGAACAATAGGTTTGAGTAAATGACGTTATTTGCATACAATTCAGATGCTAATATACTTGATAATTTTGAGCTGGGCTATATAGCCTTTGCTTTTTGTCGATTTTGGGCCATTTTTGACCATTTTCCATGGGCTATAGCCTTTGCTTTTTGTCGATTTTAGGCCATTTTTGACCATTTTGCATGGGCTATAGCCTTTCCTTTTTGTCGATTTTGGGCCATTTTTGCGCATTTTCAATGGGCTATAGCCTTTGTTTTTTGTCGATTTTGGGCCATTTTTGACTATTTTCCATGGGCTATAGCCTTTGCATTTTGTCGATTTTGGGCCATTTTTGACCATTTTCCATGGGCTATAGCCTTTCCTTTTTATCGATTTTAGGCCATTTTTGACCATTTTGCATGGGCTATAGCCTTTGCTTTTTGTCGATTTTGGGCCATTTTTGCGCATTTTCAATGGGCTATAGCCTTTGCATTTTTTCGATTTTAGGCCATTTTTGCGCATTTTGCATGGGCTATAGCCTTTGCTTTTGGTCGATTTGGGCAATTTTTGCGCATTTTCCATTGGGCTATATCCTTTACTTTTTGTCGATTTTGGGCCATTTTTGCGCATTTTCCATGGGCTATAGCCTTTGCTTTTGTCGATTTTGGGCCATTTTTGACCATTTTCCATG